>JAZKLR010000235.1:1800000-2155847 GCA_037103525.1 Ganaspis brasiliensis
TGCAATCTCGTCAATCGTATTAAAGGCAGGAGACATTTGGTGCTGTGACCCACTTAAAACGAATTTTGCAGCTTTCTATTTCTTTTTAAAAAGAAGAAAAAAATGCTGCTTTTTTAAATTGCAGATACTTTACAAGAAACTTGTAATTCTGCTTCTTCAATGTAAAATCACACCCTCTATTACATTTCAAATAATAACATCAAGTATACGAATATTTTCCAAGAGAAAATGTACAAGGTAAAACCGAAGAACAGAAGGGTGAAAAAATAATTGAATCAAAGAAGAGTGGGATAAAGGAAATGAAGTATTGAAGAAAAAAAAAAAAGAAGATTACATCAAGGCTGTCTTCCATGTTAGAAAAGCTGGCTAATTTTACGAGACGTAAAATCTTTCCATCTTCACTTTCTGTATTTTTTCTCTCTTTTATTTTTCTCGGTTTCAAAATATCCTCTTTCGTGGCTCATTATTAAAATATTCTTTTTTATTTATTTTTTTTCCCCCTATTTTAGATGAAGTTATTTATTTAAAGATGATTTATTATGTTACTTTCGCACGAAAGAGTAATGCATTATTATATGTAATTCTCGTTTTAAAGTCGTTATTGGCTGATTTTTTATAAAAAAATTTTATTTGATTTTTTTAATTGATTTTTTTTATTTCTTTAAAACGTGAAAACAAAGAAAAAAAAATACTTTGATGAGTCAGAGGGCAGCCTTAAAAAAAGGGCAATGAAAGCTTTTCATATTGTGAATATTCCGTGGATATTGACGTTTTTGAATCCATTGAAACGAATGTATCTCACGTTAATTTTTTTAGTGCTAAGTTAATTCTAAAGTGGCGATTTTTAACATGCATATTTTATCTAAAAGGCTTGTGATCTCCGTTGAAACGATATCACGGAACCGATCATTTCAGTATCATTTTGATGATTTTTAAATACAGGATCCAACACCAAATGAGAGAATTGTTTATTGCAATTTTTTCCTCCAATTAACTGATTTATTTCTAATTATCAGAATCTGATTTATCGAATTCTTTATTTGTAGAAAGTATAGTAATGCACATTTGAAAATTTTGTAAATTAATAATGAGATGAATGATAAAGCAGAGAGAGATTATTTTTGTTTTATGAGATTTTTTATAAAGATTTCATAAATTTAAAAATATTGACTGGTATGTGAAATAAAAAAAATTTCGATGATTCGGTGTTGGATCTTTTATGATAAATGGTATTTCTGTTTTTTTTTGGAACGAATGTGAAGATTTAGGGCAGATATTAAAGTGAAAAAAGGAGCAATCTTATAATATTATATATTATATATAAATATATTTTCAGAAGATTATCATTTGTGTAAGATAATTTTAACTATTTACTTTACTTATTTACTTATATAATTTGTATTGTAAAAAAAATAATTGAATGATTGGAAGAGAAATAAGTAGAATAAGTTGTGTGCTGACAGAGAAGGAAAAGTGTTTATTCCTCTATTACGAGAATACAAAGTATTGTTTCTTTTTGAGAAATAATAGAAAAAAAAAGAAAGTGAATTTCCGGGATAATTTATCAGAGACGTAGACTTTACTTTTCTTGTTTATTTTTAAACAGATTTTGTTTTAAAGATTAAATCTTTAAAAAGACATTTTACAAAATAATTGTATCTACAAACATTTATGACAGTGAATACATTACTAAATACATAGTAATCATAATTATGTATTCATATCCAGTTACTTTTCGAAGTAATAAAATTAGTAATCTACCTGAAGTAAAAGCTGAGAGGCAGAAAAAGTTAGATTAATTGGATGTAAATTGCCCGAAAATTCCAATAATACAACTTCCAGGTGTATGTATTAATGATAGTTACAAAACATTCTAATTAATTTCAAAAGTGTGAATATGTCAATAAATTCAAACTAAGAAAGAATTTTTTATTACTCTCACCTAACTACTGATTTTGTTTGATTATTTCAAAGAATTTTTAATTATCAATTAATATAATTTTAAATTACTTTTGGCCAAATTGAAGATTAGATTAATTATAATTTAGTAAAATCACGATTAAATCAATAAAATTTGAACAAACATAATTTTGGACCAATCGAAATTTGGACATGGGTTTTTTTAATCAATTGAAATTTTATATTATGAACATAGGGACAAATGTGAAGTATGAAAAAATCAAAATTAGAGCAAACTTTAAATTTCTAATAAACAAAGTAAGATTTAAAAAATCAGGGAATTTTTAAAATAAAATTTTGTGGCCACCCTGAATTTTATTTGGAAAAAATAAGATTTGAATCATTTACCTTTTGGTCAAATTGTTGTTTGAATCAATTAAAATCTGGACAAAAGATTTAAATCATTTAAAATTAAGGTTTGAATCAATTTGTATTTGGACAAAGGGGATTGAACAAAATAATGTTTGTATCAATTAAAATGTGTACAAATTGATAGGTTTGAATCAATTTGTGTTCGGACAAAATGGGGTTTGAATCAATTGAAATTTGGCCAAATTGTGGTTTGTATCAATTGAAATCTGGACAAAAGATTTGAATCAATTGAAATTTGGACAAATTAAGGTTTGAATCAATTTGTATTTGGACAAAATGAGGTTTGAATCAATCAAAATTTGGACAAATTGAGGATTGAATCAATTGAAATTTAGACACATTGAGGTTTAAATCAATTGAAATCTAGACAAACGATTTGAATGAATTAAAATTTGGAAAAATTGGGGTTTGAATCAATTAAAATCTGGACAAAAGATTTAAATCAATTAAAATTTGGACAAATTAAGGTTTGAATCTAATTTGTATTTGGACAAAATGAGCTTTGAATCAATTGAAATAAGGAAAATATAATGTTTGAATCAAATTAAATTTGGCCAAATGAGGTTTGATTAAATTCAATTTTGGACAAATTTTTTTTTGAATCTATTTAAATCTAGTCAAAAGATTGGAATCAATTAAAATTTGGACAAATTGAGGTTTGAAGCATTTGGACACAATCAGGTAAAATATACACAATGTGTATTTGGCAATTAAAATTAAAAATTGGAAAAATTAAAATTTGGACAAATTGAGGTTTGAATCAAATTGTATTTGGACAAATTGAGTTTTGAATCATTTAAAATAAGGACAAAATAATGTTTGAAACAACTGAAATTTGGACAATCTGTAGTTTAAATTAATTATAATTTGGATATATTGGGGTTTGAATCAATTGAAAAAATTTGAACAACAAAATTGAACAAATTCAGGTTTGAATCAAATGAAATAAGGACAATATAATATTTGAATCAATTGAATCTTTGACAAATTGTGGTTTGATTTAATTGAAATCTGGACAAAAGATTTGAATCAATTAAAATTTGGATAAATTTGTATTCGGACAACATGAGGTTTGAATCAATTTATATTCGGACAAAATGAGGTTTAAATCAATTTGTATTCGGACAAAATGAGGTTTGAATCAATTGAAATTTACATGTATAATAACTCGAAATTTGAACAAAATGAATCATGAACCAATGGGAATTTGGACAAATCGATCTTTGATATAATTGAAATGAGTCAAATTTAATTTTGACTCGTCAAATGAAATATGAACAAATTCAAATTTGAATGAATTAAAATTTGGATAAACTATAATGTGAATCAAATTTTTGAAAAAATTGGAATTTTATAACCAAAATTTTTATTAAATTGAAATTTAGATGAAACAAGTAAAAATTTAGTTATATTTACTCTGTATTTACTTTAAATGCATTTAGATGAAACAAGTAAAAATTTAGTTATATTTACTCTGTATTTACTTTAAATGCATTTTATTTCAGGTCAATTAAATTTTAAATTTTTCGCGCGATTTTATTTTCACACCGCCATCTATCTGCGCTCCCTCCCATTTAACCTCAAAAAATTGCGTTTTTTTTACTAATTGCGGTTCAATTTCAACTCAAATCCGCTTCACGTACAATAATAAAACATGTAAACATATAATAAGTGCACAATAATTACTTAAAAATAGATACTAATCTCGTGTAATTGTTACTTTTTAAAAAAATGTGTAACCAAAAGTATAAAAATCAAATTTCTTCAACTTTTCACTAAGTTTAATTAAGTTTTAATGTTAAATTAGTAAACATTTGAGATCAAAATGTTGTTTACGTTTTAGTAAAATTTTAATGAATCAGTTCCAGTGTTGTTTTTGTCGTGAAACAATAATCTGTATTATTTTTATTCATAAATAATCAAATAGTTGGTAATTTCTGAAACATAGCAAAAAAAAAAAGAAATGAAATTATGGATACTGGAAGCGAAGATGACGAAAATGCAATGCCTGACACAAACAAAAAATCATCTCTTTTGTTGCCGTCAATTAATGATAAGAACTTTGTTAATAATATCGATTTTAAGGAAAATTTCCTACGTTTGACGTCTATGGTATGTTTATTTTTCTAGTTCGTATTAATATTCTAATGTATCTTTTTAAAATATTAAGTAAAATCTATTTATATTTTTCCAAAAATTCGAGTTAATTTAATGAAATTATTAATTTTTGAGTTGTATCTTTTTAACGGAAACAGATTATTTTGAATGATTTTGTTTATTTTATGAAAATTTTCTCATGTCATTTTGTTTTTATATTAATAATTATAATTTTCAGGTACGTCGTGTATACTTCAGTTACCTCTACAAATCGCTTCTTAGTAATTATGCTATTTCTTGTACAGACAAAAATACGCAAGATTATGATTATAGAATTAAGAACTGTGCTAGTCAAATGGAGCTTTTTGCTGTTCGAAGTGCTTTGGAAACTTCTTTATACCGAAAAGCAATGATTAAAATGGTAAAGAATATTTTTCTATAATTTGAGATTTAAGCAAGGCTGATAAAAAATCATGATTTTTCATTTAAAAAAATCCCAATTTTCCGATTTAAGTCAAAAATTGATTTTTTTTTTTTTTTGTAAACATATAAAATTTTCAAATGTTTATTTGTAAGTAGTTTAATTTTTAAACTGACAACATTTAATAAGAAATAATGAAGAATAAATTTTAATCGTTTAATCAAAATCAAAAAAATTATGACAAATAAATGAGAAAATTTGGAAAAAAATATCTTCAAATTCATATATGATCGCAAAATTAAGAAAATTAGGTAAAAGCAACGAAAAAATAATAAATTATAAGAAAAAAAAAAAGTAAAATGTAAAAATATAAGAAAATAGTCTATTAAAAAAATGAGAAAATTCATCTAAATAAAAAAATTCATGGACATTATTAAAGAAATAAAGAAAAATTAAAAAAAAAAACAATACAAGAACGAAACAGTGACAAAATATTTAAACAGAAGAAATTATTTTCGAAACATTAAACTATTTACGGACATTTTTTTTAAATCGAAAAAATAAATAAGAAGTTAATTAAAAAAATGTTAAAATATATTACAAGTTGAAGAAAAAAAGAATGAAAACAATTTTGGAAATATATAAAAGTTTCAAAAGAAAAAAAACTTTTATGAAATAGAAAAATGATGTTAAAAGGAGAATATTTAAAACAAGATTAAATTTATATAATATAAAATGAAAGAATAAAAGTTTTCAAAAAAGTAGCAAATTGTGAAATTTAGAAAATGTAGATAAAAGCATAGAATAAATGTTTTCAAAAATTAGTAAGTTAAAGATAAAAACTAAACAATTTAAAAGGAGGAAAAATGTTTCTAAAAAATAGAAAAATGATGACAAAAATTAAATATGGAAATAATGAACAAAATCAACGAAATAAAAGTTTAGTGAATATTATAATAATAAAAGTGTGTAAAATAATATTAAATAATTTGCATATAAAGAAGAAAATTAATGAAAATCCTAAAATAAAAAGACAAATACAACAACAAAAAATACCAAAAGGAAAGGAAAAAAAATCTTAAAACCGTGTAAAAGCAAGAAATTTTAAGTTAAAAATTAAGTTATTTACGGACAATTTTTTAAATTAAAAAAATAAATAAGTGGAACATAAGTTAAAAAAAAAAGTTAAAATATATTACTGTAGAGAAAAAAATTTTAAAATTAGAAAAATTAGAAATTTATTTTACAAATTGAAGGAAAAAAGAATTAATCAAATTTTGGAAAATTTAAAAAAAAATTCTATAAAAGAGAAAATCGTTGTTAAAATGAGAATATTTTGTACATAAATTTACATAATATAAAAAAAATGAAAGTCTTCAAAAAGTAGAAAATTGAGTAATTTAAGAAATGTAGATAAAATCATAAAATAAATGTTCTTAAAAATTCGTAATTATAAGATAAAAACTAAACAATTTAAAAGAAGGAAAAATGTTTCTAAAAAATTAAATAAATTAAAGAATTAATTAAAATGCAAGAAAGGACTACAAAAAATTGTTGAAGAAGAAATGTAAAAAAAGTACAAAAAATAAAAAAAAAATTAGTAAAAATCTACTAGAAAGTTAGAATTAATAAAAATAAAATAATAAATGTATATAAAAATAAATAAAATTTCCGGAAAAGAAAATTAAAAATCCTTTTAAAATAAAAAAGTTAAAACAAGTGCAATAATAAATTTAGGAAAATAAAAAAAATCTATAAATTTTATGAAAGAATCAATAAGTATGCAAAAAAAAGACAGGATGTGAAAACGAATGGATAAAATTAACAAAAAAATGAGCCTACTTATTTTTAAAAATATGGAAATAATCAAGAAAATCAACGAAATAATAAGTTTGGTAAATGTTATAATAACAAAATTGTGTAAAATAATATTAAAAAAGTTGCATAAAAGTTAAAAATTACATAACATCTTAAAATAAAAAGACAAATAAAAAAAAATTATCCAAAGTAAAAGAAGAAAAAATCTTAAAATTTGGTAAAAATAAGAAATTACAAGATAAAAATTAAACAGTTTCGAAAAAGTGAAATCTTTTAGAAAAGAATCTTGTAAGAATTGAATACATTTTTTTAAAAATTCCTGAGTAAAAGATAAAAACTAAACACTTTAAAAGAAGGAAAAATGTTTATAAGAAATAGAAAAATAATGACAAAAATTAAGAAATTCATACAAATACATACAAAACACCAAAAAATTGTGACACAACAAGAAAATGAAATAAATAAGAATAATATGGAGAAATGTTTTTTTTTTAATCTAACAAACAAACAAAAAATATAAAAAGTACCAAAAATAGAAAATTTTTTAATGAAATTACTAAAAAATTAGAATTAATAAAAATAAAATAAAAAGGCATACAGAGATAAATAAACAGTTTATAAAAGAAAATTAAAAACTGTTAAAAATCTTTATAAAATAAAAAAGTTTAGGAAAATTAGACCAAAAATATTTCTATAATATTACACTTTAAACTAGTCCAACAATAAATATAGGAAAATAAAGAAAAATCTAAAAATGTTATGAAAGAATAAGTAATTTTGCAAAAAATAGACAGGATGTGAAAACAAATGGAATAAATTAGCAAAAAAATGAGGGTATTTATTTTTAAAAATAATTTAAAAAATCAACGAAATAATAAGTTTGGTAAATGTTATAATGATAAAGTTGTGTAAAATAATATTAAATAATTTGCATAAAAAGAAGAAAATGAAAGAAAATCCTAAAATAAATATTACAAACAAAATATCAAAAGTAAAAGAAAAAATCTTAAAATTTCGTAAAAATAAGAAGTTATAAGATAAAAATTAAACAGTTTTGACAAAGTGAAATCTCTTAGAAATCTTGTAAGAAATATAAAAAGTATTATTAATTAATATGCATTTAAATTTGAAATAGTTAAAATTTTAAAGTTTGAATAAATTGGAATGTGAGTTAATTGATATTTGGAATTTATTTAAATTATTTATCCACAAATTTCTGGTTTTTTTATGGTTTGCGATTTTTTACATGTAGTATTAGACATCCAGAGAATTGTGAAGTTTTTTTTTTTTTTTTATTTAAATCAATTACAGCCTTGGATTTAAGAATAAATAATTTACTAAGAAAATGTCACAAAATAAGTAAATAAAAGTAATAAAATTTAATTATCTTTACAGATCTCGGAAGTGAAGGAACACACAAACGAACAAAAGCTCTACAAATCTTTAATTTCATTTTTAATTGCCCAACCGGAAAAATCCGATGCTGCAGTCCAAACAGACGACGAAGAGACATTCAAAACGAGAAATTTGGATGCGTCGCAAGTTAATGCTTCCATAAAATCTCAAGATAATTTATCGGAGAATAATATCGATTCGACTGTTGTTATAAAAACTGAACCTTTGTTTGACGAATCAAATTGTAAAATAGAAACGCAAAATGACTCTAGACTGGAGAGTAAGCACTCTTGTGAAATTGAATCTTCGGTTTCGGAAAAAAATGCAAGTTTACCGAATGATTCGGACATTGATCCTGAAAGGATTTTAAATGGAGCTTCCGTCTTGAATAAAAGTTTACAAAATGTTGCCAATGAGGCGACAAAAGCAGAGGATTCACAAGACTCTCTTTTTCAGACAATGGAGGACATGTTTTGTGAAAGTGATGACAGTAGTGATCTGATGACTCTCATTGAAAAGCATTCTTCCACTCAAATTGAAACTTCAACCCCGCGGCCAACTGCGGAAGTGGGATTGAAAAGTTCTAAAAATGATCTCGATAATAAATCAGTGATAAAGGAAAGTAAAAGGAAGAGGAATTCGAGTAAAGATTTAAGTAAAGCTAAAAAACGCAGTGTTGATGTGACAAAATCCCCAGTTGGATTTAACGAATTGAAGAGCTCGAAATACAGAAAGAAAGTGGACGAAATTTGGCTGGTGGAAAAAGTTCATCAGACCTCAAAATTAAAATCAACAATGCTGGAAATATCATTACTAAATTACCGGAAGTATGGGAGAATAAAGAGTAAATTTGTCGAATTGTTTGGTGATTCGGATGATGAAGAGGCAATGCCAGAATCTCCTGTTTGCATTGAGGAACATTTGCAAGCTTGTAAAGAAAGAATCGCGCCTTGGATTGTAAAGCATCTGACTCCTTTTTATACCCAGAAAAGAATATCAAGTCGAGAATTGTTTAAAACAATCTGCAGACATATTACTGACATGTTGATTATTAACGACACATTTCCTGGTGAGCTATTCTTTTTATTTTGTTATTGCATGCTTTTCAAAATTGGGCATTTTAAAAATGTATTTTTTTATTTTCCAGATGAAAGTTCCATTGAAAAGTATATGGAAGATTTTTTTAAGAACAGAAAGAGTATTAAAACCGAGGCTGACATTTACTTGTAGGTTTTTTTTCTCTGACGAGAAGAGAATTAAACTTGACCATGCAGAAGATTTTATATTTGCGTAAAATATAGTTACTGTAATCTAGAATCTAGTTAAGAAAACTGGTTATTAAACATTAAGGTTTATTTATTCTGTGAATATAAATTAGAAATAAACAGTTTTTGTAAAAATTTTAGGATAATTTAAAAATAAACCCAATTTTTATAAGTAAAAGAGTCTTGGTTGTTTGATTTAAATTTCCCGCTGCAGAAATAACGAGATTGATTTGTAAAGATACGTTCACACCTCGCTTGCTTGCGCAGGTAGACGTAACTTGGAGTTTTTTACGTAAAATTGTAATTTACGTAAAAACTTGTAATAAATGTAAAAATAAAATAAGCAGGGATGGGTAAAAGTGCTTTCCACGAGGTTTTCTACGTATAATACGTAGACAATTGTAGAAAATCATGTTTCATACACAATTTCAACACATTTAAAAATATTTTAATCAAATAACAATATTTGAATTAATTTATATTATACTCCAATAGCCTTTTTTATTTATATATTATTAAATAAATGATGAATTAATTCATATTTTAAATGTAATTTCGCATACAAAAAGCACTTCAATTTGTTGGTTATGTTGCTCCTTCAAATTATATTATTTATTAGCCTAACGCACAATGAATTGTAAGAATGAGAGGAAGTAGGACAGACATATATCTCTGTCCTGCTTTCTCTCATTATTACGATTAAGGATTAGCGATTACGATTCGTTGTGCTTTAGGCTATTATTACCCCAAAGCACAACGAATACGGTTACGGGAGCAGGGCTTAAGATAATAAAGGACAGAGACTGTATCTGCCCTTTTCTGTCTCATGTCCTGCTCCCGTAACCATATTCGTTGTGCTTTGGGCCTAAAGGCGCTTCTATACCTCTTCTAGAAAAGGACAGACAATATTTCTGTCCTTTTTTATCACGTTGCAAAAACTCAGAATGGAAGAGGTATGGAAGCGCCTTAAGGACTAACGATTAATGATTCATTGTGCGTTAGGCTATTACGGTGAAATCAGATGGATGCGTCAAACGTTGCGTCGTAATGAGAGAGAGAAAAACAAACATATGTACATTTACGTCTTTGTCTTTCTCATTACGATGCAACGTATAACGCATTCATGTGATTTCACACTTAACACTAATGGAGCGCTCACAGCTCTTGGCTGCCTGCAGATGATCATGGCAACGTATGAGAGTGAGCAAGAGAGAACATTTGTTCCCTCTTGCTCACGCTCATACGTTGCCATGGTGACCTGCAGGCAGCCAAGAGCTGTGACCGTACCTTAAGGGTGTAGAAAATTTGGGTGTCTTCTGTAATTTTTTTTTTTTTAAACAAAATAAATAATAATAATAAATTCATAAAATTGAAGATTGAAATCACTTGTGGGACCGTCAAACGTTGCGTCATAATGAGAAAGAGAAAGGCGTAAATATATCTTTGTCTCTCATTACGCACAACGCTTGAGCAGAGTTGGGAAGTTACGCGTAATTTCGAGTTTTTGACGTAAATTACGTGAGTTTTTTACGTTTGTAATATACGTTATTTACCCCCACCAACAGAAAATGCATTGTGTATGATCTTTAGGACGCAATAAACATACGTAAAATACGTCTAAAACTCCACGTAATTTACGTGAGGTATATTACAGCACAACCTTGCGCTTGCGGTTCATGTGATTTCACCCTGAACGCGTCACTTCATCACAGTCCGCAGCGCCACAACGGTGTCATTTCGAACTATTAATTTAGTGCCACCAAGCAGCAAGTTCGGAAACTACTTCCTTTTTCCTTCTGATTGTCAGAGGAGTGTTTTATTTGCTTGCATTTTTTGCAAAATTTTGATATATTATCGTAATAAGACAAAATGGTAAGTGGAAAAACAATTTTTTTAATTTCCCAATTATCAGAAGCTTAATTAATTACCTACCTTAATTCACTTCTACTGTCGTTTTGCTTGAAAAACTGTTTCCTTGCGTGCGCTTGCTGGCCATGTGGTTATTTTTCAAATTATAAAAATATTTCTTTTTTTCAAAAAAAAACTTAGTTTTTGCAATGCCAGTAAGTTATTTAAATAAATATCAAACAATATTACATATCAGTTTGTTGTAGTACACTCAAATTAATGAAAACATGACTTCTGCAAATTTTGAGGTTATGTTTTCTTTACAACGCCAACAAAACTGCAATTTTGAAATTAAAGATCAGTGTAAATTATATTATTTAAGTAACTTAAATCCAAAGTTTGGAATAATGTGTTCTAAATTAATTATTTTGTTTTTTCTTTGTTTTTAAACAAGTTTAATAATATTAAATTTACATTATTTTGTGTAGATAGTTTTTTGTTCTCTTTGTTACTAACTTTTGTTTAGAAAATTGTAAAATTAATTTATATTATTTTTCAAAGTCAACAGGATCGATAGTTTCTGATTATTAATAAATTAATTTTCTTTTTTAGAAGGGTTTCCAGAGGTTTGTTGAAACTGGAAGAATCGCTTACGTGAACAATGGAGCACAAAAAGGCAAATTAGTCACAATTATCGATATTATCGACCAAAATAGGGTAATTATGATCATAATAAATTTTTTAATATTGCATAAATCGGTAAACATTTATTTTTTATATATTTAATTTTTTTTTTTTTATCAAGTTTTAATTTTGTATTTTAATAAATAAATAGGTTTTTACTAAATTAAATGTATATTAACGTAAAAGTAAATAATTATTTATTAAAAGTTTAATTTTATTTATATTTCGAAAGTGTTCTTTATATATCAAAGTTAATCAACAAATTTTAATTATTAATTAATTTAAAAAGAAAAATTTATAAATTAAACGATATTCAACATTTTTGTGTTTTTCAGGTTTTGGTCGATGGACCAATTTCCAAAGTGCCAAGAGATCAGATGAGATTATCTGATTTGCATCTCACTAAATTCAGAATTCGTTTTCCACGAACCAGTTCATCAAAACTTGTGAGAAAAGCATGGGAAGATGCTCAGGTCGACGAAAAATGGTCAAAAACCATGTGGGCTAAAAAAGTCGATGCTAAAAGGAAGGTTCGTATATTTACATAAAATTAAATTATTCATATGAATTTTAAATCGTTTTTTAAACTAATTTTTTGAATCTAATTGAATGCACAATTTTTTATATAGACATTCCTTTTTTACAATTTAATAAGTTGTAATAAACAAACTGTTTGTTTTTCTTTTCAGAGAGCAGAGCTGAGCGATTTCGACAGATTCAAATTGAGGAAAGCAAAACAAATCAGAAATAAACTCAGAACCTCTGCATTTTATAGACTTAAAAGATTAGCAAAAAGCAAGAAGTAATTGTTTGATTATTTATAATAAATAAAATAAACATTTACTGAATTTTGTTTACTTATTTTGTCAAAATAACCATTTGCTATTTAAAAAGATCTTCTATAAATTTTAATGTAAGTTGAATTAATTATTAATTTAATTATTATTTCAATAAAAAAAAAAGGAAATTAAAAGTAAATCTCTTTCTAAATTATAACTTTCGATACGATTACCTTCTTTATATTAAACTAGTCAAATTGTGTTTTAAAAAAAAATATATTCAATATATATGACATTTTCAGTTTATTAGTGTAAATATAATAATAATTAAGAATTAACAGTATAATCGGCGAATAATAACAAAGTTACAGTTTTTTTTAACTTTTCTATCAAAATTTTCGCTATTATTTTCACATTTTCATTGGATATTTGATTAATTAAATTGAAAGACGCCACGTAAGCGTCCATTGGATTTGGAATTGAAACTCTTTGCTCTAAAAATTGTTTGCCTTCAAATCTCAAATGATCCAGTCGTTCGACACTTAAAGCTGTCTCCAGTTTTTCATCTTCGGTATTAGTTTTACCTAAAATATATATATATAAACTAGATTAGTTTCTACATATTGTGTTATTAACAATTATGAATATTTTAAATATAATATTTAAAAATAAATAAAATAATCTTTATTTATAAAGGACAAAATTTTAGAATAGAAACAAATTGCAAAAAATATTTAAAATTATAAAAATCAATTGTAAATTGAAAAAAAAGAATAAAAGCATTATATTAAAAATTGGGGAAAGTAATTTAAAAAATCATAGAAATGTTTGAAATTGAGAAAACTACTTGACAAACTTAGAAATAATTTGAAAAAAATTAGAATAATGAAATTGATTCAAAATTTAAGAGAATACTGAAAAAATAATTTTCATTTAATTTAAGACAATAAATTACAATTTGAGAAAAATAATTGATAAATTTACAGAATATATTTTAAATGAAGGAAAGTTAAAAAAAAAATTTAGAAAAATACTTAAAGCTCTTAGAAGTTCATTGAAAAAAAAAAATTTTAATTAAGAAAGATAAACGGCATTTAAAATTAGAGAAAACAGTTTCCAATTTAAGAGAAATAATTGCAAAAAATACATAAAGTACAAGAAAATCATAGATATTAAAAATTTAATAAAATAATGGAAATTTTAGATAAATAATTTAAGAGTTTATAGTCGTTATGAAAATTAATGAAAATTGAAAAAAATAATTTAAAAAATAACATAAATAATTAAAAAGTTCCGTATAATAATTGAAATATCAGGTACTTTAAAACTGGGAATTATAAAAAATAATGGAAATAATTTAAAAATGAGAGTAATTGAATTTGGGGAAAATAATTCCAAAATGATTTTAAAATTTGATACTTGAAGAAAACAATTAAAATATGATGAAAACAATGACAAATTGAAAAAAATAAATGAAATTTGGGAGAAATAATCAAAAAAATTACAGATTGTTTTGCAATGAAAAAAAAACGAAATTAGAGAAAAATACTTGAGAATCTTAGAAAATAATTGAAAAAATGAGTGTAATTAAAAATTGGAGAAAAGAATTGAAAAAGCTAAAAAAATATTTAATATTTTGTAAAATAATTAAAAAATGATAAAAGCAATGACAAATTGAAAATAGTAAATTAAATTTGAGAGAAAATTGATGAAAATAATTGTAATTTCAGATAAATAATTAAAATTGTTGATATCTGTGACAAAAAAAAAGAACATAATTAGAAATTGGAGAAAATAAAAGAAAAATTACAGAATTTACTTTTAAGCAAAAGAAAATAAGTAATAAATTGTTTAAAAAATTGTAAATTAAAGACAATAATCTAAATTTGATAAAATAACTGTAAATTTAGGAAATTAATTGAAAAATAATAAAAAGATGGAGAAAATAATTGCAATGTAATAAAAAGAAATAAATATTGAACATAATAATTGAAAATTGAGATATACATTTGAATTTCGACGTTAGTAATTCATAATGAAAATGATTAAAAATTGAAGGTAATAAAATTGCAAAATGATGAAAATATGATAAATCAAAAAAAAAATTTTAATTGACGATAAATAAATGTGTAACGAAATAAATATATATATAAATAAATAATATAAAATTTAGGAATAAGAATGAAATTTATTTAATGTTGTAGATGATAATTAAAATTGTAAAAGTGATTGAAAAAAATAAAGATAATAATGGAAATTTGCAGAAGTTAAATTTAAGATTTAGGAAACAAAATTTAAAATAATGAAAATAATTGCAAATTTTTTAAGTTAATTAAAAAACAATAAAACTAATTTAAAATTGGGGAAAATATTTAAAAATTATAAAAATAACTGAAAATTGAAGAAAACAAAAATCATTTTTGTAAAAATAATTGAAAATATTACAGCAACTTGTCTAAATAAACTAGATTACTTGAAAAATTATAATAATAATAATTAAAAAATTGATGAAAGTAATTGAAATTTGAGAACATTTTAGAATATATTCGAAATAAAAGAAAATTGAAGAAAATAATTGAAATATGATAAAAACAATAAATTGGAACAAAATAAATTAAATTTGAAATAAATAATTGAAAAAATTGTAGAATGTATTTCAAATAAAAAAATATATATATTTGAAATTTGAGAAAAATGCTTCAAAAATCTGAGAGATTAATTGAAAATAATTAGAAATGGAAGAAAAGTATTTAAGACGGCTAAAAATAATTGAAATTTAAGATAATTAATAAATAATTTTTGGAAATTATGAAAACAAAAGACAATAAATTAAAAATGGAAGAAAATAATGGAAATTGGAGAAAAATACTTAACAATCTTTAAATGTAATTTTACAAAATGAGAATAATAATTATAATTTCAGATGAATAATTAAAACAGATTAAAATTTTTGACAATTATGCCAAAAGAACGAAAATAATTAGAAATTGGAGAAAATAATAGAAAAATTACAGAATTTATTTTTAAGCAAAAGAAAATAATTGAAAAGTTGTTTTAAAAATTGAATATTGAAGACAATAATCTAAATTTGAAATAATAACTGAAAATTTAGGAAATTAATTGAAAAATAATTAAAAGAACATTGAACAAAAGAATTGAAACTTGAGATATACATTTGGAATCTGAGGTTATTAATTCAGAATTAATGAAATTAATTAAAAATTTCAGATAATAGTTGCAGAATGAAAATAATAATGGTAAATTAAAAAAATCCATTTACATTTGTAATAAATAATATAAAATTTAACAATAAATAATGAAATTGTTTTATTGTAACAGAAAATATAATTAAAATTGAAAAAGCGATTGAAAAAATTAAAGACAATAAGGTAAAAGACCCAGGGGCGCTGTACACGTACCAATGGTTGCACGTTACTTAATAAATTAAAATGCTGTTCTTTTGCGAAGTTCTGCTCGACTTGTGTCAAAGAAAGAACGTTAAGGGCATGTGATGGAGAATGACGTCACTAGTATAGGCAAAATTTGTCCGTAAACTTTCTCTTAAAATAATAATTATTTTGATACTAAACTTTGTAGAATTACTCAAAATATCATTGAAAAGGTCTCTCTGACCCAAGTTTGTTTAAATATTGCCTTAAACTTAATTTTTTAAAAAATTAGCTGATTTTCGAAAAATTAAAAAAATTAAGTTTAAGGCAAAATTTAAACAAAATTGGATCAGAGAGACCTTTCCCATGATATTTTGAGTAATTCTACAAAGTTTGGTGTCAAAATATTTATTATTTTAAGAGAAAGTTTACGGACAAATTTTGCCTAAAACTGTGACGTCATTCTCCATCACATGCCCTTAAGCAGAAAATTCTTCGAGGTCTGCGTCAAATCAAGGAGGCGCATGAATATTCCCTAAATCTCATTTAGCTTAAATCCCATTAAGCCTAAAATCAAAAAGCCTAAAATGCATTCAGCCAAAATTCCATTTAACCTAAATTGCATTTAACCAAAATTTCATTTAACCTAAATCGCGTTTAACCTAAATTCCTTTAAACCTAAATTTCATTTTACCTAAATCCCATTCAATCTAAATTCCATTTAACCTAAATCTCATTTAACCTAAATCTCATTTTACCGAAATTCCATTTAACCTAAATTCCATTTAACCTAAAACGCATTTAGTATAAATTCCATTTAACCTAAAATGCATTCAGCCTAAATCTCACTTCACCTAAATCCCATTTAACCTAAATCTCATTTAACCTAAATTCCACTTAACCTAAATTCCATTTAACCTAAAACGCATTTAGTCTAAATTCCATTTAACCTAAAATGCATTCAGCCTAAATCCCATTTAACCTAAATTCCGTTTAACTTAAATCTCATTTAACCTAAATTACACTTAACCTAAATCCCATTTAACCTAAAACGCATTTAGTCTAAATTCCATTTAACCTAAATGCATTCAGCCTAAATCTCACTTCACCTAAATCCCATTTAACCTAAATCTCATTTAACATAAATTCCACTTTACCTAAATCCCATTTAACCTAAATTGCATTTAACCTAAATCCCATTTAACCTAAAACGCATTTAGTCTAAATTCCATTTAACCTAAAATGCATTCAGCCTAAATCTCACTTCACATAAATCCCATTTAACCTAAATCTCATTAAACCTAAATTCCACTTAACCTAAATCCCATTTAACCTAAAACGCATTTAGTCTAAATTCCATTTAACCTAAAATGCATTCAGCCTAAATCTCACTTCACATAAATCCCATTTAACCTAAATCTCATTTAACCTAAATTCTACTTAATCTAAATCCCATTTAACCTAAAACGCATTTAGTCTAAATTCCATTTAACCTAAAACGCATTGAGCCTAAATCTCACTTCATCTAAATCCCATTGAACCTAAAACTTTACTTGATTCAACTATATTTATTCTTAAATTAAAAAAATTTTTAGGTTCAATGGGATTTAGGTGAAGTGAGATTTAGGCTCAATGCGTTTTAGGTTAAATGGTATTTAGGTTAAATGGAATTTAGACTAAATGCGTTTTAGGTTAAATGGGATTTAGATTAAGTGGAATTTAGGTTAAATGATATTTAGGTTAAATGGGATTTAGGTGAAGTGAGATTTAGGCTGAATGCATTTTAGGTTAAATGGAATTTAGACTAAATGCGTTTTAGGTTAAATGGGATTGAGGTTAAATGGAATTTAGGTTAAATGAGACTTAGGTTAAATGGGATTTAGGTGAAGTGAGATTTAGGCTGAATGCCTTTTATGTTAAATGGAATATAGGTTAAATGGGATTTAGGTTAAATGGAATTTAGGTTCAATGGGATTTAGGTTAAGTGGAATTTATGTTAAATGAGATTTAGGTTAAATGGGATTTAGGTGAAGTGAGATTTAGGCTGAATGCATTTTAGGTTAAATGGAATTTAGACTAAATGCGTTTTAGGTTAAATGGGATTTCGGTTAAGTGGAATTTAGGTTAAATGAGATTTAGGTTAAATGGGATTTAGGTGTAGTGAGATTTAGGCTGAATGCATTTTGGGTTAAATGGAATTTATACTAAATGTGTTTTAGGTTAAATGGGATTTAGGTTAAATGGAATTTAGGTTAAATGAGATTTAGGTTAAACGGAATTTAGGTTAAATGGGATTTAGGTTAAATGGAATTTAGGTTAAATGGAATTTAGGTTAAATGGAATTTCGGTAACATGAGATTTAGGTTAAATGAGATTTAGGTTAAATGGAATTTAGATTGAATGGGATTTAGGTAAAATGAAATTTAGGTTTAATGGAATTTAAGTTAAACGCGATTTAGGTTAAATGGAATTTTGGCTGAATGCATTTTAGGCTTTTTGATTTTAGGCTTAATGGGATTTATGCTAAATGAGATTTAGGGAATATTCATGCGCCTCAAATCAAGAGGGTACTATGTAACATGCTTCAAAAATTTAAAAAGGGGTGCATGTGGTTTTTTGCAAAATTAAGAAATGGCTGTCGACCTTCTCACTTTCGACGAGGATGTAAATTCGTAAGGAGCAAATTGCGCAACGCTTAAGTAGCTGTTATTCAATTTTGGCATAGAATCGAATGAAGGTAAACTTTTTATCAAAATTGTAATTGTCTCCGTAAGACGGGCTTTTATCGCTTTAAATTTCTATGATTTTTAAAAATGGAATAGGAAAAAGATAAATATAAGCCTTTGTACTTAAAACTATGTAATCTTCTTATCTAACCTCACAAGTTAAAATAATTATTTATAATTTGATAATTTATTAGAATTTTGTTATAAGGGGTGGCACCACACCTTGTTTTAACTCTTTTAAGTTTTCTCTACCTTTGTATGCTATATTTTTTTCTTGCATCTTTTGAACCCTAAAAACAAGCAGATTGATCAAAAATAAGATTTCTTAATTTTTGCTAATCTTTAAATTTCTATTTTTTGAAAAAATAAATATTTTTTAGATTCAATGCGGGAGATTCGAAAGAATCATTATAAAGAAGCGTATAAAAATTGGTGTTAAAAAAACCTAAACATTGTAGAAGTTGAAAGTTGAAGAATAGAGGCCCATTAAATATATCCAACACATTTTTTAGAAATGCCACTTTCTTTTTTGACATTATTTTATATCTAAATTTATAGTATAGGCGCATGTAGTAGATTATGATGTCTCAATTTTATTTTATTTTAAGTTAACAAAAAAATGTTTTCTAACATATTGCTAAGATTTGGAATTAACCACTTAAGGGCATGTCATTAGGAATGTCTCTCTGACCCGAATTTCTTTAAATTTTGGCCTAAAATTAATTTTGAAAAAATTTCCAAATTTGAAATTTTTTAAATTATGTTTTAGCCAAAATTCAAGCTTGGATCAAAGAGATTTTCCTAATGATATTCTAAGTAATTCCACTAAGTTTTGTTACAGAATATTCAATTCTTTGATAGAAAAGTTACGGACAAATTTTGCCTATACCAGTGACGTCATCCTCCATCACATATACCTTTAATTATTTAAACTTCTTTTAGTCAAAATAAAAATTTTGTAATTTTTTCTTAAAAATCAATAGCTGACCTAGGAAATTTTATACCTATTTTTATCCAACATCGATTTTCAATTTCAAAATACACTGCACTTGTAACTTAAGTTTTCTTTCCAGTGTTTGTTGTAAATTTTATAAACGGTAATAGACTAATTATTATAGAAAAAAAAAGTTTGTTATACCTATATATTATATTAAGCTGAAATTTTTCAAAGTTCTCAAACTTTTGTTCAGATCTCTGGAAGTTTAAAAGTGTTTACTTATTTTGTCAAAATGACAATTTGCTATTTACAAAGATCTTATATAAATTTAAATATAAGTTGAATTGAATATATAATTAATCTTTATAATTATAACTTTCGATACGATCACCTTCTTTTAATTAAACAAGTCAAATTGTGTATTAAATAAAAAATTTATTCAAAATTTATGCTTTTCACGCCTGACATTTTCAGTTGATTAGCGTAAATATAATAATACTTAACAATTAACAGTACAACCGGCGTATAATAACGAAGGTACAGTTTTTTGAATATGTAATTCACAATTGCGTTAAATCAGAAAAATTATTTACAAATAAATTAAACAGCAGCTTCATTCCAAGCGTCTTCTATCAAATTTTTCACTATTATTTTCACATTTTCATTGGATATTTGATTAATTAAATCGAAAGACGCCACATAAGCGTCCATTGGATTTGGAATTGAAACTCTTTGCTCTAAAAATTGTTTGCCTTCAAATCTCAAATGATCCAGTCGTTCGACACTTAAAGCTGTCTCCAGTTTCTCATCTTCGGTATTGGCTTTACCTAAAAAAAAAATATAAAACAGATTAAGCAAAGCCCGCTGGAGCGCGATTAGTTTCTACACATTGTGTTATCAACAATTATGAATATTTTAAATATAATATTAAAAAACAAATAAAATAATGTTTATTTATAAAGGACAAGGTTTATAAAATTTTAAAATTAAAAAAAATTGCAAAAAATCATTGAAATTAATTACGAATTTTGCAAATTGAAAAAAAAAATGAAATCATTTAAAATTGGGGAAAGTAATTTAAAAAATCATAGAAATGTTTTAAAATTGAAGAAAGCAATTTGAGAAAACTACTTGAAAATCTTGGAAATAATTTCAAACAAAATTATAATAATGAAAAATTGGAGAAAATCATTGAAAATTAAAAAAAAAATGATTGGAATTGTGATTAATTTAAAATTTAAGATTTTAATTCAGAAATAATGAAAATGATTGAGAATTGACGAAAATAATGAACAAATAGTATATAAATAATTTATAATAAAAGACAATAGTTTAAATTTGAGAAAAATAATTGAAAAATTTACAGAATATTTTTAAATAAAGGAAAGTTAAAGAAAATTTTGGAAAAATAATTGAAACTCTTAGAAGTTTATTGAATTTCAGAGAAATAAATTGAAAAAATATAAGAAAATCATAGATAAAATTAAAAATTTAATAAAATAATGAAAATGTTAGATAAATCAATTAAAAGTTTTTGTGAATTATGAAAAAGAATGGAAATAATTAAAAATTTAAGACAATAAATTACAAAAATCACATAAATAACCCAAAATATAATAAATTAATTGAAATATCAGATAGTTTAAAACTTTGAAAATTATAAAAAAGAATCGAAATAATTAAAAAATGTAGAAAATAATTTTAAAAAATGAGAGCAATTAAAATGTAGAAAAAACAATTTAAAAATAATTTAAAAATTGGAAACTTGAAGAAAACAGTTAAAATATGATTAAAACAATGATTAGTTAAAAAATAAATTAATTTTGAGAAAAATAATTCAAAAAATTACAGATTGTTTTAAGATGAAAAAATAATGAAATTTGAGAAAAATACTTGAAAATCTAAGAAGAAATAATTTTACAAAATAAGAATAATAATTAAAAATTGAGGTAAATAATTGAAAAATTATAAAAATAATTTAAAATTGAGAAAAATAATTAAAATTTTTTAAAAATAATTGAAACATGATGAAAATAATTAAAATTTCAGATGAATAATTGAAATTTTTGAGAATTATGCCAAAAGAACGAAAATAATTAGAAATTGGAGAAAATAATAGAAAAATTACAGAATTTATTTTTAAGCAAAAGAAAATAATTAAGAAAATGTTTAAAACATTGAATATTGAAGACAATAATTTAAATTTGATATAGTAACTGAAAATTTAGTCAATTAATTGAAAAATAATTAAAATAATATTAAAAGATGGAAAAAATAATTGCAAAATGTTATAAATAAATGAATATTGAAAAAAATAATTGAAAATTTAGATATATTTGAAAGTTCAGGACATTAATTCAGAAACAATCAAAATGATTGAAAAATGAAGATAATAATTGCAAAATGAAAATAATAATGGTAATTAAAAAAATTAATTTAAATTCGCGCTAAATAGTATAGATTTTAGCAATAAATATTGGAGTTCTTTTATTCACGAAGAGAAAATAATTAAATTTGAAAAAGTGATTGAAAAAAATTAAAGAAAATAATTGAAGTCTGCGGAAGGTAGATTTAAGATTTACGGAAAAAGTGAGAATTAATGAAAGTAATTAAAAATTGCAGAAAATAATTGAGAAATGATAAAAATAGTTGAAAATTGTAATTAAAGTAATTGAAATCATAATAGAAAAGAATAATTAAAAAATTTCAGAAAAATTTAAATTATTTCAAATTTACTAGGTATATTTGAAGCATGGATTAATTAAGCTTTAAATCAATGCAAGTTCAAATTACCGGAAATTTAAAAAAATAAAAATTGCTATAAATTTAAAATGTGAGAACATTTTGAAAAGGTGAAATAACATTTAAAAATTTAAAACACAGAAACATCTAATAGTGACAAACTTTAGGTGTGAACAGAATGAAAGAAACTTGTAAATTATTACATATAAAATAATAATTTTTTTTATAAAAAATAAAAACGTTTAGTAGAGATAATTTAAAAAAGAATTTGACTATTTACCGATATTGAGAGCAAGTGAAGCCTCAAGTTTTATAATCTCGTTCACTTCCGTCCAGT
Organism: Ganaspis brasiliensis; assembly: GCA_037103525.1. NCBI lineage: Eukaryota > Metazoa > Arthropoda > Insecta > Hymenoptera > Figitidae > Ganaspis > Ganaspis brasiliensis. The sequence goes on from JAZKLR010000235.1 coordinate 1,822,770, forward strand.
GTTTGAGTGCCTCTTTATCTAAAAGATCCTTAATATATTTCTTAATCGAATTAATCATAAACTCGTTACTTTTGTCTAAATCCTCCTTTCTCGATACTTCTTCCGTGAACCAATAGAGTAAACCGTAACATAAATAAGCCCGGAGAGCTTTCGTTTTTTCATTCTTTTTCGAAAATATACTTTCAATGTTCGAAGGATCTTTACCCTCCAAAGTAGACATGAATTTGATCAATAAACTTTCCGAATTCTGAGTTTTTTCGTACACACAAATCATCTGCAGAGACGTGAGAATGTGTTTCAAAAGTTGATTTTCATTTTCTGACACAACTGCCATTGATATTTGATAACTCACATTGATCCAGAGCTAAAATAATATAGAAAATTTCAGAAAAAACCAGTAAATAACAAAGAAAAAAGAAAATAAAATTTTACCTCTGTTTCAGTTTTGGGCGGTGCATTAAAAATCGACTTTCCAAGTTCCTGATACAGCTCTGTATCTTGATAAGGTTTCTTCAAATTTTCCAAAATTCCGAGTGTAGATTTTCCCTCGATCCAATCGCAAATTGATTTAGAATTGGAATTTTCGAGAGCCTTTTTAATTTCCTCGAACGCACTCACGTGCACTTTACGATAGGAAATTCGCTGATATTTCTCGGCTATAATTTTGGCCGTTTCAAAATCGGAAATTAATAGAGATTCATTGATTGCTTGCTCAGCCAACGAATTACTCAATTGTAAATCTTCGCCCATTTCTGCTAATTCAGCGGCCAAATCCAAAGAAGGAATTTCATTTCGTCGAGACAGCAATTGAGCGGCTTTTTTGAAATTCTTTAATTTAATGTAACTGGAAAATTAAAATTCATATAATGAAATGATAAAAATCACAGGGTAGCCACTTGACTGGGAAACCGGAAAAACCGGGAATTTCTTCGTGGATCTAAAAGTTCTTAGATATTTAATCGAAAATCAATTTTTTTATATATCCAAAATCTATAACAATTAATTATTAATTATTATTAAATAATAATAATCTCCGTAAACTCCTGAAGTTAGTTAGTATTTATATGTATTCATCTTTTTCTGTCCACGTTCTAAAAACTGAAGTCTTAGTCCCTGTTATTTTATTGATTCTGACTCTCTTTATCAGGAAATATTTTGAAATTTGAATTGAAAGAATAAGGTAACCTTTTTCGTTAGTGTCGTGTTGTGCTGGTTTTTGATTGTCATTTGTTTAAAAAAAAAAGTTTCGAAAAATGCTTTAAAAATTTATTATGGTTTTTGAAGATATATAACGATTATATAACGATTTTTTAATTATTTTCTTTTGCTTAAAAATAAATTCTGCAATTTTTCTTGATTTTCATCAATTTATAATTATATTCATTATTTTGGCATTACTTTTAAAAATTTCAATTATTTATCCGATATTGCAATTATTTTCATCAATTTTCGTTATTTCTGCAATTTTTTAATTATTCTGTTTAATTAAAATTTTTTAACTAATTTTGTAATTATTATATATTCTATGATTTTTTCAGTTATTTGTCTCAAATTTTAGGGAATGTTTTCAATTTTTCATATTTAAATTATTTTCATCATAATTCAAATTTCTTTCTCAATCTTAAATTATTTTCAGCATATTTCAATTATTTTTTTAATTTTTAATTAATTTTATCATTTTTCAATTATTTTTCTCAATTGTTAATTATTATTCTTATTTTCTAAAATTTTTAAATATTTTTCCGAAAATTCAAATATTTTATTCAATTTCTAATTATTTTCATTTGTTATCAGAATTTCAAAATTTTTTTATAATTATCGTAAATTTTAATTATTTTTAGCTTTCTTTCAGTCTTTTCTCCAATTTTTAGTTTTTCTCATTTTATAAAATAAATTTCTAAAATTTTTTAAGTATTTATCTCATGTTTCTATTATTTTCTTCAATTTTTAATTATTTTTCATTATTTATCTATTTATATCTATTTATCTAAATTATTGTTTTCATAATTTCCACAAAATTTTATTAATTATCGTAAGTTTCAATTATTTTTAGCATTCTTCCAGTCTTTTCTCCAATTTTTAGTTATTCTCATTTTCTAAAATTATTTTCTAATATTTTTAAGAATTTTTCTAAAATTTCAATTGTTTTCTTCAATTTTTAATTTTTTTCATTTGTTTTCATAATTTCAAAATTTGTTTATTAATTATCGTAAATTTCAATTACTTTTAGCTTATTTCTTCAGTTCTTTTCTCCAATTTTTAGTTATTTTCTTTTTTTTTTAATTGATTTCTAAGATCTTCATGTATTTTTTTTCAGATTTCAATTATTTTTTCTTAATTTAACAAAAATTCTGTAGTTTTTTCAATTATCACAATTAAATGTCATTTATTTTTTTTACAACTTATCATTGTTTGTATTATATTTTAATTATTTTCGTCAAGTTTTAAAATTTAAAACATTTTTCAATTATTTTCCAAAATGCATTTCCTTCAATTTTCAATTCCTTACATTTGTTTCATAATTTCAAAAATTTTCTAACTACTTATCTTACTTTTCAATTATTTCATTATTTATATTATTTTTTATATTATTTTCTTCAATTTTCAATTACTTTCGTTCTTTTTCTCGATCTTTTTCATAATTGCCAAAAAATTTTTACTTATTTCTCTTTAATTAAAACTTGTTCTGTTCAATTTTAAATTATGTTTATCTTTTTTTATTTATTTTCTCTAATTTTTAATTATTTTCTTTTATTTCAATGAACTTCTGAAAGCCTTAAGTATTTTTCTCAAATTTTGTTTAACTTTCCTTTATTTAAAATATTTTATGTAATTTGATTAATTATTTTCTTAAATTTTAATTATTTTCTTTAATTTTAATTTATTTAACTCAATTAACCATTAAAAACATGGTTTTTAACCATGTTTTTTCAATTTTCAATTATTTTCTTAAAATTTCCATTTAATTCTTTAGTTTCCAATTTCATTCTTCAATTTTTAATTATTTTCTTATTCTCAAATAATTAAATAATTAATTATTATTTTCTTCAATTTCAATTATTTTTTTCGATTCTTAATCCAGTTGATCAATTTTCAATTATTTTCAACAGTTATTCATATAATTTTCGACTATTTTGTTTAAATTTAATATTTATTGTTTAATTTTTGAAACTGCTCTTTTCAATTGTGTAATTATATCGCCATTTTTCGAATTTTCTTTTCAACTGTCAATTATTTTCGTAATTTTTCAGAAATATTCTTCAATTTCGTAGTTTTCATTATTTGAATTTGCAAAAATGTAGTTTTAAATGACCAACAAGAATTCAAATATGTGCCAGCGATAAATAAAATATTTTATTGAAAAACATGGTATTTTTAACACTGTTATAAAAATTTAAATACTTTTTTCACTAAAAAAATCTTTTTAAATGTTTAATACAAATTATTTTCCAAAAACTTTAATTTGAATATTTTGTTATAATAAAGCATTTTAAGCTTTAATTATAATTAATAAATTGTGATCGGGAAATCCAAGAAATTGACCGGGAATTTAATTTCATTAAAAAAGTGGCCACCCTAAATCACCAAACTTTAAATCGAAAGAAAAATGTTATTTACCATTGAACAGCTTCTTCGAAATTGCCTTCTTTTGTCGCATTATTTGCCCAATCTTTTAAAATATTGACCAAAAGTGGATCTTGTGGCTCTAATTTTAAAGTGGCGAGTGCGTAAGCTTCTCTGTACATTTTTGCATTGAAATAACATTCGCAAGCTTGATGATTTCTGTGAATTCTGAGAAAATAACAAACTGCTTTATTTATTTGACCGTCGAATAATAATTGCATTGCGTAAGCTTCGCACATTTCCTGCCATGTTCTGAAAAAAAAATGATTAAGATATTATTGGTTATTTTAATTTTAAACTCACATTAATTAATCTTAATTAAATTAATGTAAAATTCTCCGACTTACTTCATTGATAATGAGGGAGAAAGAGAGACAAGATAGTCCGTTAATCTCTTCTCTTTCACAGCATCTTTTAAATTCTCCATTAATTTGTTGCTCCAAACATCTAATTCTAAAACTGCATTATACTGCCCGTTCGCAATCAAAGTCGGTTCTAGAAAAAAAAAAAAAGAAGACAAATATTATAAAAAGTAGAAAAATAACAATATAAAAACTTGCAGGATTACAGTTTTAAACAAAAATTCTTACTCTCTTTTTTAATAATATCTAAAATTTGTTCTTTTCCAGCAAAAATAGAAGGCACGTTTGTCTCTGTAATTTCTTCCTCTTCTTCGTCTTCTTTCAAATCTTCTTTTGACACTTTTTTCAATTCTTCTTTCGATCCTTTTTTCGATTTTTCCTTCGATCCTTCTTTTAACTCTTCTCTCGATTTCTCCTTTGGTCCTTTCAATTCTTTTTTCGACTTTTCTTTCAATTCTTCTCTTGACTTTTCTCCCACTTGTTCTTTTAATTCTCCTTTCAATTCTTCTCTTAATTCTTCCTTAAATTCTTCTTTCGATGCTTCTCTTGATTCTTCTGTCAACAGCTTTTTCGATTTATCTTCCAATTTTTCCTCCAAATCCTCTTTCAATTTATCTACAACTTCTTCATCCTTCATTCCCTCTTCCGACTCATTCTCTCCATTCATACTATTCAAAATTGTCCTCATAGAAGCCAAAACGGCCGATTTTTTATTTAAACACTTGCTATAATTCGGAAAATAACTTCTCTTTTTTATTTCCTTTTTCGTATTATGTTTCTTTTCCGCGATCGAGTTCTGCGAATCGCTTGGTTTCATCTTGGAAACCTCTTCCTCAGTCTCAATAGATTTCAAACATTTGTCAATGTGGTTTTTCTTCCTCTTTGTTTTCACCTTTTTTGTCACGGGTTTTTCCGTTGGCATGACTGCTTCCTGGTCAGAAATTTTCCATATTTGAAGCGTGAAATCTGCCGAACCAGAGATTAAAAAGTCCGGATCAAGTGGACTCCACATGCAGCAAAAAACTGGGCCCAAATGCCCGGTGAAAGTTGCCATTAGTTCCTGCGACTCCACTTTCCATATCTAAAAGAATTATAATTAACACAGATTTTATAAAACAAAAAATATAATTTGACTTGTTTTTGTTTTTTTCAATTAATTTGCAATTTTTTTTTAATTCTAAAACTTTATAAATCTTGTCGTATGTAAATAAAACTTCTTTTGTTTAGTTTTAAATACTAAATTTAAAATATGTGATGCGTTACGAGAAAAGGGACCTAAGAATCTAAAAATGTTAGGTTATATTCAGTAATAGTTTAACCTTGATTAAAAGTTCCTTTTCAATTACATAAAAGTAAAATCAGTTTCTATTGAATATTTTGGATGAAAAAAAACAAACATCAATAATTTTTATTGAGAGTTGATCATTCCAAAAATCAGAAACATAACCTAATTTTTGTTTGCTTCTTAGGTCCCTTTCTTCAAAAAGCGTCACATTTATAATTATTGATAACATAAGGTACAGAAACTAATCGCGCGTGTTGTTTAATAAAATTAACTAAATTAATTAATTGTTTATTAAAATTAATAAAATAGTTAAAAAAATAATTTTAAAAAATACCTGGACAGTATTATCGTAACTTCCAGAAGCCAATAGTCCACTTTGATGAGGACTCCAGGTGAGAGAAACTACCTTTTCCGTGTGACCAGATAAGGTAACAACTGTTTTATAAAAAGCCGACGATTCTTTGTCCTCTTGACTCTTGGAATTCTCATTTACTTCCGAATTTACTTTCAAATTGCAGATATCGAAAATAGTTATCACTGAACTATTGAAAGCGACGGCCAAGTAGTTTTGTAATGGCGACATTGATAAATCGGTAAGTGTACTTTCCGGATGCCATGCTAAACAATGAACCGCGGTTCTATAAGAATTAAAAATACAGCCTTCAAGTTCCTTTAGATTTCGATCAAAAAATGCAATTTTTCCGTGTTCGAAACCAACTGCCATACATGAATAATCCGGTTTCCAGGCGAACTCCGTGCACTCTTTCTTTATCACTGATTTTGGATCTGAAAATTAAAAACTTTTTTCAGGGTGTCTACTAATTTCGTCCCACAAAATTCCCGGTTATTTCCCGTTTTTTCTCGGTTTTTGTTCCTATTTTTCCCGGTTTTTTCTCAAAACAAAAAAATCTTACAAAAATTGAAGATAACAGTTGATAATTGAAGCAAATAATTGAAATTCAAAAAAAATAATTGAGAATTGAAGAATTAAATATTAACTTTACAAAAAATAATAATTAAGAATTAAAAGAAACAATTAATAATGAAAAGAAATAATTAATAATGGAAAGAAATAATTGAACAATGATAAAGATATTTGACAATTAGAAACAAAATTATAAAAAAAAGTAAATATTAATCTACAATTGAACAATAATTGAAAACATTGAACAATGATTATTAAATTCAAAGAATATAATTGAAAATTGGTCAAATAGATAGAAAATCCCAAAAAATAATTTAAAATTTAAGTTAATAATTCAAAATTGTAGAAATAAATTAAATATTTAATAATCAAATTGAAATCAGAAAAACACAGAATTATTGAATATTAAAAAAATACAATTGAAAATTGAGAAATAAAATTAAAATTGGAATACAATAATTGAGAATTAAAGAAAATTACTGAACAATTGGACTGAAAAAAGAAGAAAATAATTTATAATTAAAAAAAAATGGAAAATAACAGGAATTATTTAATACTGAAGAAAACATTAAAAATTGAAGAATAGAATTGTTATTTAAAGAAATTAATTGAGAATTGAAAAACATAATTGAACAATTAAATTGAAAATAGAAGAAAATTATTGAAAATTGAAGGAGGTTTTGAAACATGAAATAAACAACTGATAATTGAAAAAAATAATTGAAAAAAGTCGAGATTACTGAATATTGAAACAAATAATTGAAAATTTAACAAAATAATTAAAAAATAAAGAAAATAATTGAAAATTGAAGAAAGAAAAACATAATTTAAAAAAGCTGAGAATTATTAAATATTGAAGAAAATTGAGAAGAAATTGAAAATTGAAAGAAATTGAAAATTGAAAGAAATTGAGAAACTGAAAGAAATATGAAAAAATAATTGGAAATTGAAGAAAATAATTGAAATTTAAGAAAAAAATTGGAATTTGAAGAAAATAATTGAGAATTTAAAAAAAAATCATTGTAAAAAGCCTAGAGGTATTGAATATAAAAAAAAAAAATTGAAAATTAAAGAATGGAATTGAATGTCGAAATTTATAATTGAGAATTAAAGAAAATAATTCAAGAATTGAACAATGGGATTGAAAGTAGAAGGAAATAAGTGATAATTAAAGAAAAAAGAAATTAAGCAACCCAAGAATTATAGAATTTGAAAAAAACAATAAAAAATGAAAAATGTAATTGTAACTTGAAGAAATTAATTAAAAATTGTAGAATATAATTTGAAATTGAAGAAAATGTGATTTTATGAAAATTGTTGAATAATAATTGATGAATTAAATTCAAGTTTCAAAAACATAATTGATAATTGAAAAGAAATATTGAAAAAAGCCGAGAATTATTGATTATAGATGAAAATAATTGAAAAATGGAGGAGTTTTTGAGATGTGAAATAATAAATGATAATTGAAAAAAATAGTTGAAAAAAGTCGAGAATTATTGAACATTAAATTAAATAATTAAAAATTGAAGGAAATAATTGAGATCTAAAGAAAATAATTTAAAATTGATGAAAATAATTGAAAATTGAAGAAAATAATTGAAAATTGAATCAAATAATTGTCAATTCAAAAAAAAAAATTTATAATTGAAGAAAATAATTAGAAATCGATTAAAATAATTAAAAATCGTAGAAAATATTTCAGAATTGAATAAATTAATTAGAAATTAATGAAAATAATTGAAAATTGAAGAAAATAATTGGCAATGGAAGAAAATAGTAGAAAATCGAAGAAAATAATTGAGTAATGAAGAAATAATTTTAAATTAAAAATAATTCCAAATGGAAGAAAATAATTGTGAATTGTAGAAAATAATTGGAAATTGAAGAAAATAATTGAAAATTGAAAAGAATTTATTATCCCAGAAAAAAATTCCCGGTTTGATGGAAAATTCCCGGTTAGTAGACACCCTGTTTTTTCTTTATTCTTCCTATTTTATCATTTGAATAATTCAGGTAGATAGTTAAAAATTGCGAATTTAAATTTAAATTCGGTGAAATTATATAATAAAATTTGTAATAACGAAAAATGAAGAAAATTATGATTAATATTATTATTATTAAATAATAATGATCTCCGTAAACTCCTGAAGTTACTATTTATATTTATTCATCTTTTTCTGTCCACGTTTTAAAATCCAAAGTGAAGTTAATCGCTGCTTTTTTTTATAAATTTTGTTTCTCTGTATCAGAAATTTTTTAAATTGTTTTAGTTTACAGACAAAATATGCAGATGAGGTAGCCTTAAAAACGAAATATTGATTATGACTAACAATAATTTATATATTACACACTTATATATGAATTTTAATAATAATTAAGATTAATTTAAAGTGTCGAATAGTCGAATTTATTAAAAATTCAAATAACGTTATTTTACTTTATTGGAAAAAATTGAATTTAAAAAATAAAATACAGTTTAAATTATTCTGTAACTTTTTTAACCATTTTTGAAGTTCCAAAACTTTCATCAAGTTTGTTGCAAATTTGGAAACTTCCGGAAAGGTTGCGATTTTGAATTTAATTTTTTTAAATATCAATTATTCTCTTCAGTCTTTAAATTATTGTCATGAATATTTAAATTTATTACACAAGTTTCCATGTACTTCTGTCATTTTTCAATTATTCTCTTAACATTTCAATTATTTTTTTCTATCTTTAAAGTATTGCCAGGAATATTTAAATTTTCAACACAAGTTTCTATTCTACTTTTGTTAATTTTGAATAATTTTCTTCAAATTTCAATTACTTTTGTCAGCTTTTGTCATAATTCAAGTATTTTTGTCATTTTACGATTATTTTCTTCATATTTCTATTATATTTGCAATTTTAAAATTATTTTCTACAAATTTCAATTATTATTTTATTCAAATTATTGAATGCAACCTATTTATATTTAATATAGTAATTATTATTGTTATATCAAATTTTAATTTTATTGTTACTTGAAATACATTTTTAAATTTTATATTGTAATGAGCTTTTCTCGTAAATAAATATCTAAATAAATAAATTTAATGTTTTTTATTGACATGAATTTTTAAATTTATTATATTAGTTTTCAATTATTTTCTACAAATTTCAATCATTCTCTTCATTATTTTTATTATTGTCATCATTTTATTAAATTTGTACATTTTTTTTAATTAATTTCAAAAAATTTCAATTATTTTCTGTAAATTTTTTATTTATGCACCAGCTTTCAATTATTTATGTCATTATTCAATGAGTTTTTTAAAATTTCAATTGTTTGGTCAATTTTTCAAGTACTGTCTATAATTTTTTAATTTTTACACCAGTTATCAATTATTTTTTTCAAATTACAATTATTTTTGTTATTGTTCAATTTTCTTCTTGTAATTTCAATTTTTTTAAAACTTTTCAAGTATTTTTTTTAAATTTCAATATTCAAATTATTGTCAAGAATATTCAAATTTTCTACACAAGTTCAATTCACTTTCGTTATTTTTCAATTAATCTCTTCAAATTTCAATTACTTTTTTCATTAATCAATTATTTTTGTCATTTTTCAATTATTTTTTCATATTTTTGTTATTCTTGCCATTTTAGAATTATTTTTTACAAATTGCTCTTGTTTTATCCACTTTTTTTTACTGTCAAATTTAAATTTCGTATACCCGTTTTTAATTATTTTCATCATTATTTTTATTAAAGTCACGAATTTATTAATTTTTTTACACTTTTTTCAATTATTTTCATCAATCTTTAATTATTTTATGCATATTTGAATTTTTTGTCGTTTTTAAATTATTCTCTTCAAATTTTAATTATTGTCTTCAAACTTAAATTAATGTCTTCAACTTTCTGAATTTAATTTATTCAAGTTTCAATTATTCTCTTCAGTCTTTAAATTATTGTCATGAATACTTAAATTTATTACAGAAGTTTTCATTTACTTCTGTCATTTTTAAATTATTTTCTTAACACTTCAATTATTTTTTTCTATCCTTAAATTAGTGCCAGGAATATTTAAATTTTCAACACCAGATTCTATTTTACTTTTGTTAATTTTCAATAATTTTCTTCAAAATTTAGTTACTTTTGTCAATATTTAAGTATTTTTGTCATTTTACGATTATTTTCTTCATATTTCTATTAGTTTTGCCATTTTAGAATCATTTTCTACAAATTTCAATTATTATTTTGTTCAAATTATTGAATGCGACCTATTAATTATTAATATATTAATTAATCTTGTTGTATTAAATTTTAATTTTATTGTTATTTGAAATACATTTTTTAATTTTACACTGTAATGGGCTTTCCCCATAAATAAATAAATACATAAATAAATTCAATTTTTTTTATTACCGTGCATTTTTAAATTTATTATATTAGTTTTCAATTATTTTCTAAAAATTTCAAACATTTTTTTCATTATTTTTATTATTATCATGAGTTTATTAATTTTGTACATCTTTTTCAATTATTTCCAACAAATTTTAATTATTTTCTTCAAACTTCAATTATTCTCTATAAATATTTTATTTATACACCAGCTTTTAATTATTTATGTCATTATTCAATTAGTTTCTTGAAATTTAAATTTCCACTTTTCCAATTTTTGTAATTGTTCAATTATATTTTTGTTATTTCATTTATTTTTTTCATTTTTCAATTATTTTCTTCAAATTTCAATTATGTTCTTCACTCTTTAAATTATTGTCAGGAATATTTAAAATTTTTACACAAGTTTCAACTCACTCTTGTTATTATTCAATTATTTTCTTCAACCTTCAATTACTTTTTTCATAATTCAATTATTTTTGTCATTTTCCAATTATTTTCTTCAAATTTTTGTTATTTTTGACATTTTAAAATAATTTTTTACAAATTTTAATTATTTTATTCAATTTTTTTTATTGTCATGAATTTTTAAATTTCTTTCACTTGTTTTTAATTATTTTCATCATTATTTTTATTATTGTCACGAATTTATTAATTTTTTACACCTTTTTCAATTATTTTCTTCAAACTTTAATTACTTTTTTCATATTTGAATTTTTTTGCCATTTTTAAATTATTCTCTTCAAGTTTCCATTATTTTCCTCAAACTTCTAATATTTTTATCAACTTTTCAATTTTTGTCTATAAATTTTTAATTTTTACAATTGTTTTCAATTATTTATGTCATTATTCAATTATTTTCTTAATATTTAAATTGTTTAGTCAAATTTTCAAGTATTGTCTTCAAATTTTTAAATTTTTCAACCAATTATCAATTATTTTTACAAATTACAATTATTTTTGTCAGTATTCAAATATTTTTGACATTTTTGAATTTTTTTCTTTAAATGTCATTTTCTTCAATCAATTCAATTTTCTTTTTATTATTGCCATAAATTTATTTACTTTTAAAGATCGGTTTTCAATTCTTTATGTCATTATTCAAGTAGTTTCTTCGTATTTTAATTATATCGTTAATTATTCAATTATTTTATACAATTTTTCAATATTAATTACTTTTTTTCTAAATTTTAGTTATTTTTGTCATTTTTCAACTGTTTTCTACACATAACCGTTTTTTTATTTATTTTTAAATTATTTTTTTCAAGTTTTCAACTATTGTCTAAAAAGTGTAATTTTTACAGCAGCTTTTAATTATTTTTGTTATTCTTCAATTATTTTCTTGTAACTTCAATTATTTTTAAAACTTTCCAAATATTTAGTTCAAATTCCAATTATTCCCTTTCAATCTTTGTCTTCGTTTTTTGATTTTTAATCAATTTTCCAATTAGTTTTGTCATTTACAACTTTTTTTTCAAATTGAATTACTTTTGTCATGATTCAATTATTTTCTTAAAATTTCAATTATTTTTGAGATGTTTAAATTATATTTTTCAGATTTGCTAGTATTTTCAAATAAAGTATGAAAGAAAAAAATCTTCACCTTGGTCCGGCTGCTCTGGATTGTAAAAAACCAATTCACCATCTCCGCAAGAATATAAAGCGTACATTTTAATATCCGGGGCAGGTCCCCAGTGAAGAGAATAAACAACATTACGGTGATATTGTTTGTACAAAAAAGGCGGTTTTGTCGCATTTGTATCGTAAATTCCAATTCGTCCCTCTCCTGTTCCAAAGGCGAGAAGATTTTCTTTCTCGGGGTGCCATGATATCTGAAAATTGCCAAAATAATAGAAAGAGAAACGTTATATAAAATATTAATATATAGATAAATTTAATTTTAAGTTAATTTTAATTTAAGTAAATTCGTATTAAACGAATTATTTAAAAATAGAAAAATAACCGGTTTTACTCACAGCTCTGACTTTTCCCATTATTTTCTGCCAGAGAGTGGAAATTTCAAATAAGGATTCATGCGGCTCCGACAAATTCCAAATCCTTAGCATTGCATCTCCAGCTCCAAAAGCAATTTGAGTCGTGTCTAGAGGACAAGCCGAGAGGCAATAAACAAATCCTCCCTGAGTTGGGATTCGATACTCCACTGTAGATTTGTCTTCCAATAAATCACAACAAATCACCTGACGATCTTGGCCCAAAGTCCAAATTCTCCTTCTGTAATTTTTTTTTTTTTTTTATAAAAATTAACAGTAAATGAAAATAAATTGATAATGTAAAAAGTTTATAACTAAGCAAATTACAGAGTGGACACTTTTTTTATAAAATTAAATTGACGGTTTTTCCGGGACAATTCTTTGGATTTCCAGGTTACAAATTTTCCAACAATTAAAACAGTATTTTTAATTTTGCTAAATTCTGTTTTTTATTTAAAATATAACTTTATACTTAAATTTCAAATTTACGTATTCTTATAATTTTACTAGTTATAATTAAAGCTTAAAAAGTTTTATTATCATAAAAAATTAAAATCTACATTTTTGGACAATAATTTATCTTAAACACTGAAAAAGAATTACGTATTATAATTCCACGTAGCAACATTAAATTTTCGTTGTTGTTGATCATTTAAAACTATAAATTTTTGCAAATTCAAATAATGAAAATTACGAAATTAAAGATTATATCTGAAAAATGACGAAAATAATTGACAGTTGAGAACAAAATTCGAAAAATAGATACATAATTACTCAATTGAAAAGAATAGTTTAAAAAATTAAACTATAAATATTAAATTTAAATAAAATAGTTGAAAAATTACAGGAATAACTGTTGGGAATAATTGAAAATCTAAGAATAAAATTAAAATAAGAAAAAATAATTGATAATTGAAAAAAAAAAAATACAAAATGACGACAAAAATTGACAATATTGAAAAAAAAATTCAAAAAATGGCTGGATTAATACACAACCGAATAAAATAATTTAAAAAATCAAAGAATAATTATAAACTGTTAAAATAATAATTGAAAATTAAAAAAATAAATTGTAGGTAATAATTGAAAATTGCGGAAAATAATTAATAATGGAAAGAAATAGTTGAAAAATGATGAGAATAATTAAAGAATTGAAGAAAATATGTAAAAAATGAAAAAAATAATTGTCAATTGAAAACAAAATTCGAAAAATGAGTCGATTAATAGACAACTGGAAAAAATAATTGAAAAAATTAAACAACAAATATTTTTAAAGAAAAAATAGCACATTGAAAAATTAAGAAATTTATAGAAATAATTGTTGGAAATAATTGCAGATTTTACAAATAGATTAAAAATCGAAAAAAATAAATAAAATTAAAAAGAATAATTGAAAATTGAAGAATAGAAATGAAATTTGAAGAATATTTATAAAAATTGAAAAAAAAGTAATTGAAAAAAGCTGAGAATTAATAAATATAAAAGAAAACAATTCAAAACCGAAGAATGGAAATAAAAATTAAAGAATTGAATTAAAAATTTAAGAAAATAATTAATAATTGTATTAAAAATTAAAGAATCTTTATAATAACTCATAATTCATAATAATTGAAAATTGAAAAATGGAATTTAAATTTGAAGAAATTAACTGAGAATTTTGAAGAGAATAGTAATTCTAGAATTTGATAATTGAATTAAAATGTTAAAGCAATTTAATAAGTAAAAAAAAAAGTTGAGAAAATCTGAAAATTATTTAATACTGAGGTGTTAATTGAAAATCGATAAAAATAATTGAAAATTAAAGAAAATATTTGGGAATTGAAGAAAATAATTAAAAATTGAAGAAATAAATTGGAAATTAAAAACTTGTGTACAATTAAATTTAAATATTCATGACAATAATTTAAAGACTGAATAAAATAATTGATACTTGAAGAAATTAAATTCAGAATCGCAAAAAAAGTTGAAAATTGACAATAATACTTTAGAGTTGACAAAAGTAGAGATGCAAAATTCTCGGTAATTTAAAATCCGGTTACATTCTCGAGAACTTAACAGAAAGTATTCTCCTTCCGGAGAATTTATGAGAATTTTCTATGTTTGAATGAGCCACATTATTTTGAAACACAATCAATTTATTAAAAAAAAAAAAAAAAAAAAAAGGATAAATAACAAAATAATTATTATTACAAATTAACTATAAGTCAATGAAGTGTAAAAATTATTATTAAATATAACAATTATGAACAATTTTAAAATGAAATAAAGTAATTTAAATTTGAGAAAAATACTTAAAAATCTTAGAAAAAAAAAAAAAAAAATTAGTGTAATGAAAAATTTGAGAAAATAATTGAAAAATGAAAAAAAATTATTCAAATTGAGATAAATAATTAAAAATTTAGAAAATACATTCAGAAAATGATGAAAATGATTACAAATTTACGAAAATTATGAAGAAATAATATAAATAATTTAAAATTGAAGAAAATAATTAAAATTTAAAAAAAATAATTTTAAAAAATTGCATAATATATTTTAAATAAAGGAAATTTAAAGAAAATTTCAGAAAAATACTTGTAACTTTTAGAAGTTCATTAAAAAAAAAAAAAGAAAATATTTAAAAAGTAGAGAAAATAAATAAAAATATATAAACATAATTTAAATTTGAGAAGATCACTATTTAATTTAAGAGAAATAATTGAAAAAAAAACAAGAAAATATAAAAAATCAGGGAAAATAACTAACTTTACTTTGGATTTTAAAACGTGGACAGAACAAGATGAATAAATATAAAAACTAACCAACTTCACTTCATATTTTAAATTGTGGACAGAAAAAAATGAATAAATAAAATAAAATATTTTGGAAATTATGAAAATAAAGAAAAATAATTAAAAATTGAAGAAAATAATAGAAATTTGAGAAAAATAATTGAAAAATTTTAGAAATTTATTTTATAAAATGAGAAAAACGAAAAATTGGAGAAAAGTCTGGAAGAAAGCTAAAAATAATTGAAATTTACGATAATTAATAAAAAAAAATCTGAAATTCTGATAGCAATGAAAATAATTAGAAATTGAATGAAATATTTGAATTTTCAGAAAAATACTTAAAAATCTTAGAAAATGAGAATAATAATTATAACAATCGAGAAAAATAATTGAAAAATGATAAAATTAATTAAAAATTGAAAAAAATACTTGAAAATGCTGAAAATAATTTAAGATTAAGAAAGAAAATTGAATTATGATGAAAATAATTTATATATGAAAAATTGAAAACATTCAATAAAATTTGAGAGAAATAACTGAAAAAATCATAGAATATATGTTTAAAAAAAAATAATAATTACAAAATTACTTAAAAAATTATAATTAAAGAGAATAATTAAAAAATCGCAGAAATAACGAAAATTGATGAAAATAATTGCAATATCGGATAAATAATTGAAATTTTTAAAAGTAATGCCAAAATAATGAATATAATTATAAATTGATGAAAATCAAGAAAAATTGCAGAATTTATTTTTAAGCAAAAGAAAATAATTAAAAAATCGTTATATAATGGAAAATTGATGACAATAATCTAAATTTGAGATAATAACTGAAAATTTAGGAAATTAATTGCATGTGTATATATTTTAAACTTCTTCAAAAACCATAATAAATTTTTAAAGCATTTTTCGAAACTTTTTTTTTACACAAATGACAATCAAAAACCAGCACAACACGACACTAATGAAAAAGGTTACCTTATTCTTTCAATTTAAATTTCAAAATATTTCCTGATAAAGAGAGTCAAAATCAATAAAATAACAGGGACTAAGACTAACTTCACTTCAGTTTTTAAAACCTGGACAGAAAAAGATGAATAAATATTAATACTAACTTCACTTCAGACTTTAAAACGTGGACAGAAAAAGATGAATAAATATAAATACTAACTAACTTCAGGAGTTTACGGAGATTATTATTATTTAATAATAATTAATTAATTAATAATTTGTGATATATGAAAAAAATGGATTTTTGATAAAATTTCTCAGAACATTTAGATCCAGGAAGAAAATTCCGGTTTAGTAACGAATTTCTCGGTCAATTTTTTAATTCCCTGCCATTTCCAGGTTTCCCGGTCAAGTGTCCACCCTGAAATAAGTTAATAAATAGAATAGAAATTAAAATAAAACCTTGCGCCGTCGCCTCTAGACTATCGGCTTGTCCGCCTTCACCGCGTTGTTTCGTAGAAGCTAATTTTTAAATTTTAATTCTTTTTATACGTCATAATTGATTTTTTCTCAGAATTTAAAACTCAAAAGTAAGCATCTAACAATTTATGTTCTGCACTTTAAAAATTAAACTAAATTTTTATTTTCAAAAATTTACTAATTCTCATTAAAAAGAGTCTTTAAACAAAAGTGATTAATTATTAAATATTGCAAACTTTGCATTAAATTTGTTTTCCTTACTTATTACTGTTTTCAAATATGTATACTCGTATAAATCGTACGCCGCGCCATTAAAATTTTCCTCGGCGCAGGGTTCTAAAAGAAATAAAATGTGAAAAATAAGAAAAATACAGACGCATTTTTTTCTCTCCAATTGTTTTGTCCGCCATTGTCCTCAATTTGAATATGAGTCGCAATGCAAAATAATCCTCGATTATGACACGAGTGAACCGACTTGAAAACTGGTTTATTTTTCCCAGTAAATTGCGTCAAATCCCAAGAAATCAATTCACCGAAGGAAGAGCTGATTAGGACGAGTTTCGGCTCTGCCCAACAGACCGCTGTCCAGTTAAAGGAACCAGCTCCAAGTTTTGATCGGTGTTTTTGTGAATCCAGAGGATTTGGTGGAAGGATTATTTGAGACTGAAATCTGCCATCGCCTCCGGCTCGCCAGAAAAACACATTTCTATTTCAAAAATGAAAATTTCAGTTAAATAATGATTTAATTTGTGAATTATTTTATTTAATACCTAATTTTTTATAATTATGTTAAACCTGTCTTTTCCCCCGGAAGCGAGAAGCAAATCTCTAGCTCCATTTCCGGCGAAAACATTGGAACTAACAGGACACCAGGACAAGCTGACGACCTCCACATCGTGACCTCTTAAATTGTAAATCACCGAGCCTGATCCTTGAATATTGATAATTAAAACTTGTCCTTTTTTCGAGCCCAAAGCCACGAGATTCGAATCATGAGGACAGCAGGCTATACAAGTTGCTGATAATTTTCCCGGTGTTATTATTTGATTTGTGTCAAAAGCTATGTTCCAGGTGACAAGAAATCCTTCCGAGCTCACATAACAAATCAGATTTTTATCACATTTCGACCAGTCAATGCCAATTACTTTCTGCTTTGCCTAAAAAAAAAGCAAAAATTGATTTTTTAAAAATATAATCAGTATATCTTCAAATTTATGTGATTGCAAAATTAAGAAAATTAGGTAAAAGCAGTTAAAGAATAATATATATAAAAAAAATAAGAACATAAGAAGATAAGAAAACTGTTTAAAAAAAAATAAGAAAATTCTTTTTAAAAAAATGTCATGAAAATTATTAAAGGAATGAAGAAAAAATTAAGAAAACAACACAAGAATGAGACAGTGTCATAAAAATATATTTAAAAAAGTAGAAACTTTTTTCAAAAAATTAAACTATTTACGGACATTTATTTTAAAATTAAAAAAATAAATAAGAAGATAATTAAAAAAAAGTTAAGATACATTTTTTTAAAGAGAACAAAATTTTAAAATAAGAAAAATTAGAGAATTATTTTACAAATTGAATAAACAAAAAATAAATAAAATTTTGGAAAATTAAAAAAAAAATTCTATGAAATAGAAGAACGATGTTAAAATGTTAAAATGTTGAAATTTGAATATTCAGTACAAGATAAAAATTATATAATGTAAAATAAAAGAATAAAAGTTTTCAAAAAAGTAATGTTTTTAAAAATTCATAATTATAAGATAAAAACTAAACAATTTAAAAGAAGGAAAATTGTTTCTAAGAAATGGAAAAATGATGAGAAAAAAAGTAAAGAATTGATTAGAACGTAAAGAAGGATTAAAAAAATAGTGAAAAATCAAGAAAATTAAATAAATAGGAATAAAATGGAGAAACGTTTTTTTCGCTAATCTAATAAACTGTAAAGAAATGTAAAAAATACAAAAAATAATAAAATTTGGTTAGAATCTACTTAAAAATTAAATTTAATAAAAAAAAAAATAAAAAAAGATTATAAAGAAAATCTGAAAATTCTATGAGAGAATAAGGAATTTTGCGAAAAACAGATATGATGTGAAAAAATGTTGAATACATTTTCAAATAACAAAAATTTGTAAAATAATAATTAATAATTTGCATAAACAGAAGAAAATTGAAGATAATCCTAAAATAAAAAGACAAATATAAAAAAAAAATATCAAAAGTAAAAGAAAAAAAAATTATTAAATTTTGTAACTCAACCAGATTTTTTCTAAAATTTTTCAATTGTATGTTTAAAAATTCGGTGAAATTGATTCCAAAAATAGTTTTATTTGAAAAAAATAAAAACAACAAATCTGAAAATTTTCAATTTTAATAGGTATTTTATTCTTTATAAAATTTAAAAAATTTACTTTTATTAATTCTAATTTTTTAGTAGATTCTTACCAATATTTTATATTTTTTGTACTTTTTAAATTTTTTACAGTTTGTTATATTAAGAAAAAGAACATTTTTCCATTTTCTTCAAATTTCTTTAATTTTCTTGTTTAACAATTTTTTAAGTCCTTCCTGTCATTTTAATTACTTCTTTAATTTTTGTCATTATTTTTCTATTTCTTAGAAATGCTGTTTCTTCTTTCAAATTGTTTAGTTCTTATCTTGTAATTACGAATTTTTGAAAACATTTATTCCATGCTTTTGTCTACATTTTTTAAATTCCTTAATTTTTTACTTTTCTAAAGACTTTTATTCTTTTATTTTATGTTATGAAAATACATAAATATATAAATACATAAAAAAGTAGAAACTCTTTTCAAAAAATTAAACTTTTTACGGACATTTATTTTTAAATTAAAAAAATAAATCAGAAAATAATTAAAAAAAAAGTTAAAATATATTACTGAAGAGAACAAAATTTTAAAATAAGAAAAATTAGAGAATTATTTTACAAATTATTTGACAAATTGAATAAAAAGAGAATGAATAAAATTTTGGAAAATTAAAAAAAATTTTAAAAGTAAAGAAATTCTGTGAAATAGTAGAACGATGTTAAAATGAGAATATTTAGTACAAGATTAAATTTACATAATGTAAAATAAAAGAATAAAAGTTTTCAAAAAAGTAAAAAATTGAGAAATTTAAAAAATGTAGATAAAAGCATAATGTTTTCAAAAATTCGTAATTATAAGATAAAAACTAAACAATTTAAAGGAAGGAAAAATGTTTTTAAGAAATGGAAAAATGATGACTAAAATTAAAGAATTAATTAAAATGCAAGGAAGGACTAAAAAAATAGCGAAAAATCAATAAAATTAAATAAATAGGAATAAAATGGAGAAAAGTTTTTTTCGTTAATCTATTAAACAGTAAAGGAATGTAAAAAATACAAAAAATAATAAAATTTGGTTAGAATCTACTAAAAAAATTAAATTTAATAAAAAAAAATATGAAAAAAGATTATATACAAAGATAAATAAAAAATCGATAAAAAAATTTTTAAATCCTTTAAAAATAAAAAAGTTTAGACAAATTAAACCAAAAACATTTTTATAATATTATACTTACAACAAGTCAAACAATAAATTTACCAAAATAAAGAAAATCTAAAAAATCTGTGAAAGAATAAGTAAGTTTGAAAAAATTTCGCAAAAAATAAACAAGATATTAAAATGCAAGGAAGGACTAAAAAAAATTGTAAAACAACAAGAAATTTAAATAAATAGGAAGAAAATGGAGAAATGTTTTTTTCTTAATTTAACAAACTGTAAAAAGTACAAAAAGTACAAAACATTTTGGTAAGAATCTACTAATAAATTACAATTAATAAAACTAAAATAAAAAAAATTCGTATGAAGATAAATAAAAAGTTAACAAAAGAAATTTAAAAATCCTTTAAAAATAAAAAAAACGAAAATAAATAATTTATAATAATACACTCAAAACAAGAACAAAAATACATTCAGAAAAATAAAGAAAATTTAAAAATTTTATAAAAGAATAAGTTAGTGAAAAACAGATATGATGTGAAAACATGTTGAATAAATTTTTAAATAACAAAATTGTGTAAAATAATAATTAATAATTTGCATAAACATAAGAAAATTGAAGATAATCCTAAAATAAAAAGACAAATATAAAAAAAAAAATATCAAAAGTAAAAGAAAAAAAAATTATTAAATTTTGTAACTCAACCTGATTTTTTCTAAAAAACGTACAACTGTATCTTAAAAAATTCTGTGAAATTGATTCCAAAAATAGTTTTATTTAAAAAAAATAAAAACAAATCTGAAAATTTTCAATTTTAATATTTTATTCTTTATAAAATTTAAAAAAATTTACTTTTATTAATTCTAATTTTTTAGTAGATTCTTACCAATATTTTATATTTTTTGTACTTTTTACATTTTTTACAGCTTGTTATATTAAGAAAAAGAACATTTCTCCATTTTCTTCAAATTTCTTTTATTTTCTTGTTTAACAATTTTTGTAAGTCCTTCCTGGCATTTTAATTACTTCTTTAATTTTTATCATTATTTTTCTACCTCTTAGAAATGCTGTTTCTTCTTTCAAATTGTTTAGTTCTTATCTTGTAATTACGAATTTTTGAAAACATTTATTCCATGCTTTTGTCTACATTTTTTAAATTCCTTAATTTTTTACTTTTCTAAAGATTTTTATTCTTTTATTTTATGTTATGTAAACTTAATCTCGTACTAAGTATTTTCATTTTAACAACGTTCTTCTATTACAAAGCATTTTTGTTTCTTTTAAAAGTTACTCACGGTTTTTTCTTCAATTCTTAAAATAATTCTCTTATTTTTCTAATTTTAAAAATTTTTTCTCTTTAGTAGACACCCTGAAATTAAAAAAATTAGAGAATATAATTAAAATTTGTTAAAAGTAATTCAAAATTTACATTTGGATTAATCGAATTTTCAATTAATTCAAATCGATTTTGGAATAAGTAAATTAAAATTATTATAAATTAGGAAAAAAGATGACATAATTTGAAATAAGAGAAAAAAGTAATTTAAGGATTTATTTTAAAACTTAAGGTGTTTTCAAGATTTTTGAGGTGAAAAAAATTCAAGACAAGTTCCAGATTTTTAAGGTTTTAAAGCACTTTTTAAAAGCAAAATTAAAATCCTTAAATAGATAAAAAAAAATAAGAGAAAGTTAAACAATTAATTACGTCTAGAATCGAATTTGTTAAAGTTGTCGTGAGAGAGTCGATTTTCCAAATTTTAAGCACGTGATCGTCTCCGGCCGAGGCTAGTAGTCGTTTATCTGGATTTTCAAATTCTGGAGAAAAGCAGAGAGAAGTTACTCGTTCTGTGTGAGCATTAAGAATAATTGAATATTCGAGAATTTTGCTGTTTTCTTTCGATTGGCCAATTACAATCGTGTGTCTGGAACCCCAAGCGACTGTTCCATTTTTTGAGCAAGACATTACATTATTCAGGTACCAATTTGGCGAAGGAGGTAGTGTTACTTCATTCATTGTTAATTCTGAAACCAATTTATCATTATTTATTAATAATTCCACTAATTGTTATTTAATTATTATTAAATTAGTTGGTCATTTAAAACTATAAATTTTTGCAAATTTGAATAATGAAAATTAGGAAATTGAAGAATATGTGTGTAAAATATTATTATAGATATATTAGAGAAAATAGTTGAAAAATTTTAGGAATAACTGTTGGAAATAATTGCAAATTGAACAACTGAATTGAAAATGGAAAAAAATAATTGAAATTGAAGAAAATAGTAAAAAAAATTGAGTTAATAAATTGAAGCATTAAGAAATAAATCGAAAATTTAAGAATTAAATTAAAATTTGATAAAATAATAATTGATAATTGGAATTAAAATTACAAAATGACGATAATAATTGACAATTGGAAACAAAATTCAAAAAGTGGCTAAAATAGTTCACAACCGAACAAAATAATTTTAAAAATCACAGAATAATTAGAAAACTTTTAGATAATTAAAAATTGAAAAAATTGTATAAAATACCCAATTAAATTTTACGGAAAATAATTAATAATTGAAGAAAATAGTTGAACAATGACGAAAATAATTATCAATTGAAAATTCGAAAAATGACTAGATTAATAAACAACTAAAAAAAATAATTGAAAAAATTAAGGCAGAAATATTAAATTTAAACAAAGTAAGTGCAAATTGAAAAATTAAGAAAATTGTTGGAAATAATTGCACAATTAACAACTGGATTCAAAATAAAAAAAAAGTAATAAAAATTGAAAAAAATATATGAAAATTGAAGAAAGCAATTGAAAATTAAAAAATGGGATTAAAATTTAAAGAACATACTTAAAAATGGAAAAACCCCAAAAGTTAATGAATATAGAAGAAAACGATTAAAAACAGAAGATTAGAAATGAAAATTAAAAAAAAAAGGAATAATTGTATTTAAAATTAAAGAAACTTAATGATAATAGAAAAAAATAATTGAAAAAAGGCGATAATTTTTTAATATTAAAGAAAATATTTAAAAATTAAACAATGGAATTTAAATTTGAAGAAATTAACTGAGAATTGAGGAAATAGTTCTAGAATTGAATAATTGAATTAAAATTTTGAAACAATTTTTATGAGTGAAAAAAATAATTGAAAAAATCCAAAAATTATTGAATACTGAGCAAATAATTAAAAGCCGATAAAAATAATTGAAAATAAAGAAAATATTTGAGAATTGAAGAAAATAATTAAAAATTACAAAAAAAAATTCGACAAATGGTGTGATAATCGGCATTCAAACAAAAAACTGTTTTAAAATAATGAATAATTATAAAATTTAAGAAGAACAATAAATTATTAATTGAAATCTGATGAAAATTATTAAAAAAATTGTAGAAAATAAATAAAAATTGAAGAAATCAGTTGGATATTGAAAAATTGTATTGAAATTTTAAAAAAATATTTGATACTTGAGAAAATGCGAGATTTATTGAATATTAAATAAAATAATTGAAAAACAAAGAATGCAATTGAAAATTGAAGAAAATAATTGTGAATTAAAGAAAATAATAAAAAAGTTAAGAAATAAATTGAAAATTAAATAAATTAATCAAAATTTAAGAATGAAATTAAAATTTAAAAAAATAATGGATAATTGAAAAACAAATTACAAAATAACGAAAATAATTGACAATTGAAAACAAAATCCAAAAAGTGGCTCAATGAATACACAACAGAACAACAAAATTTTAAATTTGAAGAATAATTCTAAAACGTTAAAATACTAGCTTAAAATTTAAAATTTCCAGGAAACAATTGAAAAATTCCGTAAATTAATTTATAATTAAAGAAAATAGTTGAAAAATGACGAGAATAATTGAAAAATTGAAGAAAATAATTCTCAATTTAAGACAAAATTCGAAAAATGACTTCATTAATGGACAAAAAAAAATTGAAAAAATCCGAAAATTATTGAATATTGAGGAATTAATTAAAAATCGATAAAGTAATTGAAAATTAAAGAAAATATTCAAGAACTGAAGAAAATAATTAAAAATTGAAGAAATAAATTGAAAATTAAAAAATTAAATTAAAATTTGAAAAAATAATTACAAAATGACAAAAATAATTGACAATAGAAAACAAAATTCAAAGAATGGCTAGATTCATAAGTACACAACCGAAAAAAAGAATTTAAAAAACCAAAGAATAATTATAAAATTTTAAGATAATAATTGAAAATTAAAAAATTGTAGGAAATAATTGAAATTTGCAGAAAATAATTAATAATTGAAGGAAATAGTTGAAAAATAGAAGAAAATCTGTAAAAAATGACAAAAGTAATTTGTCACTTGAAAGCAAAATTCAAAAAATGACTGGATTAATAGACAAATGAAAAAATTAAACAAGTAATATTAAATTTAAAGAAAATAATTGTACATTGGAAAATTAATAAAAATATAGGTATAATTGTTAGAATTAATTGCACATTTAATACCTGAATTAAAAAACGAAAAAAATAATTGAAAATTGAAGAAAGCAATTAAAAATTGAAGAATGGAATTAAAATTTAAAGAATATATATTTAAAAATTAAAAAAAGTAATTGAAAAAACACGAGAATTAATGAATATATAAGAAAAGAAATGACAACTAAAGAATTATAAATTGAAGAGTGGAATTAAAAATTTAGGAAAATACGTGAAAAGTTAAAATTTAAATTTGAAGAAAATAACTGAATATAAAGTGAATAGTTTTAGAATTGAATAATTAAATTGAAAATTTAAAACAATTTTTGTGTGAAAAAATAATTGAAAAAATCCGAGAATGATTAAATATTGAAGAATTTACTAAATCTCGATAAAAATAATTGATAACTAAAGAAAATATATGAGAATTAAAGAAAATAATTAAAAGTTAAAAAAATAAATTGAAAATTAAATGGAAACTTCAAGAAAATAATTGATAATTAAAAGAAAAATTACGATATGACGAAAATACATAATTAATGACGAAAATAATTAACTATTGAAAAAAAAATTAATTAATGAATCATAAAATTGAAAAAGAATAATAAATTGTCAATTGAAAACGGATGTAAATTATGGAAAAAATTGGAGGAAATAAATGAAAATTGAAGAAATCAATTGATAATAGATTAAATGCGAGAATTAATGAATATTGAATAAAATAATTGAAATCGAAGAATGCAATATAAAATTGATGAAAGTAATTGAGAATTGAAGAAAATAATTAATAATTAAAGAAATAAATTGAAGATTAAAGAATTAAATTAAAATTGAAAAAATAATTATAAAATGACCAAAATAATTGACAAATGAAAACAAAATTCAAAAAAGAACTTGATTACACAATCGAACTAAATAATTTAAAACTCTCTGTTAAAACATCACAGAATAATTATAAAACTTTAAGATAATAATTGAAAATTGAAAAAATTGTAGAAAAGAATTGTAAATTGAAAAATTAAGAAAATTATAGGAATAATTATTGGAAATAATTGCACATTTAATAACGCAATAAAAAAAAAAAAATTTGAAAATTAAAGAAAGCATTTAAAAACTGAAAAATGGAATTGAAATTTAATGAATATATCGACGGCCCCCATTGATAAAATGTTTATTGAAAAGCCAGTGGAATAAAATGCTAATTCAAAGGAGCGTGCAATATAATTCTTATTCAATTGTTTTTGTAATAAAATGACAACTGATTTTCAGTGCAACAAAACGTTATCTTGAAAAAATTAAATATTCATTTTGTATGCAAATACAAATGTAATTTTTATATTTATACCATCAGATACACATTATTTATTATATATTACATCTTCGATACAATACGGAGTTAATTTGCAATTAACAATAATGCCATCTATGTTAAAATAATTATTCTGAGATAACGTTTTGTTGCACTGAAAATCAGTTGTCATTTTATTACACAAACAATTGAATAAGAATTATATAGCACGCTCTTTTGAATTAGCATTTTATTCCACTGGCTTTTCAATAAACATTTTATCAACGGGAGCTGTCGATATATTCAAAAATTGAAAAAACCTGAGAATTGATGAATATAGAAGAAAACAATTAAAAACTGAAGAATGGACATAAAAATTAAAGAACAGAATTAAAAATTGAAGAAAATAATTGAAAATTGGAATTTAAATTTGAAGAAACTAACTGAGAATGAAGAGAATAATTCTAGAATTGAAAAATTGAAATTTAATTTTAAAACAATTTTTATGAGTGGAAAAAATACTTGAAAAAATCCAAGAATTTTTTAATATTGTGGAATTAATTGAAAACCGATAAAAATAATTGAAAATTAAAGAAAATATTTGAGAATTAAACGAAATAAATTGGAAATTAAAGAAGGAACTGGAAATTTTAACAAAATGTAATTGATAATTAAATGAAAAATTACAATATGTGGAAAATAATTAAAAATTGAAAAAAATAATTAACAATTAAAAAAAAAAATTCTAAAAATGGTGGGAATAATCGGCATTTGAACAAAAAAATTTTAAATTAATGAATAATAATAAAATTGAAGGAGAATAATAAATTGTCAATTGAAAACTGATGAAAATTATGGAAAAAATTGTGGATTTATTTATTAATGAAATTAAAATTATTTGAACTGACATTTATAAACTTAAATTTTAATCAAAGTAATTGCATTTTTTTCCAACGTAATTGATTTAAAATAAAAAAATATCTAAATGCCAAACTTCAAGTGTGAACAGAATGAAAGAATGAATGAATCTTGTGGATTTAATTACTATATAGATTAGCTAAAAATCCATTAAATTTGTAAAAACACGTGTTCAACTTGTTACCAAATAATTCTGAAATTCATTGCATTCCCAAACAAAAAATTTTCAGCCTAAAATTAATGACAGTTAATTATTTTGACAAAATCGAGCATTTTAAAACACACGACAGAAAATATTCTTAAAATAAGTTAATTTTAATTGTCAAGCTAAAACTGGATTTTATTATTCGAAAATTGAGACTAAAAATGAATAAATTGAACTGATTTAAGAGGAATGATAGACAGAATGAAATAAAAAAATTGTTAAATGAAAATATATCAACCCGGCTTGCAATTTGAGGTTAGGATAGTTTTGAAATCAATTTTTAACTCTTTTAGTGAGTAATATTTGAGTTCACACAAAGATAAGAAGTTAGATATTATTTTTCTACTTGCCTAATTAAGGGAATTTCTAGAAAATTAAAAATCTCGGCTAATTCGCTAATTTTAGTTTAAACGTTGAAAACGCGATAAACAAACGAAGCACGCGTGCGCACTACAAAAAACGTGAATTGCTCGTGCGCAACAGCTGATTCCGGTTTTTCGACATTTTCAATTGTTCTCCGACAGGTGTTAAACAAATTTTTCATAACTCAATTAAGCAAGTGTTATTGATTTTTGTTTAATAATAATACTGAATTTTCATCCGCGACAATGGGACAAAACAAGAGAAATAATTGAAATGGAGTGACAACGATTATTGTTCGAAAGAGAGGTTATTTTCTTCTTCTATTTTATGAATGATTTTTTTTTTCAGTTATTTAAAATAATTTTCAATAAAACTCGAATTAAAATGTTCTTAAGCAAGGATTGGAGTTAAAAATTACGAATTTCTGTGAATTCAGCAGAAAAATGAATGTTATTTATCGCTTTTCATGTCTTCGTCATTAAGTCAAAGGTCTAAAACGCGTTATTAATTTTTACTTCTAAATTACCATAAAGGTTAAAAATAAAGTAATGACTAATGAATCATTAAATTTACTCACATTTGCTTTCATTGACTTCAGTTTCTCGTGGCCTGATGCGAGAGAAGAAAATAAATCACTGTCGTGACATAACTTAGGCAATTTGATTAGATTTTATTATTTATTTCGTCACAATTTTCAGAATAATCGATATTTTTGTATTTTTTTTTTTTTTTTGTAAAGAAAATGTCTAGATTTTAGAAAAATGATTTATTAGAATTTTAATTAAATTTGTGAAATATTTACATTATATTAAATACCAAGATTAATATAATTACGTTTTTAAAAAATATTTTTTAATATATATGAATTGTAATTTGTTTCGGTTTTATTTCAGAAATGATAAAAATAAAATATGTCAATGTGCTGATTTTATTCTTAATTGGCGCTAACTGCGAAGAATCCTTGGACTTTTCACCTACAAGTTCCAATAATGACGCTGATTTAAATACCGTAAGTTTTTGAAAATAATTCCTTTTTATTAGAGAAACATCTGATTATTATTGTTTAAAATGTTTTTCATTAAGGCGGAGTTGATTAAAAAAGCAGGATATCCGGCGGAAGCACATGTTGTTGTCACAGAAGATGGATATTTATTAACAATTCATCGGATTCCTGGTTCGAAGAAGTCGACTCCTGTTTTTCTTCAACATGGTCTTCTTGGAAGCTCTGCCGACTGGGTCGTCACTGGAAAAAATAAAGCTCTTGGTAAAAAAAAAAACCCAAAAAACTATACTAATAAATAAAATAAATAAGTGAAAAGAAAATAAACAAAAAAATCAGGGCTGTAATTCAGGGCAATTATTTTTCCATTAGAAAAAACTTATGGAAATAATTGAAAATTGAAGAAAATAATAAAAAAAAAATAGAAAATTTAAAAATTAAATGGAAATTTAAAAAAATAATTAATAATTAAAAAAAAAAAAGGCTAAAATAATTGAAAATTGAAAACGAAATTTGAAAAATGGCTAGATTAATACGCAACTAAGAAAAAATTTAAAATAAAACAATAAAAAGTGAATTTAAAGAGAATAATTGCAGAAAGAAAAATTAAAAAAAAGTATGGGAATAATTGTTGAAAATAATTGTAAATTAAACAACTGGATTGAAAGCAGAAAAAAAACTGAAATTGAGGAAAATAATTGTAAATTAAAGAAAACAATTAAAAATTGAAGAATGGAATTAAAATTTAAAGAATATAATAATATATTGAAAAAAGTAACTGAAAAAAGGAGAGAATTATTGAATTTGGAAGAGAATTATTGCAAACTGAAAAATAGAATTGCAATTTGAAAAAAAAATTGAAAATTGCAGAAAATATTTGAATTGAATTTAAAATTAAAGAAACTTATTAATAATCGACAAAAAATTAACCAAATAGGAGAATTTAAAAATAATAATGAAATTTATTTAATGAATTGATATTAATGAACTGAAGAAAGTAATTTAAAATTTTAGAAAAATAATTGAAAGAACATTTCAAAATGACGAAAATAATTGACAATTGAAAAAAAAATCGCAAACTGGCAAATATAATCGACAAGAGAGAAAAATAACAAAAAAATTTAAAGAATTATTCTAAAATTTTAAGAGAATAAATGAAAATTGACAAAATTGTAGGAAATAATTGAAAGAAATAATTGAAAAATAACGAGAACAATTGCAAAATTGACGAAAATATCTGAAAAATGACGAAAAGATTTGCTAATTAAAAACAAAATTCGAAAAATGGCAGAATAATAAACAATATGAAAAAATACTTTAAAAAATTAAACAATAAACATTAAATTTGAACTAAATAATTGAAAAATTAGGAAAATTACAGAAATTATTGTAAATTGAACAACTGAATTGAAAAAGGAAAAAAAATTGAAATTGTTGGAAATAAATAAATAATTGATAATTGAAGAATTTAATTGAAATTTAAAAAATATAATAAAAAAGTTTAAAAAGTAATTAAAAAAAATACATAATTATTAAATACAGAAGAAAATAATTGAAAACTGAATAATTGAATTGAAAATTTAATAAAAAAATTTAGAATTTAAAAAAATAGTTATAGAATTGAAAAATTGAATTGATCATTTAAAACAACTTTTATGATTGTTAAAAAAAAAATTTTAATCAGATAATTATTGAATATGGAAGAAAATAATTTAAATTTGAAGAATGGAATTGAAGAATAGAATTAAAATTTGTAAAATATGATTGAACAACTATATCTAAAATTAAAGAAATCTATTGATGTAGAAAAAAATAATTGATATAAGCCCAGAATTTTTTATTAATAAAGAATATAATTGAAAAATTAAAAATGGAACTTACAAAATTCTAAAATTCTTTGTTAATTACAAAGATTTGCTGTAATTTTTTTAATTATATTTCACAAATTAAAATTATTTTCTTCAATTTTTAATTATTTTGCTTCCTCATAGAGGAAGCGTTGTGATCGTTAAGATTTTCGATTTTCCAAAAATAGTGTAAATCGACTCAGTTTCATCTGAAAAGTTCAAATTTTCATTCCTGAGAAAATGTCCGGATGTGTGTGTGTGTGTATGTGTGTGTGTATGTGGTAAATTTTTTGTCGCCAGGATATCTCGAGAACGCTTAAACGGATTTTAATAAAATTTGGATGACATATGAAGCTCACAAATATCTAAATTTGGACACAGGGATTTTTGAAAATACCCAATCAAATTTTTTTGAGCACCTTTTTTCATCGAAAATTTTGTTTTTTGGCAAAAAATTTTTTCATGCTGAAAATTCAGACAAATGAATGAAAAAATCATATTCCTTGTTTCAAAACGAATCGATTGACCTATATAAAGTATATAATTGACCAAAAACTCACGTAAAAAATCATGATTTTTCAGTTTTTTTCATCAAAAAATCTCGTTTTTGGAAATTTTTTTCATGCTAAAAATTCAACCAAACGAATTACAAAATCATATTTCTTGTCTCAAAACAAATCGATTGACCTATGTAAAGTATATAATTGACTAAAAACCCACGTCATAATTCATGATTTTTTTTTTTTCATCGAAAAATCTCGCGATTTGCCAAAAAAAATTTCATGCTAAAAATCCAACCAAACGAATTACAAAATCATATTCCTTGTCTGAAAACAAATCGAGTGACCTATTTAACTTTTATATTTGACTAAAAACTCACGTATTAATTCATAATTTTTAATTTTTTTATTGAAAAATCTCGTGTTTTGCCAAAAAAAAATTTCTTGCTAAAAATTCAGACAAATGAATTAAAAGAATCATATTCCTTGTCTCAAAACGAATTGTCTAAAAATAATTGACTAAAAACCCACGTAATAATTCATGATTTTTCATGTTTTTTCATCGAAAAATCTCTTTTTTTGCCAAAAAATTTCTAACAATTATTATTTTTTGACCACAGTTCCTTTTTAAAAAAAAATATTCTATTTTAAAAAACGAATATTCTATTCAAAATTAAGTAACTTACCTTTAATTTTTTAGAACATTATTGCTTTTTTTTCTTAAAAAAAAAAAATAAATTTCATTGATTTGTTATAATTTCTTAAATTTTTTCATTGTCCATTCATTTTCCTTCAACAAAAATGTAGTATAGTGGAAAAAATTAAATTAAATTAATTAAGTTATTATTTTTTATATTATAAATAAATTTATTGCTTCCTCTATGGGGAAGCAAATTATCTTGCTTCCTTGGAAGCGAAGTGTCCATGAATTTATTACTTTGCAAATAATTTCTCGAATGTTTTATTATTTTCATTATTCTTCAAATAATTTCCTACATTATAAAATATTTGTTTCTAATTTTAATCATTTTCTTTAATTTTTAATTATTATTGTTATCATTTTGCAATTAATTTCTTCAATTTTTAATTATTTTTACTAATCCTCAATTAAATTTCTACATTTTCAATTATTTATTTCATTTACAATTATTTTTTCAATTTTCATTTTCTTTTATCTATTTTCAATTTTTTTCTCCACCTTTTAATAGATTAAAATATTTTCAATTAATTTCCTAAATTTTCATTTATTATTTCAAATCTAAGTTTTTGTGTACACTCTTCAATGTTTTAATCATTCTTTAATTATTTTTCTCAAATTTTAATTACCCTTCGTAAATTTAAATTTTTTTTAATTTGCAATGATTACACAATTTGTTTATTAAAAAATTCACTATACTTTTTAGTTTATTGATTTTTTTTTAATTATATCCATATTTTTAAAAATAAATGCACTCACTTTTTTTTGTAAATTTATTTAATTTGTATTCACATCTCGTCTTTTTTTTGCAAAATGACTAATTCTTTCATAATATTTTTAGATTTTCTTTATTTTTCTAAATATATTATTAGACTTGTTTTAAGTATAATATAAAAAAAATATTTTTGGTTTAATTTCCTTACACTTTCTTATTTTTAAAGGTTCTTTAAACATCTTTATTGGACTTTTTATTTATCTTTAAATACATTTTTTTATTTTATTTTTATTAGTTCTAATTTTTTAGTAGATTCTTACCAAATTTTTTTATTTTTGTATTTTTTACATTTTTTACAGTTTGTTAGAATAAGAAAACAAACATTTCTCCATTTTCTTTCTATTTATTTAATTTTGTTGTTGTTTCACAATTTTTTTAATCTTTCATTGTATTTTAATCAATTCTTTAATTTTTTTCATCATTTTTCTATTCCTTAAAATTATTTTTTCTTCTCTTAAATCTTTTCTTATTTTGTAATTACGAATTTTTGAAAACATTTATTTGATGCTTTTATCTACAATTTTTAAATTTCTCAATTTTCTACATTTTGAAGACTTTCATTCTTTTATTTTATTTTATGTAATTTTAATTCTGTATGTACTAAATATTTTCATTTTAACATCATTCTTCTATTTCATAAAATCTTTTTTTTTTTTTTTTTAAATTTTTCTCTATTTCTTTAATAATCACGATTTTTTTATTCAAAAGAAATTTCCCATTTTTTCAACAGTATATTGTCTTATCTTTTTACGTTTCTACGTCTATTGTTTTATAATTTATTATCTTTTCGATGGGTTTACCAAATTTTCTTAATTTTGCGATCATACGAATTTGAAGATATTTTTTTGAAATCTTCTCATTTATTCGACATAATTTGTTTGATTTTGATTAAATGTTTTATTCTTTATTATTTCTTATTAAATGTTCTGTTTAAAAAATAAACAACTTGCAAATAAACATTTTGACAATTTTATATACTGTTTTTGTATATTTATAAAAAAAAAATCATGATTTTTATCAACCCTGGAAAAAATATATTATAAAAAAAATATTTTTCCATTTTTTTTTTAATATTAATTAAAAAAAATGATCATTATTAAATAGGAATCTAATAAATTGTACAATTTTACAGCTTTCATTCTTGCGGATTTGGGTTACGATATTTGGTTGGGAAATTTTCGTGGAAATACTTACGCCAGATCTCACACTTCCTTGCCGACGTCAGATCCAAGATTTTGGAACTTCAGGTGCTGAAAAAGAAATTTTCAAATTTATTCACGATTATTTTGATTTGAAATTTGAAATTTTTAGATTTTATTTCATTCAGAATTTGGTTTTTCAACTTGCAACGTTTCCAAATTTGTATAATAAGAGTTTTTAGATTAAATTTTAAGAATTTTTTGTTTTCAGTTTTCACGAGATCGGTACAAGAGACTTGCCAGCGATGATAAATTATGTAACAAATTATAGAAAAGATAGTTTAATGTACATTGGTCATTCGATGGGAACGACGACATTTTACTTGATGGCTGCTGAAAAAGTTGAAATGAGCTCAAAAATTCGCATTATGTTTAGTCTAGCTCCAGTGGCTTTTATGAGTCACTTAAAAAGTCCGATTCGATTTTTCGCACCTTTTGCCAACCATATTAAGGTATATTTTTTGTAGAAATTTAATTAACAATTAATTAAAAATTATTGTATGAGAATTAAAATTAGATTAAAAATCTATTCTATTAATTTAAAGGATAAATAAATTTATTTTCCAGTTAATAACACACTTTTTTGGAGCTGACGAGTTTCTGCCGCACAATGGAATTTTAAAATTTCTGTCAAAGTTTGGTTGCGAAATTGACACATTGGAGGAAAAAATTTGTACGAGTGCGATTTTTTCTTTTTGTGGTTTTGACGAGGGTCAGTTTAATATGGTAAATTTTTCATTTATTCAAATAATAAAAAAGTAGGTAATTAATATAAGTAAAACATAAATAAATATAATTTTCTCTATTTAATAAAAAATAATTTTTCCAGACTCTTTTGCCGACAATTTTGGGACATACACCTGCTGGTAGTTCAACTAAAACCTTGATTCATTACGCGCAAGAAATTAATTCTGGTAAATTTTGCCAGTACGATTATAAATCGAGAAATAAGGAAATTTATAACACGACAGAACCTCCAGAATACGATTTATCGAAAATTCAAATTCCTGTGGTTCTCTTTTATGCTGATAATGATTGGCTAGCGAGTTCAACGGTAATTGATAATAAAATATTTATAAATTTACTTTTGTTCATGGCAATTTTTTTTTTTTTTTAATAAACTATTTATAAAAAAGAAAATTCACACTTAAATGAAAAATTTTGCATTTTTAGGATGTGGAAGTATTAAATGAAAAAATACCAAAGGTCTTGGGAAAATTTAAAATAAAATATCCAAAATTTAATCATCTGGATTTTCTCTGGGCTATCGACGCTCCGAAACTGGTTTATAAAAAGTTGATAAAGATCATGGAAAAATACAAAAATTGATTTAAACTTGGAAAGAAGGGAATAGAAAACGAAAGATAAATTGTAATGTTCGAAGTAATCAAAATTTGAAAGTGATTTTTTTTTCTTTTTGATTTTGAAAGATTCGAAGTATTTTAAAAAAGTGCAGAATCGATCAAGTCAATATCACTGACCTAGTTTCATTTCTAACTGTAATCTCTTTTCGCGTAAATCAATACGAAGGTCAAACTTAGACTCATTAACTACTTAACTACCTTTTTATCGAGTTCCCTCACGTGGGAACATTTATTTGAAGCGCGAGAAGTAATAATAAAAAAATTAATTATAACTTTCGTTGATAAAAGAAATGTATACTGAATTATAGGGTTTAATTATATTTATTAATATTTGCATATTTATATGTATATTACAGATTTTCTAATAAAATGATTTTTATTACAAAGAGATTTTTTGATTTGACTACAAATGAAATTTAAAATTTTTTGGTTACAAATTAATTAAGGAGGTTCTCACTATTTACATAACCTCAAACTAAAAAATCGTTTTTCATCCCAAATAAAAATATTTTTGAAATCAATTTCACCAAATTTTGAAATATCCAGTTGTACATTTTCAGAAAAAATTAGGTTGAGCTAAAATTTGTTGTAAAATAATAATTATTTAACATTTTATGTTTTTTCTTTCTTTCTTCTTAATTTTAATAACATTTTTATTTGGTGTGATTTGGTGGAAAAGGCATTTTTTAGTTTAAGGTTATGTCAATGTATAGATCCTCTTTAAAAACTGGATAAAAATAAAATAAACAGATTTTACGTACATTACGTCAATAGCTCTGAGTTACGCCTTACGGGTAACTGACTAACTGCCCAACCCTGTCCGGCAGCCTAAAGCCCAATGCACAATGAATACGGTTACAGGGTCAGGGTATGAGATAATAAAGGACAGAGACTGTTTCTGTCCTTTTCTGTCTCATGCTCTCGTCCCGTAACCGTATTCTATCTCCTTAGGCCCTAACGCACAATGAATCCTAAACGCTATACCGAATTCTAGTCAAGTTACAAAATGGAGGCAAATGCATATTGGGAAAATCTGTACGCAGAGACGCTTAGCCCAAACCCATATTTTGTATTTTTGTGTTATTTCAATCACATTGGATAAAAATAAAATGATTAGTTTTTACGTATATTACGTCAATAACTGTGAGTTACGCGTAACTAACTAACTGCCCAGCCCTGTCTTATTGCCTCAATATACATATATAGGCATAATCAGATAGAAATACGGTTACGGGACCAGAGCATGAGACAGAAGAGGACAGAAACAGTCTCTATCATTTATTAGCTCATGCTCTGCTCCTGTAACCGTATTCGTTGTGCTTTGGGCTTAAACCAGAGATGGTCAGGGCTGTGCACGTAATATACCTCAGGACATATATCTCTGTCCTGTTTCCTCTCATTATTACGATTAAGGATTAGCGATTACGATTCGTTGTGCTTTAGGCTATTCATACATTCATGTTTTTTGAGGTTATGAGAGTGTGTTTATGCCAAGCCACTTCAGCAAGCTGTGTCATTAACCTAGGTATTTTACCCGTTTTTTACGTAAATTACCCAATTCATGTAATTTACCTGTCATTTACTTAAGATTGCTGAAAAACCCATCATTGGATGGGTAAGATGCAGAGTTGGGTAGTTACGCTAAACTTCGAGTTTTTGACGTAAATTACGAGAGTTTTTTGTATTTGTAACATACGTCATTTACCCCCCTCCCCCATTAACTGAAAATGCATTGTGTATGAAATTCAGGACGTAATATACGTACGTAAAATACGTGAAAACACCGTACGTAAATTACGTGAAGTACACCGGGATATTTAAATTCTGTCCTTCCGGTTTATTGTTCGAACAATAGACGAACAATAGACGAACAATAAACCGAAAGTTCAGCATTTATGTGTCCCTGTGTATATTACGTTCACAACTCTGGTAAGATCGTAGAAATGTTGTCTAACATTTAATCTTTAAGGGTGAAATCATATGGATCCGTCAAGTCAAACGTAGCGTCGCAATGAGATAGAAAGAGATAGAAACATATCTGCGTCTTTTTCTTTCTCATTACTACGCAACGTTTGACGGATCCATATGATATCACCCTTATTCTACATTTTATTGCACTTTTACACGTAATTTACTGCAAATTACAGTATTATTTGTAATGTTATGTAAAAAAACTTGTTGACGCGTCGCTTCGCATCATTGAAAAAACTTGAAAGTTTTTAATCTAACTCCCCAACCGTGATAAAGCTTTGACATTAGCGTAACGCACAATGAATCGTAATTGCTAATCCTTAAGCCTAAAGCACAACGAATACGGTTACGGGAGCAGGGCATGAGATAATAAAGGTCAGAGACTGTTTCTGTCCTTTTCTGTCTCATGCTCTGATCCCGTAACCGTATTTCCATCTGCTTAGGCCTTTAATCGTAAGAATGAGAGGAAGTAAGACAGATATATATCTCTGTCCTGCTTCCTCTCATTATTACGATTAAAGATTAGCGATTACGATTCATTGTGCGTTAGGCTATTAGAAAAATATTGATAAACAATTTTAAGAATGCTCCTTCCCAACACTGAGTCGCATTCCCTTAAAATTCTAGCCCAGATCGAAACCAGCTTTTATCAAAAAACATAGTGCTCTCTGCATTATCGACCCGAGCTTCTAAAAACGCCGTTAAAGGCGTTGTTAGTCATAAATTCCGAAGTCCCTGTCCTCGACAAGAAAATTCACTCCGATTCACTCACACAGTAACGCTCAATTGACACACATAAACATATGTTACACACATCATTTTATCCCGTTTGGGTTGTGTTTCATCCTTTCCTTTCATCGAGAATCGAGACTCTTTGGACGTGAATTGTTGTTTCTCCAAGTTTGAATTAAATCTCCGGCGTGAATAGAGTGCAAATATAATCACTCTCGTAGTGTAGTAGTGCGGTGATTCTTGTTATTGTTTTGATCAAGACGTCAAGTGTCGTGTTTTCATTTACCAACCAAACATCATTTACTTGTAGCGGATGGAATTTCAACTGGAGAACTGTCAAATTAGTGAGTAAGCAAATCCATTGTTTTGCCCTTTTATTATAAATGGTCCATTCTCGATCGATACTCCCGATGAACTCTCCAGCATCTCTACTTTCATGCTTTTACAAATTGTTACAAGAGCGGATGCTGTGTTTCGAAATATATCCTTTTAATCAATAATTGGATATTATTTATATTTTTTCTTCTTTCTGTCAGTTTTCACAAATTTGGATAAATATTATTATCTTTCGAGAGACAATTTTTAGGTTTTGTTTATATTTAAAATTTTAAAAATCAGATTGAAATATTTTGAGTATTTTTTTATTATAATAAATTAAATTCTCAAATTATTATTGAAGAACTAATTCAATTTTATTATTATTATTTCTTTATTTTCTTTTGTATTTTCTCTTCTTTCTCAAATATTTAATCGACTTAGTACTTCTAAACTCGTATTTAAAATACGGCTTCAGAAAATTGATTTATTTAAATTTAATAAAACAGATGGTTTAACCTCAATATTATAAACAAAAAATCAAACAATGTCACATTTTAAAATAGTTTTTAGAAAAAACTTTAAATTAAATTTTTCTTTTTTGCGTGGATTAATAAATGAATTTAAAAACTGCAAATTTTACAATCCAATTCAAATAAATCGAATTATTTAACAAGTAATGAATTGAAAAAGCCAGAATTAATTTCATACGTATTAAAAAAAAAAATAATAATTTTAATTATCCTGATTTTTTAAAAAACAAAAAAAAAATCAATCTAAATATTAGAAAGTTTAGAAAGAGAAATGAAAAGTCTTTCTTAGCTTTCTAAGTTTGTATCAAGTTTTGCTTCTTAGCCGAGTTAAAGAATTTTTACCAGTAACATTTATTTTAATTGACACTTTATCTTCACTGTAATCTGCATCTTTATTAGCCAGTCCATTAAGATAAATTAACAATTATCGGCTCATTTTACAGTTAACCTTAAGCTGCGATAAAAGTATTTCCCAGTCAACCTGAACCAAAATCGTTCATTGCTACTGTTTTAGATTAATTATTCGCTTAAATAACGTACTTACTCATTACGAGCGGTGAAAGTCTACCGAGGGGCGGAAATTATTTCCAATTATGTTATCAAAATTGTTCATAAAGAGTAATTAAATAAAATACATGCAATTTATATTTTATATAGACGTATTTGGCTCTTTAAAAAGTGAAATTTATGTAATTTCTATTGGAGCAAAAAGCGTGATGCTTATTCAGTATAAAAGGAAAAATAAATAAGGGAAATAATAAATAAAATGAA
The DNA here is from genome assembly GCA_037103525.1 of Ganaspis brasiliensis. Classification (NCBI taxonomy): domain Eukaryota; kingdom Metazoa; phylum Arthropoda; class Insecta; order Hymenoptera; family Figitidae; genus Ganaspis; species Ganaspis brasiliensis. The sequence goes on from JAZKLR010000235.1 coordinate 1,861,967, forward strand.
TAAAAATATAAAAGAAAAGACTTTTCTAGGTAATTTGAAAATTTTATATTCATTTTTAGACAAAACGGAGAAAAATAGTTTTATATTAAGTTCTTATTATTTTTTAAGTTAATTATGAGATAAAGACTTGAAATTTTGGAATCTAATGAATTTTTCGGGGTAGAAGTCGATTGTAAAATTTGAGGCAAATCTGAGGACTAACTCCGAAAAAGTTGTGTTCTTGACGTGGAATACCCCTATAATGAATTTTAAAAACCTGTTTTCACCGTTTCGATTTTTGGACCCGAACTTTGAATTTTGTTAGCCGAAATAACCCTAAGTCAGCATTTCCAAAAAAAAAAAACCTGGGGAATTCCGCGCAACAGTATCCATTTTTTGGAGACAGTATTCCAATTTAGCCAGAATTTTACAGGTGGTTTCTTCTTTAAAAAATATCTCACTAACTCGAATCTCTGACATTTTTAAAATCAAGTTCCTACCTATTTCCACTTTTCCATTATTTTCCCCCAAAAATCCTGATTTTTTCAGCAAATATTAATTTTTGATTCTTATTTTGAAAAAATGTCCATTTTTACTAAATTGACTTCTCTAATATTTTTTCACTAGATAGAGACTTGAGATATTGGCTGTCCGTGTATTTTCCAAGATAAAAATCACCTGTAAAATTTTAACAAAATCTGAGGACTAACTTCAAAAAATGTGTGTTCTTGACGTGGAATACCCCTACAATGAATTTTAAAAACCTGTTTTTACCATTTCGATTTTCAGACCTCAACTTTACATTTTGTAAGCCTAAATAACCTTAAGTTAGCATTTCCAAGAAAACTGGGGAATTCCGCGCAACAGAATCCATTTTTTGAAGACGATATTCGGATTTAGCCCGAATTTCACAGGTGGTTTTTTCTTTAGAAAATATCCCACTAACTCGAGTCTCTGACACTTTTAAAAGTAATTTTCAACCTTTTTCCACTTTTCCAATATTTTTCCCCAAAAATCCTGATTTTTTCATCAATCATTGATTTTTGATTCTCAATTTGAAAAAATGTCAATTTTTACTAAATTGACTTCTCTAATATTTCTTCACGAGATAGAGACTTGAGATATTGGTTGTCCGTGTATTTTCCAAGATAGAAACCACCTGTAAAATTGTAACAAAATCTGAGGACTAACTACAAAAAATGTGTGCTCTTAACGTGGAATTCCCCTACAATGAACTTTAATAAACAGTTGTTATTATTTTGAGTTTCGTAATTCTCAACATTTTGTGACACTAAATACCCCTAAATCAGCATTTCCAAGGAAACAGGGGAATTCCACGCAAAATATCTATTTCTTGGGGACTGTATTTCAAAAAAGCACTTTTCATGAAATTGATGACTGTAAGACTTTTTTATAAGATAGATACTTGAAAGTGTGTTTAATATTGCATTTTCTAGGGTACAAAGCACCTGTAAAATTTGACCAAAATCGGAGGAACTTCTCCAAAAAATGTGGGTTCTCGATGTGGATCTCCCCTACAATGAATTTTAAAAATTCTTTTTTACCATTTCGATTTTCAGACCTCAACTTTACAGTTTGTAAGCCTAAATAACCCTAAGTTAGCATTTCCAAGAAAACTGGGGAATTCCACGCAACAATGTTCATTTTTTGGAGACAGTATTCCGATTTAGCCCGAATTTTACTGGTGGTTTCTTCTTTAAAAAATATCCCACTAACTCGAGTCTCTGACACTTTTAAAAGAAATTTCCAGCCTTTTTCCACTTTTCGAATATTTTTGCCCAAAAATCCTGATTTTTCCATCAATAATTGATTTTTGATTCTTAATTTGAAAAAATGTCAATTTTTACTAAATTGACTACACTAATATTTTTTTACGAGATACGGACTTGAGATATTGGTTGTCCGTGTATTTTCCAAGATAAATATTACATTAAAATTTTAACAAAATCTGAGGACTAACTTCAAAAAATGTGTGTTCTTGACGTGGAATTCCCCTACAATGAACTTTAATAACCTGCTGTTATTATTTTGAGTTTCGTAATTCCTCAACATTTTCTGACACTAAATACCCCTAAATCAGCATTTCCAAGGAAACGGGGTGATTCCACGCAAATATATCTATTTCTTGGGGACTGTATTTAAAAAAAGCACTTTTCATGAAATTGATGACTGTAAGACTTTTTTATAAGATAGAGACTTAAAACTTTGTTTAATATTGTTTTTTTTTTTAGTGTAGAAAGCACCTGTAAAATTTAAGCCAAATCGGAGGAACTTCTCCAAAAAATGTGGGTTCTCGATGTGGAATTCCCTTACAATAAACTTTAAAAACTTGTTGTTGCCATTTCGATTTTCGAAATTTGGACCTCAACTTTGAATTTTGTGACCTTAAAAAAATTTTGTATTTTCAAAAAACAGGGAAATTCCACGCTAAGAAAATTATTTTTTGGAGACTGTCTTTCGTTTTGGCCGAAATTTTACAGGTAGTTTCTAGTTTGAAAAAAAAACACAAGCAGCTCAAATTTCCGATAATTTATTAGAAAATTTCCAATTGTTTAACATTTTTCAATACCTGGTTTATCCCAAAAATCACGTTTTTACTGTGAAAATGAATTTTTCAATTTAAAAAATTTTGAATGACAGTTTTTACTCAAGTAACGACTGCGAGACTTCTTCTTAAGATCGAAACTTGAAATTCTGCTTGTTTGTGTTTTTTTCAAGCTAGATATCACATGTAAAATTCAAACCAAATCAGAGGACCGTCACCAAAAAATGTGTACAGTTGGCGTGGAATTCCCCAGTATTAGGTAAATTCTCACTCGGGGAACTTCAGGTCACGAAATTCAAATCTGAGATTTTTATTTTAAAATTAAAAATGGCAGATTTAAATTAAAGGTACAATTTTTAGGGTCATTCCGCGCCAAGAAGGCACACTTTTTGGTGACGGTCTTCTGATTTGGCCTAAATTTTACAGGTGATTTCTATCTTGAAAAATACAAGAATAAACAAAATTTTAAGTATGTCGTCAATTTATTAGAAAAAATTTATGAATTTATTGATCTTAAAAATAGAAGATTATTGGAAGTTAGCATCTAAAAAATAGTATTTTTCTTATAACATTATCTTTATAATTATTTTTAAATGTTAAATCAAATATCGATATTTAATTAATTCGTGTACAGAAAGTATGTTTCGGGCTTTGTTTTGAAATAAGTAATTCGCGACACGTGAAATTTCTTGGCAAGTTATACTTTTGTTAGTTTCAGCAACGAAGCCTTAAAATGGAAAACAATGCATTGCTGGCATTTAAATTACAATGCACCGTTTTGCTCCAAGTTTATATATATATATATATATATATTTACTTACAAATTCCTTGGAAGTCGAAGAACCGATAGTGGGTTATCAAACAAAAAAAAATGTTTAAAAGAAATTTAATATAAAAACTGACGGAAATTTAATTTAAAAACTTGATGAAAATTTAATATAAAAGTTTGAAAAGAAGGTTAAAATAAAGCGTTCTTTTTCTAATTAAGTTAATATAATCGATATAGATGCCTTTTCAGTGGATTAAGAAGAAGCTAAACTTTTTTACTTTTACGGTGATTAAAACTGTAATATTTCACTGAATCGATATAATTGACGATAAACGAGTTCGAAGGTCTCAATTAAAGTTTCAAAACTCATTATTCTGAGTAAAATTATCATATGAAAGAGAATAATCAACGGATTGCCAAATTCTGTTTTTCTCAATTCAGTATATATCGAGAATAATTGTGACTTTGATAAAATTATTGCTTCTTATTTAACAAAAAAGGCATTTTTTACTATTAATTAGTCAAATACTATTGAATTCTCAAGCGAAAATGAATGCATTTTTAAAGTTTGATTCACCAACAATTAGTTCGCCTACTTTGTTAATTAGACAATTTTGTGTTAAAAAAAAAATTCTTTCACAATACATTGTTTTTACTTAATTCTCTATTCTTAAAAACCAGTTATTTAAATTCTAAAAACTGCTAATTTATTTTATAAAGAAACTATAAAATATGAAACCGGAACGTACAATAAAATGTATACATCTCTGTTATGTAATTTATGGAATTGAAAAGAAGAGGCGAGAAGTATTCTTTGAATCCAAGTATCTAATTAAATTGCAGAATCGAGAAAAATAAACCGGAATGAAGGATAGGACTCAAACAATTTTTTACTTCAGCATTTTTTTTAATTATCTTATACTTTCGATTCTAAATAATATACAGAAATAAACTCATTCTAATAAACAATTTTTTATTCAATAATCAATTGTAATTTTTGCTCCGTTTTATTTTTCTCAAAGCGAAGGTCAATGTCTCAAAATACATATGACGAAATGGAGCTTGGAGCAGGAAACTCTTTCGATGTTGCGATTCAAGTTTTTTTTTTTTTTTGCTTGATTTTATGGGGGAAAAAATGAGCCGAGAAAAAGAGTTTTGTTGCCAGGAAAAGAGGGAATTTTTCGTCGTATCGACATAAATTATATAGTGCAAATATACGGTTACCAATTACGTCCAGAATGCGGCCTTGCGGCTATAAAGCGTACATCCTGCGATCCGTAAATCCACAGGACTGCGGCTTCGCCACAGTTGTGCTTGAATTCCTTTTTGTATCTCGTGTAAATTTTGCAGGTGACTTTCACCATTTACTATCTTTATATGCACATTGTGAAACCAATCCGATCAATAGATTTACTTTTAATAGAGATTAAAACTTTAAACCGAAAGACAAAGCAGTTTTTACAAAATTTTTCCTATTTTTTTAAGTACAAATAATATAGTCTTAAATTTGTATCATTTGTCATACTGCTAGATGTATAATTTCGTGAAAAAATCGTGATTTTAATTTTAATAGTTTCCGAGATATTGGTTTAAACGAATTTTTGACACACACACACACGTAAAATAAATTTCCATAATTTATTATACATATAGTATGCTTTTTCTCATCTAAAATTTCTCAACATATATTCTGAAATTGTAACAGAATCCATTTATTTTTGCTAGTTTGTTTGAAAAAAAAGCCTCATGATGAATCGCATTAGCGGGAATGCAGCACTGTAAAATGTCAAATCATCAACAAAAATTGCAATTCAGTGCTGATGTTTTTATACATAGAGGCACACGGATAGTGACATTATAATTTGAAGTGAAAGTCGACACCTCGACAATTGGACGGAAACTTTTTTATCCAATGCAATTAAAAGCTGCAAAAACTAATTAGCAAACAAATTAGATAGATCCACGCATTTAAATTGAGAATGTACACAAGAATATTACGAAAAAATTTTGATTAATGACGGTTATAATTATTTTACTACTTTATTATTATTATTATTATTATTATTATTATTATTTTTATCATCTTTATTATTAATACTATCTTATAAACAACAATCTTTGTTTACTAATCATCTCCAAAAAATTTAACGATACAAGTTTACTGTTACTTTTGCTACCACGGTCATTACAAAAAAATTTACTCACTCCTAATGAACACTTTAAGTACAACTTAGCAGCTGTTTTATTATATTATTAAAACTACTATCATAGCTACATTTTGCACAATTAATAATGAAAATTAAATAGTTAAAAAATAGTTGTTACGTCCCTGACAAGAAAACGATACCGTTACTCTTGGATTGTTCCACTTATTTGCGCCTAAATCGAAAATAAGCAACGTATCCCTTTCTAAAGTATCAAAATAATTGTAAGATGTTTGAAGTAAGTGATTGTAACTGCCTGTTATATAACGACCTATTCCCTTAATCATTAATCTACCGTATAATAGTTTTGTTTTATTTTTGATTTGTACGCCTATATAAACGAGCCATTACACGCGAAATTGACCCAGAGAGAAACTCTGTATAATAATCTTAACGCGTATTAACAGTATTTAGAAAAAAAAACATAATTATGGGAAAAAATAATGTGGAAGTAGAATATAACATATCCAGGTGTGAGAAATTAGAGGTGAAAGTGGATGGGGTTTGCCTTATTTGAAAGTTACTGATAAAACTCGGTTATTTTGTTGCTACTAAGTTCGCTATATTAAACTTGTAACATTGTTAAAAAGTTTTTTAATTAACTTGCTAACAGGAAGGAAGTTTAATGTTTGATTTAAATTCTGTACAACTTGTAACTTTGTAAAAAACAAAATAATGTGTTGATTAATTTTTTGTATTAACTATAACATTACGATAACATTTTTTGGAAAATATTTGCCTATATAGATAATAAATCTTCAACAATTGACGGATTTTTATAATTTTTCTTGTTCTGTATTTCTGATTTTCTTCATTTTTTCAGATACTGTTTTCTAACGAAATAAGATGATGATTTAAAGTTTATTATTTCTTAGGAGATGTGTGATGAAACTACACAGAAGAGTGTCAACAAAGAAGAAAGGTGTTTTGTTTTTAAAGACAAATCGTAATTTAAATATTTCCTCTATAAGGAAATAAAAATAATAGTAATGATGACTGACTCTAATTTGATAGATAAAACTAAAATCAAACACAGAGTGTCATCGAAGAAAAAAGTGTGTATTTTTTAAAGACAAATCGTAACTTAAATATTTCCTCTATGAGGAAATAAAAAGGATGGTGATGATGACTGACTCTAATTTGATAGATAAAACTAAAATCAAACACAGAGTGTCATCGAAGAAAAAAGTGTGTATTTTTTAAAGACAAATCGTAACTTAAATATTTCCTCTATGAGGAAATAAAAATGATGATGGTGATGACTGACTCTAATTTGACACATTAAAAACTGTCGGTTATGGATGCTTTTACATTCTCAATACGAACCTAAAGTCTTTTTTTCAAAATTCAAAATGGCAGATCTAATATGGCCGTAAAAGAGTAAAATTTTTATTAATTTTCATAAAATTTAACATAAGAGCGTATCCTTAGGCTTAGGGCCTCTTATTTCTAATCTAATCCGGAATAATTTAAATATAATTTAATTTAATTAATTCATGTTTAGACAAATTTTATCCTAATATAAATATACCCAATCCAGGGACGTACCCAGAAAAGTTTCTTGATGGGGGTTTTATATGGGAGTGAGAGAGACAACAATATATTGCTATCTCTTTCTCTCTCATATAATACCCAACGTGGGTACGCTAGTGATGGGCGCTGACCGCTCTTCGTTTGTAAATTACTGAAAATTTACGAAATTTACCGTAAATTTGTAAATTTACCGTAAATCCAGTAAATCATGTTTTTCTGTTTTTTTACATAAAATTTCTATTTGAAATAAAGTCATGATAATTAGAAGTTTCTAAATAATCAATTTTGAATTTTCTAAGTTTATTTATAATGCAAAACACTTCGCTTTGAATCATTTTGTCACAATATTTAACCTAGAAAATCCAAGCATTTTCTTAAAATCTATAAAAATTTGCTTTTTAATAGAGCATTTTTGATAAAACTAATCAGAAAAATCGTTTAAAATAGTTCCTTTTTTAAAAATATTAGTATATAAAACAAGTATTGGTAAATATTAATAATGTTATTGTAAAAAGTTATAAATCATCAATTATTCTGATATAAACTATACTTGAAAAAAATTATTAAAAATTTGTTTAATCATTATTATGTAATTTGATTTTTTGTCAAAAGCACCTGACAAAAAGAAAGTTATTTTTTAACTTGAGAATAAAAATGTGGTGTAAAAATACATGGGCACTTTATGCTTCATGACAAACCAAGCATGTTTAGTTTTAACGTTCTAATTTAGTGTTTTAATATATTTATTACGATGTTCTAAATCTTTGTAACATAAAAAGGAACATAAATGAATAAATAGAACAGTAAATTTAAAATGTGAGAATTGTATTTATTTCATGTCACTGGGATTCATTTTATTTCTTATATGTTTCTTATACCACTAACCCGACATTCATCTTATATTAGCGATTTTAGGTTATGTGAATACATACATATAATAATTATCTTCTCAAGTTTTTAAAACATTAATTAGATATTTTTTTTAAAAAATTTAACAGTACATTCTTACATTCATTAAAAATCTTATTATCAAATCAAATTTCATTATCTATTTCTCTAAAGTTTAAAATAAACAATTTTCCTGTTTTACCTAAAAATGGTAAATTTACCTGTAAATTTACGGTCACTACCCATCACTAGGGTACGCCCATGATACAGTCTCTCAATTGACGTATAAAAGAAAAAAAGATTTAAAAAATAAATAAGACACGTGTTATCGTTGACTTCATGGGGGAAACACGTGCATTATAATTCATCTTGAAAGTCAGGGACGCTTTTATCTGACCAGAAATTAAAGATCCCGCGTGATTGCGGGGGGAAAAGGGTTAAAAAGTTGTTGGCCGTAACTCGTAAGAGTGTGGAATTCATTCTAAAACCGGTAGGACGAGTTCTCCGGTGTCCAGATACCAGAATGCTTCTCGTGAGACTTCCCGTACCTTATGCACCATTCTCTAGGTTCACTACACTGAAAAGTGTACAAACTCTCGTAAACCCAATGCAATCGTGCCGCAGGCTCCTTTTTTTACCCCCTTTTGTGTGTAACCTCTTCTTTCCTGCTCCCCTTCCCTAACCCTTTCAACTCTCTTTTAGAATTCAGAGTTGTTTTTTTGCTGATCATGTTTACCCACAGCTTCCTCTTATCTTTTTTCTTGACTTTGATATCAAAAAGCGTGCCTTTTAGGATAAAAAAAAAATTGAAAACTTCTTTCAAAGACTTTGGGGATCATTTCTTTCTTCAAGGATGTTATTAAATTTTGTGAGAAATTTTTTATATGGTTTGGAGAATTTTGAAAATGATTAACATATTATTTAATTTACATACTTCATATTTTAAGATCAAGTTTGTTTTAATTAAAATTGTTTTTTATTATTTGGTTTGATTCAAAGAATTGATTCAAAGTTATTTTCAATTTTTTCAGATCATACTTTCGTGAAGATGTGAAGGATGAATTTTATTTTTTTAACTCTTTTTTCCCGACCTTAATTTTGCTATCCTTGTTCACGACCGACTTGACTTGTTTCTTTTTTTTTCTCTATCTCTTTCTCTCTCTATAAAAAGTTTTTAATCATTGTCCCGGGGCTTTTATTACATTCTAGAAGTACGAGAGTGAGTCGTGTAATCGAAAGAGGCCCTTGCTAAAGGCCAGAAAAGATTGACATTTAGTGAGAGGAATTATTATTGTTACTTTGCAGGATTGTTACGAATACTGATGCCAGCTCTTATCGATGAATGTCATCTCAGAGATTTGTTCTCTACTTCTGAATAATATATATTTCATATCATTTATAAATTCTGTATTTTATTACTCGACAGCATATTATTTATAACGTAAAACTAAAGATATATTTGTTATTATTGACATTTTATTCAACTCGGTAATTAATTATAATTAATTATTTTATAATTTACAAATCATTCCATTATAATTATATATGTATAGTTCATAATTAAAAAACAATTCAATTTTAATAGATAGAAAAATAAAAACTGTCTTTAAATTTGATTTTTGAGTGGATGCTTTTCCAAATTTGGAAGCGTAAAAATTTAAAAAGTGTATTCAAACACTAATGATTTTAAATTTGCATGCATCCAAGTTAAGAAAAATTAATTTTAGCCATCTTTTTGGAAATGAAGAGTATGGGTATTACACCACACCCTAAATTAGAAAGAACTCTTGACAATGACTCATCCCTCCCCAAATATTGAGTAAAAATAAACCAACTATTTCTCTTCTCTCTAAGAATTATATATTTAAAAAAGAATGTTTTCAACACTCCATGTGATTCTGTATTTTTTATGTAGAATGTTTAAAATAGAAAATCTTTTTTAAGTCTCTTTTTTTAATTTATTTATAAATTCCTTGCAATTAAAGAAACTAAAAGATTTGATCTTTTACAAAATGTCTTACTAAAAAAATTGGTAATTGTTTACAAATTCTGAATATATTAAAAAATTTCTCAATGTTTAGAAACTTGTTGAAAACATGTTCAGAAATATTTTTAATGTATTTGAAATCATTTATACTATTATATAATATCTTGAGACCATGATCCAAAATTTTTTAATCAGAATGAAGAGAGTTATATATGATAAATTAAAATTCATTATTACTGGAATAAAAAAATGTCAAGAGTTTTCATTTTGTAAGAGCGGAAGCGGAAAGTGAAAAGTTAAATCTGAACTCGTTAAATTATGCAATTGAGCAATAGTAACAATTTTTTACCGTAATTTCAAGGTTTCTCGGTGATAATTCCAGAGTACCGAACTATTATAACTTAAAACATCTTGTAAAAAAAGACAAACAAGGCACAAAGTTATCTTTTGATATAATACTAAAAAAACGAGCGCGAGTGAAAGTTAAATAACGTAAAAATTACACGTTTTCTCTTGAGCATCGTTTTGTCGATATTAATCAAATGATTACTAATAACGTACGTAATGTGCCTCTTCTATTCATATATATTTGTGATAAATATACAGAAGGCACTGGAACATTATTATCAGCTAAAATGTACCAGGGTGTACCAATCGCGTGATGCATTTCAGTGGATCCTCCCTCTGAAAAGTTCATTTCATAAAACCTTTAATTCACAGTCTTTCACTTGTAAAAAGGCCATTTTTTAATCAAATTTAAAAACATGTTTTTTTTACTCAATTATGAATTAAATTTTTTTCTAAATCTATCTTATTATTTATCTCTTCCTGAATTTGTATTCTATTTTTAGAATATATCTTAATTTTTAATTCTCAATTTGATAATTTTTGTTAACAAAGAACAATTAAATTTAAAACAAAGAATAATTAATCTTTAATTGTTTATTGCCTTTTATAATCTTAAAATCTTCCATTCATTCTTAATCTTATTCAAACACTTCATCATTTTTTTACATCAGTAAAATAGTTTTATCAAAATTTGTATCAAATCTCGTTTTCTTTTGTCATTAGTTTCTTTTGTTCATAACAAATCTCTTCAGCTTTTTTATCAAAGTATTTTAATTTTATGAAAATTGTGTGATGTTTTACTTTTATTGTGTTTTAGATAAAATTTTCATTATTTCTTTCATTATTGCTCTAATGAGATAAATAATTTTGACAAATATAATATAATACATGTATATACAAAATTAAACAATCTAATTGAACGATTAGAAAATAGTAAAATAATTTTATTCAAAGAAATAACAAAATCGTGACTAGAATTATAAAAAAGTTCCATAATTTTTACGTGCGTGAGAATAATGAAAGAGAACCTTGTGACACATATGCTGGGATAAATTTTTAAAATTTAGTTGTATATTAGAGAGAATGAAACGACCTTTTCAACATGAAACTAAAAATAATCAAGACTCTCATCAGATTGGGAAATTTCAGAAGATTCTTTTCACATCCTCTGCCAATTTGTGTCTCATCTCTAAACATATATATATGTATATCTAACTGATTGTATTTCTGACAAAGATGAGTGGCACCCCGTGATAAGTATCGCTCTTGAATATTGTGCGTGAGACACGCGAGATCACATACTCCCAGAACAAAGAATTATTGGGCGTTATGGTGTTAACATGTAGGATATTTTTCTTTTTTTTTTTACCTTTTGACAAAATTCTCGTTCTGTGTTTCTTATTTTGATGATTTTTTTCAATTAAACACAACTGTTCGTTCTGGGTCTTATTAACATTTTATTTTCCATTAAAAAAAGAAAACTCTTGTTCCGTATTCCTAATTTTCTTGATAAAGTCAAACACAAAAGTGACAACCAAGGAGAAAGGTGTTATTGTTTTTAAAGACAAATCGTAATTTAAATACTTCCTCTATGAGGAAGTAAAAATGATGGTGATGACAATGACATCGGTTAGGCACCTTTGTATGGTTTCAAATTTGCAATAAGTGGGTTCCGTGTCAATTTTTTTTTCGAGAAAACATGTGAAACTTTCGGTTACGGTTTTATTAACATTCTTTTTTTCATCAAAGAAATAGTAACTCGTATATAATTATTTTCTTTTCTCTCGGGAATGTCGGAAAATGTTTCTTTTGAAAAGAAAAGAATCTTTGTGCTTCGACCCTGAGATTATACCGGGTCATCCGCACGACCGGCTTAATTAATTGCGCAAAGGACGTAATTGATGAAACTTAATTAGTCTTTCGTATTATTTCACAGGAAGAGAGCAAGTTACCGTTTTCCTTCCATTTTCAACAACTCAGCTTTAAATTTTATAGAGCGTTGTAAATTACGAGAAAAGTGGCTTTTTCGCGATAAACGAGCTCTTTATATTTTTAACTACAGTAATTTTTGTATTTAAGCTGGATTTTATTTTAAAAATAGATAACCGTTTTTTTGTTTGTTTTAATAGTGAAAAATTGTGCCTTTGGTTTTTAAAATGAAACATTTCTATGAAATTTATATGCTCCTCATTATATAATGTTGGATTCCGAAAGCATCTCACTTTTGTCAGTGGCACTTTTTTACTCAAAAAATTCCATTTAGTTTAATTGCGTAATTGTTAAGAATGTTGAGAACTGTATATAAGACAAATAGGAGAACAGCAGTGAGAATATAACATGAAAGGGTGATTATATTAAGAGAACGTGTACAAGTATAAAGACCTGGTGATAAAACATGCATGCTTTCACGTCCCTCTCGAGACGGTCCGTGACCTGACTACACTATATGTATAATACACCATAAATTCCATCATAAACCTTTTTCATCCACTTTAGTCAATTGTAAACGCGATCTAAACTTGTTCTAAACACAATGTGTGACAATATCTGTACGAGTTGAATCTTCACACCTTTCTTCACTTTTGCTTTCACATTTCTCGCTTTTTAAATAAATATAATTTCCATAATTTTTAGAGATTTTGAATTCTAGGCTCAAATCGGTGTCAATTTTAAGTAATCAGGGAATAATTTTTTACTATAAAGAGAGTCAATTATAGTAGAAATGTACAATTAACTGTCTTTATTTGTCTTAGTTAATGAATTTATACATTTGAGAGTACAAAAATCTATTTAGCTTATCACAATGTTGGCTTCCATTACAAGATTGCTAATAGCTTTTGCAAGTGTAGTTACTTGGCAGCGGTTGCAAGAACATTCTGAGCTTGAGAGCTCGTAAAAATCTATTTTCCTCAAGTAAAGGGCATAAAGTTGATTAAAATCTAGGTCTCTTATTCGATTGAGTGGAACGGAATGCGTCCAGTCTGTACAACAGCAAGCACGTTTTATTTTAAAAAAGAGGTCCAATTTAATTTCGATATAAAAATGAAAAGTCGGTCTTTAATTTGGCATTCTTTAAAACTTTAAAACTATTTTCACTTCAAATTGTCCACTTTCTTTACTAGTGATAAAATGATCCTTTTTGGTACTAGTGAGTAAAACTACCATTTTCGACACTAGTACAAAAAAGACTATTTCTGTTACTATAATCAGAAAATGACTATTTTAGATACTAGATAATCATTTTCATCATTAGTTGAAAACAATTTTCCTTCATTAGTGGCGTTTTAGACAAACTATTAAAAAAATACCGCAAATACAAAATTCCAGTTTTCAAGTGAATTGAGAGGATTTTCTTTTTCTTTTCTACTTTTATTGAATCTCTAAATGCACTTTGTTGAGTCAATGATTCTATGTCTGTCTATATAGTATATTATCGAGTGCAGAAGCGAGAGCAAATTCGTGTAACATTCGAGAAGTGCCAATTATTGAAGAAGAGCTCACGAATTATCCAATAGAACAAGTCATTTCATGTGTATTGCAGTATAAAACATTCATAAAGCTCGAGAGATAACCTCTGAATCTAAATTAATCGAAATTGACTGATAATTAGTTAAGTCTTGCATGACAGTTCGTTTCAGGAATTATTAGTCAAGAGTAACTTAATTATCAGTAAAAAAAAAGAACAGAATATGAGAAAGAAATGTTTTCAAGTTTAATTTTAGTCAACTTGATTAATGCTGAAATAAGAGAGAATCTACACTGGAGGCTTAAAAAATTAGGTTTAAAGGTGGAGCCTTCTTTCAACCATCTTTTCAAGCCATCGGTGTAAACAATCTCTTAAATCGATAATTGTTTTTTTAAAAAAATCATCCTTCTTGTAAAATTGGTTTTTCTATCATAATCATTTTAGAGAAATTCAGATTTAGCGATAATGTTCCAGATTTTAGATATACTCAGAAAGAAAATAGTCCAAAATACAAACGAATTTTCAGTTCATGTACAAAAGATGTTTTTATTCCTGTCTGCTCGATATGTCAAAATATTTGCAAGCCTTATCAGTTCTCGATTGACGTTATAACTCAATTTTTCTCTTCGATTTTGTGTGAAACGTTTTTCTTTCGAATGAGGTTTCGAAATTTATTCAGACTTCAAATAATCAATGTTTACATTTGAACAACTTGAAAATTTTTTTATACTTAAAATACGTCAATATTTGTTGTTCCATTTACATTTCCGTATATATTTTATGTTTTATGTCTTATTTCAATTATTTTACAATTTTATCATTAAAAATTTTGTCAACTTGACAATTCATTATAATTTTTCACTTAAAATTTTGTTGTTTTTTCTAAATTTTTGTTTTTTTTAATTAATTAATTATTTTTTTGGTAATTTAATTAATTATTTTATTAGTGGTTTTTCCATGTGAGATATACATACGAGTAAAATCTGAGAGATGGAAAGAGATCAGCTGCCTTGGCTCCAAAAGAGTCAGTGCGCGCCGAGCCTTCATCGAGGGAAGTGCGTCTCATTATTTCTCGCTGTTTGACTTTTATTAAATTCAAGTTTACAAAATTAAAAAAAAGACACTTTGTGACAAACAAACAATGTGAATTGATTTATAAAAGTGAGATTAGTGTATGGATTATCTAAAGTCATTTTCTGCAGGTAAAATATATATTTTTTTCATTATAGAGATATTCCCTTATTATTTGTTGAGTTTGAGAAATCGTGACAGCGATGAGCTCATCGAAAGTTTAAACGAAATGCAAATACAATTTTACAGAAAACTTGTTAATAGATTTTCATTGTTCTGCTAAAAAAAGAATTGAGTGTATTCTTTTAAAAATGCCTCAATATTCAATTTGCTACACGAAATGGGTTTAAAAAAAAATTTCAATTTTGTTATTGATATTTATTATTAGTATTATTATTATTATTTATTATTTTACTCTCGTGATTATTTTGTTATTACTTTTCCTATATTCTTATTATTGGAATAGTATTATAATAATTATTCAATTTTTCGTTACCATTTTAATAAAACTTGGAATTTAAAAGTTTTTGATCAAATCAAAGGTATTTTTCAAAAATCCAAAATGGCGACTTTAATATGGTGGAAACTCTTTTGCACAATTGGATAATTTCGAGTAAATTATGGGTTTTTGGAGTCGCTAATTGAAAGTTTATAAGTCAGCTTTTAAACATAAAACATTGTGAATCTTAAATTATTAAAATATAGTTAGTCTTCCTACTCATGCACTTAAAATAAATGTATTTTTTACTCTAGATAAGTCAAAATTATTGGTGCGCATCCACTTAAAAATTATAAAAAATTACAACTTTAAATAAATTAAATTTAGTGTGTAATTAAAATTTATTAAAAATTGGTTTTATTTATTTTTCAATTGATAAAACTGCTTTTTCGTGAAAATATTTCAAAAATCCATATTTGGAAAGAAATGGAAATCTTTTTGAAGTGAATCATATTGAAGATGAGAATTTTTAAATTACTGTTATTATTATTATTACTATTATTATATACCTATTATTTTTAACATAAAGACGAATTCAAATCAATTCAGTTATTTACGAAACAATAATTTAAATAAAACTAGATATTTCAACACTTTAAATGTTAGGATTTGAAAGTAGTCATTTATGAAAATAATCTACAAATGAACGTTTCATTTTGTAAATCTTGAAATTGAAATTTAAAAAAAAATTCTTTAGTGAGTTTATCATGTTCTTACGTATTTAAAATTAATTAATTTAATATTTTTTTTAAACTATACTTTACTATATCTCACTAGTGCTTATAGATAAATATTTTCCGAGATTTCCTCTCCGAGAAATACCACATTTTATCACAGAAAACCTTTTACATTCAAATTTTATAGAAAGGAATAAAATTAGTTTTACATAATTTGTTAAAAATAATATTTAGTTAATAAATAAATTTATTTATTATTCTCTTTATATTTTTTGTAAATTTAGCCTAAGTGTTGGTTAATTTGTTTAAAATCTTGCTTATTTATTTGCTTGTTGCATTTTTTAAAATTATTTCTCTATTTGTTCATTAATTTTTTTATTTTTTTATGCACTTGATTGTTTATTTGTTTGCTGATTTCTTTGTTTGTATCTTTCATTTAAATAATTCTTTTCTTTATTTCTGTAAATATTTGTTTTTGCACTTCTTCGTTTCTTTATTTATTTATCTATTTGCTTCTCCGTTTCTTCGTTTATTCTCCTATTTGTTCATGTATTTATTTTCTCTTCACTTATTTGGTTATTAATTTTTATTTTCCTTATTATTTGTTTACTCCTCTATCTCTCGATTTCTCTATTTACACAATTTTCCACAAATTTATTTAATCATTCAATGTGACAAAAAGCGTTAATTAAATTTCGATAATAATCCACCAAAAGTATCTATAACAAAGCTATAAAAAATTGATCAATTTCTTCGTATATACAAATAATGTAAACAACATTTTTAGAATTTACAGCAGAAAATTAAATTCCACTTTAAAGCATGTATTGAATTCGAAATAGTTTGTAGCTCTCAAAGCGAGGAAAATTGGATACGATAGGATATTGAATTGCTTTTAAAACCAAGTTTTGTATTCGGAAACACAAACCATCGTGTCACATTGGTATGCAATTAAAATTGTTCCTGTCAATTAGTTTTCATATCCTTTTTTTATTTTTTATCCATCTTTATAAAAAAACTCTTTTTAGCCTAAATAAATATTCTTAACCAAATTCCAAATCATTATCCGACACATTGTTCCTTTTCGCAGTTTTTTTTTCGTTTTCTTCTCAATAAAACTCATTTTTCCAATAATAGCGCTAAATTATTTTGTCCCCTTTTTACGTCCCTGGACGAGAGAGCGGGAAACCTATACGTAGGAAAGTAGCGGATGGAACGTATCTGTCCGTACCATTCTCGAGATGGCCATTTAAATTGTGACGCAATTTCTGCCTCGTCCTCCCCAATTCAATTTATTAATTATTATCTTCCATTAAGAAAAAAAAAAATTATCATTTTTCATAAATTAACATTTTTCAGTTGCTTCTAACTCTAAATTTACAACAATTTTTCACAAGTGACTATAGTTAACTCTCCCGTTTCCCTCTAAATGAATGAATTTGAACCTTCCGTCTCTTAATTACTAGAATCAGTAAAAAATTACATATTCCCGCGCCTGTTTTATGTAACCCGTCATACACAGTGACGCAAGACTCGCGCTAACGTTTGAACGTGCGTCGCGAACCGAAACGCATGAAATTTCAAATCGAGGAAAAGCATACGATTGTTCTCTGCGCCCTTGCCATTAATCGTGGGAAATCATTGAGATGCACAGAGCTCATTTTATATTCATTTATGAAACGCGAAAAAACATTTATACGGCTGTTAATTGAGTGGAGAAATCTTCCTGTAGATGGCGTTGTTACGAGTTTTGTGCACAATATAGTTTTTTTATTCACGAGATCGACTCGCGCACCGCGCTTGTTATTTTCTTCTTAATGAATGTTTATAATGTGAACTGTTTAAGAAAATTCATAAAGTGTAATTATTTATATAAATTGTTTATAACCATTTTTTAGCGTAAAAACTTCTTTTTTACTATTGACACACCCCTAAACATCAAATGCATACATTATTAAGTATGCAAAAAAATTTTTGTGCAAAAGAAATCATAATCTTAAATGACATAAATAATTATGATACTTTAAGAAAAAAGAATGCCAATGTAAACAAAACATTATTTCACTCAAAACACTATAATCTTAACAACTTCACTAAAATCACTGTCACTTCTTAAACTATCACTCCTTAATTATTACAATGTAATTTATTTTCAATTTATTATTATTTCATAAAATGCAATTATTCAATAAACGAAGATTTAAAATAAATTGAAAAATAGTACAAATAAACGTCTAAACTGTGATGTTATTGTTGACAAAAAATATCGAAAATCTGCTAGCCAATCGGAAGCCCGATAAAACGCGTTACACCTCTGAAGTTGGTCGAAAGAGTTCTCGTATAGGGAAGTCAAGGTCAAAACTAATTTCTATGTATTAATTATTTTAATAAAACTTTTTGTTATTTTACATTGCTAACATTATAAGAAATTTTATCAAATAAACTGGAAGTTACAATATTTAATTAAAAGATTTTAATTCGTCTGCAAAACAAAAAATCAAAACTGAAAACTATCGATAGTGAGGTTTGATATCTACTGACCAATGGGAGACTCGGAAATGGAGTTACACGTCTGAAGTTAACCACAACGTCCGTTCGGAAGCGTTCGGGTCCATTCGGTAACTCTCGGCATCGTTTGGAATCTTTCGGTTACGTTCGGAAGCACTCGGCAACTGTCGGCACCGTTTTCGGCAAAATTCGGAAGCTTTCGGCTCCACTCGGCAACTCTCGACTTTATTAGAAAGTTTTTGGGCACAACCGAAATTTAAAATTTTGTATTTTTAAATTTGTAAGAAACTTTGGGAAGAAATTAAAAATATTTACATGTTGACAAAATTCGAGTCTTCTTTAAGGGCGTGACTAAAATAATCTTAATTTAAAAAAGCGGCACGTGGAGTTGATAAATTGCTGGTCCAGACGAATAAGTAGATAGAAATAGCAGCTCTTAAGTTGTTATCTAGAGCGTAGGTTTCGTTCTCTGATTACTCTGTGGAGGGCCACACACTCTCATTTGATTGCACTCTCATATCGGCCTTAATTCCTCTTCATTGAAATCATTGCTTGTTAGCGAAAAAATCTCAAAATAGTCGATAAAATAATTTTTTATTATTATCATTCTCAACTATTTTTAGATCAACTCTTTTATTTTAATTTTACATTTTTACAAAAGTTTAAAATTGTAAAATTATTTCTGTTTAATTTAGTTAAATATTTATTTTTCTTTAATCAAGACTTTATTTAAAATTATTTATAATTTTGATCGCAAAGGTGGAGTAAGTTGAATATTCCCGCGGTTTGTGTTTTCTTGAAATGCCGTTAGGTGGCTCAGATCAGTTTCTCTCGCAAGAAAGATTAAATAGTCTGGTTTTTGTATATAAAAATTCTATTTTCGAATTTTAAAAACAGAAAATCGTACTTTTAAATTGCGTGAATAACTTTTTATTGCGTATTTCTTTTATTACTTTACACTTACTTTTTTAAGGGACTTTAAAAATATTTTTTTCTACCTTAATACTTTCTTAATATTTTTTCTAGTATTTTTACCACTTAATATTTGTTTTTACCTACTTTTTTTTTGTTTTTGTATTTTTATTTAATATAAAAATTACCAATGAATTAAAAATACCTCTCTTTGAAATTATTCTCACGATCCTTGGTAATATGAAGAGAAGAATAACTGCAGATATTTACTGCTAATATGAGTGGGCGGGGTTCTATAATGCTATTTATTAATGGCATGTATTACGAATGCGACAACTGTTTATTACAAAGGAATCTGTTCATAAAATAGAGAACAGAATCTTCGTTAAGAATTCAGCATTTTTATTATTCATCGAAGAATTTTTAAATTTGCAAATAACGACTTTTTACTAAAAATATTTTGAAATTTTACACTTTTTGACTAGCTTCACTGAAATTCGAACTTTTTTGTTTTATTTGTTTTTTTGTCCTCCTTTGTTAAAATCTCATTCAGAAGAATAATGCTAAATTGAGCTTATCTTTGTTGGGAAAGGAAGCAGAGTCAACAAGCTGACTGGACTGATAGAGAGAGTTATTGCATGACAAAAGAACGACAGCAGTTGATCTGATTAACATCCGTTCTGAGAGAAAGGAGAAGAAAGTATTGCAAATGTGTAATGAAGCCTATTTTAATTCATCCCGAACATCGGAGGGAATTCAACCTTTAATTATCGCTATTAATTAAAATTCGTATCTTCGTTTAATTAACATTTAATATTTTACTCTATGTTTAGTGAGAAAAACTAAAAAAAAAAATTCACTTGTCGGGAATCGAACCCGCACAAAACGAGTTAGCAACCCAGCACTTTGCCCACACTCTACGTTCACTTTGGGAAAAATCGCTACTGAATATCGCTACTAAACATCGCTGTAAAATTTGACTTTTATAAGCGTTTTTTTTTTAAATCGACCGCACAGTGGGTTAATACAAAAAATAAGATTTAATACAATTTTTTTTTAATTTTTAGGTTACAGGCCTGGGGTAGAGACACGAGATGAAAGCAGTGGAGCAGCAGCAGCCGAATTCTATGGACTCGAGTGATTCTGTGAATGGAGGAAGTGAATATGCTTATCGACCTCTGACAACAAAGCACAGAAGAGCAGGAAGTACGGGAACGACCGGCGATGAGGAGTACACGACCGACGAGGATGAGTTTTACGGAGACGAGGCTGACTGTTCAGGCCCATCTCTGCATCCTCATCCCATTTTAAAATCCGATCTTGCTCGAGCTGCTACCGATCTTTTTGGATACGTGGAGAAACACAGCGATCATGATGCAGAACCCACGAGTCTTTTTGACGAGGACGAAAAATTCCCCTCAGACAGGTGAGTTATTATATTGATGAAAAAAAATCTGAATTTTGTTCTTCTGCAAGAAAACTCCAGAATGGAGATAATTTTAAAATAGTCGAATTATGGAAAAATAAAAATGACTGCGGTTTCGAAATTTGTTCCTTGGTTAGATTTATTAACATTTGCTTGATGAAGAATTTCTGTAAAGAGGAAACGAACACTTTATGAACCGTTTCTCCTAAAGTAGCAGATGCACCAGTAAATGCCATGTTACAAACATTCCCCGTTTCATATTAAAATAGTGCGTACTTTTTTGCACAAACTTCAAGTTAATCAACATAATTACATACCCTTATGAAAATTTATGTTAGGAAATTAATGACTCATTTTTTTTCTGCATTTTTTTTCAACGTCAGAAAATGACGCAAAATTATTTTTACTATTAATAATATAGTAGCTATTTTCTGTACAAAATTGTCAGGTACGACTATGGTTGTTATAAAACTTAGGTTAGTTTACGCGCATGAAAAGTCAGTGGAAAAAAGATGCGCGCTAACCTGATGTCTTATAACGACTTTGGCCGTATCTTCTCCTAGCAATTTTGTAAATATAAATATGGCTTACGATGAACACAAAACTGATACGTTACAGTTTTTTATCCGTGGCTTTTCTTTTAATTTTTTTGTTAAAAATTTAATACGGTATTTTTGAGTTTAATCGAGGGTAAAGTTGGAAAATTCTCGGTAATTTAAAATCCGGTTACATTTTCCTTCCGGAGAATTTATGAAAAATTTCTATGTTTGGATGAGCTCCACTATTTTGAAACACAAACAATTTATTGAAATAAAAATGGATAAATAACAAAATCATTATCATTACAAATTAACTATAAGTCAGCAAAGTGTAGAAATTATTATTAAATATAATAATTATGAACAGTGTTTTATATAAATTATCAAAATTATAATTTCTTTTATGTAACTAGATTAAACAACGCCCGATGGCGCCCGATTAGTTTCTAAACCTTATGTTATCAATAATTGTAAATATTTTAATTATAATGTTTAAAAAAAATGTCAAATTTTGCAAATTAGTTGAAAAAAAAATAATGAAAACGATTGAAATTGTCAAAAGTAATTTAAAAGATCATAGAAATGTTTTAAAAATAAAGAAAATAATTTAAATTTGGGAAAAATGCATCAAAATCTTAGAAATAAATTGAAAAAGTGAGAGTAATGAAAAATTGGAGAGAATAATTGAAAATTTAAAAAATAAATGATTGAAATTGAGATAAAGGAAATTAATTCAGAAATAATGAAAATGATTAAAAATTGAGAAAATAATATATCTAAATACCTAGGTAATTTAAAATTGAAGAAAATAATTACAATTTTAGAAAATAATTGAAAAAATTACATAATATATTTTAATTAAAGAAAAATCAAAGAAAAATTAAGATAAATACTTTAAACTTTTAGAAGTTCATTTAAAAAAAAAATTAAAAATTGGAGAAAATAAATGAAAAAAGATAAACATAATTTAAAATTAAAAAAAATAATTTTTAATTTAAGTAAAATAATGGCAAAAACTACAGAATATAGATTACATAAAATTAAATTAAATAATTGAAATATCAGATAAATAAATTTAAAATTTGGAAATTATGAAAAGAATTGACAATGATTAACAATGGAAGAAAATAATGGGAAATTTAAGAAAAATATTTAAAAATTTTATGAAATAATTGTAAAAAATAGAAATAATTAAAAATTGGGGAAAAAACTGAAAAATAAATTTAAAATTTGAAAGTTGAAGAAAATAATTGAAGTATGATAAAAACAATGATAAGTTGACATTAATAAAATGTTATTAAATAAATAAAAATAAATAAGTAAAATAGAAAAAAAAATTAATATGAGAAAATTACTTGAAAATCTGAGAGATTAACTGAAAAAAATGAGAATAATTAAAAATTGAAGAAGGCTAAAAATAATTGAAACTCCAGATAATTAATAAAAAAAATTTTTAATTATGAAAACAAATGAAAATAATTAAAAATTGAAGAAAATTATTGAAATTTGAGAAAAACACTTAAAATCTTAAAAATTAATTTGACGAAATGATAATAAGTACGAATTTAGCGAAACAATTGAAAAATTGTAAGAATTATTTAAAATTGAAAAAAATAATTGAAATATGGTAAAAATAATTAAAATCTCAGATAAATAATTGAAATTTTTGAAAATTATGCAACAAGAATGAAAATAATTAGAAATTGGAGAAAATAATAGAAAAATTACAGAATTTATTTTTAAGCAAAAGAAAATAATTGAAAAATCGTTTAAAAAGTTGAAAATTGAAGACAATAATCTGAATTTGAGATAATAACTGAAAATTTAGTAAATTAATTGAAAAATAATTAAAAAATGGAGAAAATAATTAAAAAATGATAAACACAAATGAATATTGTACAAAATAATTAAAAATTGAGATATATATTTGAAAGTTCATGATATTAATTCAGAAATAATGAAAATAATTAAAAATTGAAGAAATTTATTGAAATTCGAGAAAAATACTTACAAATCTTAAAAAATAATTTTCCAAAATGAGAATAATAATTAACAATTTTGGGAAATAATTTAAAAATGATAAAAATAATGTAAAATTGAAAAAAGTAATTGAAATATAATGGAATAAATAAAAAAATTTTAAAATAATTGTAATCTGATGAAAATATTAAAAAAAAATTAAAAATAATGAAATATGATGAAAATAAAGAAAATTTCAGATAAATAATTGAAATTTTTGAAAATTATGTAAAAAGAATGAAAATAACAAAAAAAATGTTTTAAAAGTTGAAAATTGAAGACAATAATCTAAATTTGAGATAATAATTGAAAATTTAGAAAATTAATTGAAAAATAATTAAAATAATTAAAAGATAGAGAAAATAATTGAAAAATGATAAAAAGAAATGATTTTGAACAAAATAATTGAAAATTGAGATATATATTTGAAAGTTCAGGATATTAATTCAAATATAAAGAAAGTAACTAAAAATTGAAGATAATAATTGCAAAATAAAAATAATAATGGTGAATTAAAAAAATTAATTTCATTTTAGTTTATGGAGCATTTTCACGTGACATTTTCATTCAAAATTTTTTTTTGCTTGGAATAATTTTTTTTTTTATTCTCTATGAAAAATAAGCAAACACGTATTTTTTTTATTATTTTATTGAATGAAAATTGCAGAAGTTATGAATTTTTGAAATTTAACGTTTTTTCAAAAAGAGTATTTTTAACCTTCGTTTTTCTCCGTTATTATTAGTAAATTGAAAATAATGCCCTACATAAAGTTTATTCAATTTTTCTTAGAATTATTATAAATATCATTGAAAAATTAAAGAGCACCACTTTTAGACTTACAAAAAAAATTTCTTTATTAATCAGTAACTGCATTGAAAGAGAAAAAAATCGAAAATCGAGACATTCGGTTTTGAGAAAAGTCACTTTTTAGGCGGAAATTCAATTTTTCATGTATTTTTGTTGCAAATTCATTATTTTTTACTACATATCTAAAAAATCTAAGAAAAATTGAATAAACTTTATGTAGGGCATTATTGTCAATTTACTAATAATAACGGAGAAAAACGAAAGTTAAAAATGCTCTATTTTAAAAAAAGTTAAATTTTAAAAATTCATAACTTCTGCAATTTTCATTCAATAAAAAAATAAAAAAATACGTGGTTTCTTATTTTTCATATAAAATCAGAAAAAAATTATTCCAAACAAAAAAAAATTTTAAATGAAAATGTCACGTGGAATGCCCCATATTTGATCCTTGGATTAATTAAACTTTTAATCAATGCAAATTCAGAATAATAGCAACTTGAAAAAATAAAAATTGCTATAAATTTAAAATTTGAGAACATTTTGAAAAGGTGAAATATGTTGTAAAAATTTAAAACAAAAAAACATCTAGTGACAAACTTCAGGTGTAGAAAGAATAAAAAAAACTTGTAAATTATTATCTATAATTCTTACTTTTAACATTGAAATTCAAATCGTTACTAATTAGAATGACCATTTGATAAATAAATAAAAAAATCTTAATTCTTATAAATTCTTAATTTGAATTTTGGTCGTTTTGTTACAGTTCGCCTCTTTCCCCGATTTTCTGGTTTTTGAGTATTTTTTATAATACTCGAGAAACAAGAAAATCTAAGAAAAATCGGCCGTAAAGATTGCCGTGTGGATTCCCCCGGGTTCCCTGTACTTTTAATCAGAGAAAATCTCGTTCCACATCGATCGGGCGTCTTCGTGCTTCTTCGCATCAATTCATGAAACGTAAGGAATAGAACCGTAGCTTATAAAATAATTGCAATTACTGTTTTTCCAGCTTCTTGACATATTATGTTTCAAAACATAACCTAATTAATCAACTTTTACTAATCATCAGTCTAAGTAATTGTTAATATGTTTTTAAGAAAATTATTCCTGTTATACTAATTAACTAATTTTATTAACGTAAAGCTAAAAGTGCAGTCTTTATTAAAGTCTGTAGAAATTTATGTCATGCTTTGAAGAACGAAAAAAAAGTTTACGAATTTTTAGATTTTAGCTAAAATCACACAATTTCTTAGACTTTTGAATTAATTTTAAAAAAATTATTCATTAATAAATTCAAGAACAATTAATATTATAAAGTAAACTCCAAACAATTTTGAATTAATTATAATACATACTAACATAATAAATTCCAGAATATCTTGAATTTTCTATTGAATTTTATCCAATCAAAATAAATTCTAGATTATTTTTAGATTTTTTCTATAATGGAATAAATTCCAAATACTTATTTATTTATTAATAATTTGTAAAGTATTTTATATTTTCTTTATTATTTTTTAGTTTCTAAAGTGAATTCTAGAACATTATTCCAAAAAGAATTCTAGAAAATTTATGATTATACTATAAATTATAGAACATTTAATATTTTTTTTACAATTTTGGACTCTAAATAAAATATTGCATAATTTTCTTGAGAGTTTGGAACAAAAAACAGAATATTTAAGAATTTAGAGCGCAGAAAACTTTAAAAGTTATAATTAATTTCAAAACATTTTAGACTTTTTTATAATTAAATTCTTGATTAAAATCCAAAATCTTTTAGACGCTAAAATAAATTCCAGGTAACTTAATACTTTAGAATACATTTTACACAAGTAACAATTTTATAATAAATTCTGTAATATTAAGGATTTTTTTCTTATTATTTAGATTCTAAAGTAATTTCAGAATTTTCGAGATTTTAATATAAATTACAGAAAATTTTAGATTTAAAAATAAATTGAAGAAGATTTGAGATTTTCTTTTAATTTTTAGATTTTTGATCTACTTGTAGAATTTTTTGAGACACTAATGAAAATTAGAGAACAATGAAGATTCTAAAATAATTTTCAGGAAATTCTAGATTATTTATTAAGTTCCAAAATTGTTTAGATTTATTTTTGTTATGATTTTATTTTTATTTTTACAATTTTGATAAACAACCTCAAATTTTACATTCTACAATAAATTTTAGAAAATGGTAGATTTTATAATAAATATCTAAATATTTCGATTTTATTTTTATTAGATTTCCCATAAGAGTCTGAAATTAATAGATTCTAATATTTTTAGAATGTTTCAAGTTATAAATAAAATGCAGAAAAGTTTAGTTTGAAAAATAAATTCTATAAAGTTGTAGAAGTAATAAATTCCAGAACATTTAAGATATTAAATAAAATTTCAGTTTCTTTAAATTCTGGATGAATTGTCAAAACCTTCTTAGATTCTAGAAAAAATACCCAAAAGTTTTTTTTTCTTTTTTCAAATTTAAATTTTTTCTCCGTAAAAATATCATATTTCTAATCTTTTTAGACATTATTTGGAAATTTTCAAATTCTAAATAAAATTCTAGAATTTATTTCATTCTAGAAAAAATTCTCAAACATTTGAAATTCTAAAAAAAAATACAAACTTTTTAAGTTTTCAAAATAAGCTTCTAAACATTTCAGTTTTAGAATTTCTAAATTAATTATTTAGAATCTATAACGAATTCGATATTTTTTCTGAAAAAAAAATGTTGAAATGAAAAAAACAAATATGAAGTTGTAGGTGTTTATTCTAGAATCTAAAAAAGTTTTGAAATTTCATCCAGAATTTTAAAAATCCGGAATTTTGTATAAGATCTTTAGTGTTCTGGAATTTGTTACTTCTATAATTTTGTAGCATTTATTTTTCAAACTAAACTTTTCTGCAATTTATTTATAACATGTAACATTCTAAAAATATTAAAATCAATTAATTTCAGACTCTTATGGAAAATCTAATAATTAAAAATAAAATTGAAATGTTCAGATAATTTTTATAAAATCTACAATTTTCTGAAATTTATATTAGAATGTAAAATTTGAAGTTCTTTATTAAAGTTCTAAAAATAAAGATAAAATCTAAAAAAAACAATCTTACAGAATTAAAATCTAAACAGTTTTGGAACTTAATAAATAAACAAGAATTGTCTTTAATTTATTTTAGAATCTTGAATATTCTCGAATTTTCATTAGTGTCTCAAAAAATTCTACAAGTAGATCAAAAATCTAAAAATTAAAAGAAAATCTCAAATCTTCTTCAATTTATATTTAAATCTAAAATTTTCTGTAATTTATATTAAAATCTCGAAAATTCTGAAATTACTTTAGAATCTAAATAATAAGAAAAAAATCCTTAATATTACAGAATTTATTATAAAATTTTTACTTGTGTAAAATGGATTCTAAAGTATTAAGTTACCTGGAATTTATTTTAGCGTCTAAAAGATTTTGGATTTTAATCAAGAATTTAAATATAAAAAAGTCTAAAATGTTTTGAAATTAATTATAACTTTTAAAGTTTTCTGCGCTCTAAAATCTTAAATATTCTGTTTTTTGTTCCAAACTCTCAAGAAAATTATGCAATATTTTATTTAGAGTCCAAAATTGTAAAAAAAATATTAAATGTTCTATAATTTATAGTATAATCATAAATTTTCTAGAATTCTTTTTGGAATAATGTTCTAGAATTCACATTAGAAACTAAAAAATAATAGAGAAAATATAAAATACTTTACAACTTATTAATAAATAAATAAGTATTTGGAATTTATTCTATTATAGAAAAAATCTAAAAATAATCTAGAATTTATTTTGATTGGATAAAATTCAATAGAAAATTCAAGATATTCTGGAATTTATTATGTTAGTATGTATTATAATAAATTCAAAATTGTTCTTGAATTTATTAAAGAATAATTTTTTTAAAATTAATTCAAAAGTCTAAGAAATTGTGTGATTTTAGCTAAAATCTAAAAATTCGTAAACTTTTTTTTCGTTCTTCAAAGCATGACATAAATTTCTACAGACTTTAATAAAGACTGCACTTTTAGCTTTACGTTAATAAAATTAGTTAATTAGTATAACAGGAATAATTTTCTTAAAAACATATTAACAATTACTTAGACTGATGATTAGTAAAAGTTGATTAATTAGGTTATGTTTTGAAACATAATATGTCAAGAAGCTGGAAAAACAGTAATTGCAATTATTTTATAAGCTACGGTTCTATTCCTTACGTTTCATGAATTGATGCGAAGAAGCACGAAGACGCCCGATCGATTTGGAACGAGATTCGGCTTATCCATTAGGTTTTGCGTGTGTGTATTGCCTCACCGATTTAGGCAATATATATAGCTAACCACCTAAGCTTCGAATTTTGTCCGCAAGAGCAAATACGATAACAGGAAACAATCATTTGCATTACGTGCGTACTCTCAGTTTCTCTCTGTTTTAATTATTAATAACTTTTATTATTTTTTTTATCACTACTCTTAATCTATCTTATTTTAATTTATTATTATTCTTTTTATTATATATTATTTAAACTTTAGTTTTCTACGCAAAGAACAACGCGCGCGAGTATTCGGCAGCGCCCGGTCACCACTACGAGAACACGCCAATGCACATATTACTGTGCACACACGTACCAAGCACTGTGTGTAAGACGGAGAGAGAAAACAAGTCCCGGCCTCGACTAATCCGCTGCCTTCGTTTTCGGTCTCTCTCTCTCTCTCACGCTCCGTGGCCCGGCCCACGGCATCCCCACCAAAGCTCACGCGCGCTTCCCGGATGCTCGTAACCGTTGATTTTCAACCTTTTATTAATATTTTCAGTCAGGATAGGCCGATTTCGATCAAAATTATATGTATATTCTCAGTTTTTAACGTGTTCTACGATTGTTAAGTTTAACTGCTATTTTTTCTTGTATTATTAAAATTAAATAAGTCTAGTTCCTGGCTCGCCGCCAGGCTCGCAGATCGCCGCGCTACACAATAGAGTCAACGTCTAGCGTAGATATAAGGTCGAGCGTGCGACGATTCTGTACCACTCAACGGTCTGTACATTGCATCGTACAGACCATTCGTCAGGCTGACGTTTCACGGGCGTCAGACTGTTTTGATACGAATAAAGACTCTGTTCTGAATTCTACTGTGTTGTATCGAAATCCTCACTCCTCCTTTCAGGTCGACGGGGTCTGACTTACTGGTAATAAGTCAGGGTGTTTTTCTCTCTCTGTAACCTGTTTAGGTCCGGGGGAGAAAATTCACTAGGGTTGTCTTTCTCTCTCTGTAACCTGTTTAGGTCCGGGGGAGAAAGTTCAGCAGGGTTGTCTTTCTCGACAACGGTAGTGCTGGGGACTTCGTCTCTTATTTGACTTCCGTCGGAGGATACTCGTGGCTACATTTCCGCCTCGTAACCGCCCTCCTATGCCACGTGTCCGGAGTCAGCGGAATCGGGAGCAACGGCGCGCTCGCGGTCGTCAGTTCAGGGAGGCCCAGAAGCAGCAACGACGTCAGCAGCGCCAGTTAGCCGCCAGCATTGGCCCAGCACCGGTGGAGGGTCGTCCGCACTTCGAGTCCGAGGACCAGTTGCAGCAGGCGTTGGAAAGCCTTGAGTAAGTTGCCCCCTCGCAGCATTGGTTCTATCCCCCCCTCGACCGTCTTTTGTTCTACCCCTACTTTGTACGGCCCTAGAGATCCTCAAGGGAGAGTTGAGATATGTTGACTTGGATTCTGATTGGTCGCGGGTTTCCGGAAACGGATGTTCATAAAAAGTTAATTTCATTGGTCCATTTTGAAATGCTTTAAAAACAAACATTTTTAAAATTAGCCCACTTTTTTCGACCAATCATACAATTTGCAATATCGTCACTTCCGTTTCGAATTTATTTTTACGACAGGGATGACATCAGAAATCAAAATAAATCATCCCCCCCAGCTTTGAGACGATTCACCCATTGCTCACGGAGTGAATCAGTTTATATTCTCGGTTATATTCTTGTTCTCATTACCGTTCTCCAGGTAATATTACTTTTTTGCAACTCTAATCCACTATCTTAAAAAAATTCGCATTTATTTTTTCTTAAATGGCGGAAATATTATTATTAACATGAATAATTTTTTGTCATTTTTTCCTGTTATTTCCTGTCGTCGCGTAAAAATAACACACCCGTCATTAATTTCCTGACATCAACTTTCCTACTGGTATATTCTGTTACAAAATAAAAATTTGCTATTAACTCTACAAATTTATGTGCAAATAATTATATAGATTAATAGATATTTTTCAATGCAGAGTATTTTTTACAAAGGAACTATTGTAAAAAAAAGTGTAATCAGAGAAGTTATAATAGAAATGTACTTTTAAATATATATAATAAGAGGGAATTATAAATCAGACAGAATTTTTCAAACCTAAATATTTTTTGGAATTTCTGGTATTATCTCATTTTTAAAAATTGTAAAATTTCTTTAAATATTAAGGAAAATTAAATTTTGTTAGTTACTCTTTCAAAAAGTTTAGAATGACTTGAATTTTTTTTAAAGAGAATGTTGACCGTAATATAACCTCAAATTAAGAAAGGATTTTTAACCATCACTTTAATTTTTTCCGACCGAAATTGCAATTTATATAAAATTTTAATTAACAATAGCTTATTTTAATCTTTAAAAAATATTCTATACAATCGTAATTATTTCCACATTGCTAAAAAGTTTGTTGCCGAACAAATATTAAATAATTAAAATTAGTATTGTTTACACTTAAAAACAAAGTTCTGTCAAGATTTAGAATTAATTTTTATTATATTATGGTTTCCCTTAGAAAGAATTTCAGTTTAAAACGTTTAAAAACAACTTCAATGTAGAAACAAACTCAAAGTTATTGTGTACTTTTGAGTAAATACGAGAATTTGACTTATTTTTCAAAATATCCAGAATTGTTTCCATTTTCTGAATAATGTCCAGTTGTTCAAAGATCTTAAAACATTTTTTCTTTCTTCACTGATTTTCTTGCAGATAATTTTAACTCTTAATAATACTGCTAAATTGTCACTTTGTTAAGTTCAAAGTCTTTATTTTGAGGTTAGAATTTAAGGAACAATCGAAACAAAAGGCGGGAAAAAATATATTTTCAAATACTAATTTTCAAGTTTTCTGATAATGAGATTTATATTCATTTAAAAAATTATTTTCATATAGAAATTAGTAATTTAATAAATTATAAAATTTGTTTTAGCTCGATCAAAGCAATTTCGCTTTTCACCTACAATGAAAAGAATCTTGCTTGTGGTGTCCTGGGACGCCGAAGCTCAACTTCCAAAGAAACAGCTCTCTCAAAGGACAAATCACCAAAGCCGGTGCCGGAAAATGGAAAAAATGAAATCGAGATTAAAAACGAAAACGGAGAGGAGATCAAAGAAGAATGTTTAGAGTTTGAAAATGAAAAGAACACAAGGCCCTTGGACAGAAGATTGAGCGAGGACGCAACCACAACTATTCCTGAGGCATTTGCAGGTTCATCGTCCGACCTAAGGCCGAGAGAAAATCACGAATTAAGTCCGAGAAAGTTCCCCTCGGATGCCGAGCAGCTATTCATCAAGTCCGAGGTCTGAAATTAAATATTATTTTTATTTTCTCCGAGTTTCTGCAATTTTATATTCAATCCTCAATAATTACTGAGGAAATTTTTTGTTCAAATTTTTTCATTTAATCTATTAACACACAAAATCGTAGCCTTCGTTATAAAACTGGAGGCAAAGTTTTTCTTTTTCTAAAATTTGATAAAAGAATTTTTCATTTTTTTTAAGGAACGTTCTTTGTTTAGATTTTTTTTTCAAATATTCAGAAATTCAATTTTGGGTCTTTTTTGCATAAAAAATTAGAGAGGAAATTTTCGGGGTTTTTGGGAACGCTGATTACAAATTTGTTTATGTTTTCAGAAATTAAAAATGAAGAAATTTTTTTATTTCGTAAAATCATGAATATTTTTTTAAATCAGTTTCTTGAAACAAACAAATTAATTTAAATTAAATTAAAACAAATTTTTTAAAAAATTTGTTTACTTTATCAAGTCATTCCTTCTTTGAATTTTTCTTATTTTTATTATTATCATTTTTTCTTAAATTGCATATTTGAATATTTAAGAGTTATTCGTTCTTTAAAACTGTTACTTTTATTGTTTTTACTCCTATTTTTAACAACATTTTAAACATTATTAACATTATTAACTTTTTCATTTTTTTATCATTTCTTTTCTACGCTTTTTCTTATCTTCCTTTAAATCTTTTAATCTTTTTAAAAGATTTTGGTTTTTAGAAGTATTTGTTACTTTTTCCACTTTAGGACACATTTTTGCTTGTATTTATTTATAATTTATTTTTGGTTTTCATTTTTTCATATTCTATTATTTCAAAATTATCAGATTTTATAATTTTTTACTTTCCTGTACTTTTTTTCAAAAATTTATTTAATTTTTCATAAAACTACTGGTATTTCTAATAATTATTAATTAATAATAATTAATTTTTTTTTTAAATAATTAACGGTTTTAATTTTATTGTTTTCAATTTACATTTTTTCGTTCCTTGAAAATTGAGTTTATATTTTCTTAAACTAAATTACTTTCAAAGAATTCTCCTTTGTTTTATTTTTAGAATTTTTTCGCGTTTTTCTTTTTTCTTATCAGAATTTTAAAAAAATATTTCTGTTGAATCTTCAATTTTTTTTTTTTTTTTATTTTAAGATTTTTTTATTCTCTGAAAGTTACTGTTATATTTTTAAAAATTTCTCTTTATTTGAATTGTTTATTAAATTTTGATATTTTTAAAAAGAATTTTCTCCTTTATTTTCTAGGCTTCTTGCCTAAGTCTATTTAAAACATTTTCAGGCAAATTTTACTATTTTTTTTACTGTTTTCTATTATATTCTCATCTCAAATGAGAAGCTACTTTTTAAAAAATTTACTTTTCTGCAAAATTACTTTTGTTTCTTGAATTTTGTTTAATCTTAAATTATTGTTAGAAATATTTTTAAAATTTTTTAAATATTTTTAGATTGTTTCGTTTCTTAAGGGTTGTTTTGATATTTTTTTAAATTTATAAATTTTGTATAGTTTAACTTTTTTATTTAAAAAAAATGTTGTGTATTTTTAAAGCCATTTTCATTCTTTAAAGCGTAATTATACCTACCTATTTCTTTTTAATTTTCTTATTGTTAGAACTAATTTCCTTAATATTGTTATTTTTAACAAATTTATAATTTTTCTTTTCAATTCTTTATTTTAATATTTAAGAATTTTACGTTTTTTAGAACGGTTCTTTTTATTTATTTTTTTTTTAATTCCCTCAGTTAACAACATTTTAAACATTTTTTGACATTTTTAACGAAAATAGTCGATTTTGTTAACTTTTA
The DNA here is from genome assembly GCA_037103525.1 of Ganaspis brasiliensis. Lineage (NCBI taxonomy): Eukaryota > Metazoa > Arthropoda > Insecta > Hymenoptera > Figitidae > Ganaspis > Ganaspis brasiliensis. The sequence goes on from JAZKLR010000235.1 coordinate 1,895,599, forward strand.
CATTTTTAGAGAATTCTATCATTTCTGTTATACGCTTTTTTCATATCTTCCTTTAAATCTTTTCATTTTTTAATCTTTTTAAAAGCTTTCCGGTTTTACAAGTTTTTTTTTATTTTTTCCACATTTTGACATTTTTGTTTGCTTGCTTTTAATTTTTATTTTTTGTGCTCCTTTTTTCATATTCTATTATTTCAAGATTATTAGATTTTATAATCTTTTTACTTTCTTGTAATTTTTTTTCAAAAATTTATTTATTTTTTCATAAAACTGCTGGTGTCTCTAAAAATTATTATTTAATAATAATGGTTAATTAATAATAATAACAATTATTAATTAATTTTTTTAATAATTTACTGTTTCAAATTTAAGTTGTTAAGATTTTTTCTTAAAGTTTTGTAGAATATTTAGATTTTTTTGTTCCTTGAAAATTGAGTTTTTATTTTCTTAAACTAAATTAGTTTAAAAAAAAATCCCTTTTTTTACAAAATTTTCTCATTTTTTAGAGGCTTTTTATAATTTTTTTCTGAAAAGAATATTTCTTTTCAGAATTTGAAAAAATATTTCTGTTAAATCTTACATTTTTTTTATATTCCCTTTTTTTCTTACATTTTAAGATTTTTCATTCTCTAAAGTTTACTGCTATTTTTTTTTTAAATTCCCTCTTTATTTGCATAACTTTTTAAATTTTGTTATTTTTAAAAGAATTTTCTCATTTATTTTCTAGGCTTTTTGCTTGTCTATATACAATTTTTTGAGGCAAATTTTACTGATATTTTTTACTATTTTTTATCAAATTCTTATTTCAAATGAGAAGCTATTTTTTAAAAAATATTTACTTTTTCGCAAAATTTGACTTGACTTTTGTTTAATTTCAAATTGTTGTTAGAACTATTTTTAAAAAAATTTCAATATTTTTAGATTGTTTCATTTCTTAAGGGTTGTTTTGATATTTTTTTAAATTTATAATTTTTTATACTATCTTATTTTTTATTTAAAAAAAAATTTGTGTTTTTTTAAATCCATTTTCTTTCTTTAAAGCTTAATTATACATATTTCTTAATAATTTTCTCGTTTTTAAAAATAATTTCCTTTAAATTTTGTTATTTTAAACAAATTTTCTCATATTTTTGTTCCAGGGCTTTTCGCATCTCTATACATTTTCTGATTTTATGTTTAAAAATTCAAAATGGCGGATTCAAACTTGGTACAAAAATGCGATTTATCTAAAAAATAAAAATTTACAGAAATATCCTGTTGCGGTTTTTTTTCATTAATGAAAAATTCTGGTTAGGGTTTTTATGGATTTAAAATTGCCGCTGATTATATTTCATTATTCTTTCTTTTTTTATTAATTTTTAATGAATCTCACATTTTTAAATTCCAATTAATTTTGACTCTAGGGATACTTTAATTTTGTTTAGAGCAGTATATTGTGAATATTGGAGGAAATGTTGAGAAAATTCAGCTAAAATGTCACCCTTTTGTTTCAGATGGAAAGAGATTGCTCGTCAAGTAGAATTCGAAGTGGAACTCCCCCTTCGCCCTCAGCTTTACAATGGGGAAGAACAGTGGCCGAGGTAAAAGAACAGGCTGTCGCTAAGCTTCAAGATGAATTAAAAAGAGCTCACGAGGAATTAAAGCTGAAAGATGAGGAGGTTTCTCGACTCTCGAGGATTCGACAAGACGTCGAGGCTGAAATAGAAGAACTCACTGCCAGTCTTTTTCAAGTGGGTCTTTATTTCTACAACAATCATTTCTTTCTCTCTCTCTATTCCTTTTTTTTAATCCGATAAAATTCAATTTATTTTAATGAAATACTTTTTACATTCTCATCTCTAATCAAAAGGTGCGTTAAAATTAATTAGGGTAGAGCGGCCAACAGTAGACAGTAAAAATTTCTGATAGGTGTAATTATTTCAGGTTAAAGTTATTAATAGAATGTTTAACGCTAAAATGAAGCTAATATATTCAAGTAAGTAATGCAGAAAGCAAAATGAGCCTAAAATTAATCTCTTCTTCGTTTTAAATACTTTTTCAAAACTAAAAACAATCACTCGAAAAGGAACCTCCTGCCAACAGTAGATAATCGATTCCTATTTAAAGAAAACAAATTGTTGAGCAGTTTTTTATCCATAATACCATCTCTTGAAAAGATTTCTTCAAAATAAAATCAATTTGTCCGCATAACAGTTGTTTATTCCGAAATATTTAACTGAAATATGAGAAATACGAGAAATTTTCACTTCTTTGAAACACGTCTACCAAATCTAAGAGCTTAAAAGAGCGGTAAATTTGAAACGAAGAAAACCAAATGTCACATATATTTTTGTATCTCATGTGTAGCTACTAAATTATTTATATAAGTGTTTTGTAATTTTTTTTTATTGATAGTAAATTGATTTTCGTCATTTTATATGCAAGAATTCAAGCTGAATTAAAAAATATTTCGAATGAAAAATATGCCTTTAAAACATAACCTCAACTTTTGACAGTTGTGCCGCGATTCCGAAATGGATTATCGGGATTATCTATTGTTGTTTATATATTTGTTTTAATTACTTTCTTTAATTTTCAATTGCATTCTTCGTTTTTCAATTATTTTATTCAATATTTTATAATTCTGGAATTTTTTCAATTCTCAATTATATTCTTGAAATTTCAATACAATTCATCAATTTTCAATTGATTTCTTCGATTTTCATTTATTTTTTACAATTTTTTCCATAACTTTCATCAGTTTTTAATTGATAATATATTATTCTCCGTCAATTTTATGATTATTCATTAATTTAAAAAGGTTTCTTGTTCAAATGCCGATTATGCTCACCATAATTTCAATTTTTTTATCAATTGTTAATTTTTTTTTAATAGTTAATTATTTTTGTCATATTGTAATTTTTCTTTTCATTATCAATTATATTCTCAAAATTTCCATTTAATTCTTTAATTTCCAATTTATTTCTTCGATTTTCAATTATGTTCTTCAATTCTCAAATATTTTCTTTAATTTTCAATTATTTTAATCGATTTTCAATTAATTTCTCATTATTCAATAATTCTCGGATTTTTTCAAATATTTTTTTCACTCATAAAAACTGTTTTAAAATATTAATTCAATTATTCATTCTAGAAATTTGCTTAATTTTTTTAATTATGTTTTTCAGTTGTCTATTAATCTGGTCAGGTTTCGAATTTTGTTTTCCATTAAAAATTATTTCCGTCATTTTTTACATATTTTCTTTAATTTTTCAATTATTCTTGTCTTTTTTCAACAACATCCTTCAATTATTAATTATTTTACGAAAATTTCAATTATTTTTTACAATTTTTTCAATTTTCATTTATTATCTTAAAATTTTATAATTATTCTTTGATTTTTAAGCTATTGTGTTCGGTTGTGTATTAATCTAGGCATTTTTTGAATTTTCTTTTCAATTGTCAATGATTTTAGTCGTTTTGAAAATTTTTTTTTCAATTATCAATTATTTTCTTGACATTTCCATATAAATCTTTAATTTTCCATTTATTTCTTCAATTCTCAAGTATTTTCTTCAATATTCAATTGCATTCTTCGTTTTTCAATTATTTTATTCAATATTCAATAATTCTCGCATTTTGTCAATTATCAATTATTTTCTTGGAATTTCAAATTCCTCAATTTTCATTTATTTTTACAATTTTTTCCATAATTTTCTTCAGTTTTCATTGACACTTTACTAATCTCCTTTAATTTTCAAATTTTTTTTTTCAATTGTTAATTATTTTATTTAATAGTTAATTAATCTAGTCATATTGTAATTTTTCTTATTATTATCAATTATTTTCTTGAAATTTCCATGTAATTCTTTAATTTTTAATTTATTTCTTCAGTTTTCAATTATTTTATTCAATTCTCGAATATTTTCTTTAATTTTCAATTACTTTGATCGATTTTCAATTAATTCCTCATTATTCAATAATTTTCGGATTTTTTCAAATATTTTTTTCACTCATAAAAATTGTTTTAAAATTTCAATTCATTTATTCCATTCTAGAACTATTTTCTTCAATTCTCATTTATTTTCTTCAAATTTGAATTCCGCTTTTCAATTTTTATTTATGTTCTTTAATGTTAAAAAATTATTGCCTTTTTTCTGTTATTTGTTCCGATTATCATTAAGTTTCTTTATTCTTAATTTTAAATACAATAGTTCAATTATTTTCTTATTTTTTAATTCTATTCTTCAGTTTTCCATTGTTTTCTTCTCTATTAATTCATTCTCGGATTTTTTCAATTACTTTTTTTCAATTTTTAAGTATATTCTTTAAAATTCAATTTCATTCTTCAATTATTTTTTTTTCAATTTTAATTATATTTTTCGATTTTCAATCCAGTCGTAAAATGTGCAATTATTTCCAACAATTATTCCTATAATTTTCTAAATTTTAAAATTTGTAGTTATTTTCTTAAATTCCTCATTATTCAAATATTTCCCGGATTTTTTCAAATATTTTTTCATTCATGGAAATTGTTTTAAAATTTCAATTCAATAATTCAATTCTAGAACTTTAACTTTTTCACTTTATTCTTAGTTATTTTCTTCAAATTTGAATTCCGCTTTTCAATTATTATTTATGTTCTTTAATATTAAAAAATTATTGCCTTTTTTCTGTTATTTGTTTCGATTATCACTAAGTTTCTTTATTCTTAATTTTAAATACAATAGTTCAATTATTTTCTTATTTTTTAATTCTATTCTTCAGTTTTCCATTGTTTTCTTCTCTATTAATTCATTCTCGGATTTTTTCAATTACTTTTTTTCAATTTTTAAGTATATTCTTTAAAATTCAATTTCATTCTTCAATTATTTTTTTTTCAATTTTAATTATATTTTTCGATTTTCAATCCAGTCGTAAAATGTGCAATTATTTCCAACAATTATTCCTATAATTTTCTAAATTTTAAAATTTGTAGTTATTTTCTTAAATTCCTCATTATTCAAATATTTCCCGGATTTTTTCAAATATTTTTTCATTCATGGAAATTGTTTTAAAATTTCAATTCAATAATTCAATTCTAGAACTTTAACTTTTTCACTTTATTCTTAGTTATTTTCTTCAAATTTGAATTCCGCTTTTCAATTATTATTTATGTTCTTTAATATTAAAAAATTATTGCCTTTTTTCTGTTATTTGTTTCGATTATCACTAAGTTTCTTTATTCTTAATTTTAAATACAATAGTTCAATTATTTTCTTATTTTTTAATTCTATTCTTCAGTTTTCCATTGTTTTCTTCTCTATTAATTCATCCTCAGATTTTTACAATTACTATTTTTCAATTTTTAAGTATATTCTTTAAAAATTCAATTTCACTCTTCAATTATTTTTTTTTTCAATTTTAATTATATTTTTCGATTTTCAATCCAGTCGTAAAATGTTCAATTATTTCCTATAATTTTCTAAAGTTTTGAATTTGTATTTATTTTCTTAAAATTTAATATTTCTTGTTAATTTTTTTTTTTTTCTGTTGTATATTAATCTAGTCAATTTTCGAATTTTGTTTTCAATTGGCAGTCATTCTCGTCATTTTTCAACTATTTTCTTCAATTATTAATTATTTTCAATAATTTTTAATTATTTCCTACTATTTTTAAAATTCTCGATTGTCATCTTAAAATTTTATATTTATTTTTGGATTTTTAAAATCTTTTGTTCGGTTGTGTATTCATCTAGACATTTTTTTAATTTTGTTTTCAATTGTAAATTATTTTTATTAATTCTTAATTATTTTCGTCATATTGTAATTTTTCTTTTATATTATTTTCTTAAAATTTCCAATTTATTTCTTCAATTTGCAATTCTTTTCTTTAAATTTAATTTTTCTTGTTTATTTTTTTGAATTATATTTTTTTTAATGTTTATTAATCTTGTCATTTTTCGAATTTTGTTTTCAATTTACAATTATTTTCGTCATTTTCACATATTTTCTTCAATTTCCAAATTTTTTCTTTAATTTCCAATTATTTTTATCAATTTTCAATTAATTCCTCAATATTCCATATTTCTCAGATTTTTTAATTACTTTTTTTCACTCATAAAAATTGTTTTAAAATTTCAATTCAAATATTCAATTCTATTTTCTTGAATATTAAAAACTTATCGTTTTTTTGTCTATTATTTTTTTTGATTGTCATTAAGTTCCATTAATTTTAAGTATAATTTTTTTATTATTTTCTTTAATTTTTAATTTCATTCTTTATTTTTTATTTCTATTCTTCAGTTTTCAATTATTTTCTTCTATATTCATTAATTCTCGGCTTTCTTCAATTGCTTTTTTTCAATTTTTGAAGTATATTCTTTTAAATTTCAATTCCATTCTTTAATTTTCAATTCTTTTTTTCGATTTTTAAGCCAATTATTAAATATGTAATTATTTGCTACAATTATTCCTATAATTTTCTTAATTTTTAAATTTGCAATTATTTTAAAATTTAATATTTCTTGTTTAATTTTTTCAATTATATTTTTTGGATTTTTATGAATCTAGTCATTTTTTGAATTTTGTTTTCAATTGTCAATTATTATCGTCATTTTGTAATTGGTTTTTCATTTATAAATTATTTTTTTAAATTCTAATTTAATTCTTAAGTTTTCAATTTATTTTTTGAATTGTAAATTAATTTCTTAAATTTGCAATTTATTTCCTCATTTTTTTTTTATTATTTTCTTCAACTTAAATTATTTTTTTCGATTTTCAATTTTTTCTAGGAGGCACATAATATGGTCCGAGAGGCCAACATCCGACAGGCGACTGCGGAACGTCTTCTGGAAGAGAGCAGAATGAAGGGAGAAGTTCTTGCAGCTGAAGTTGTGGCTTTGAAGACTCTGGTTTTAACTTCAACACCAGCTCGTCCTAATCCTCATCTACATCCTCAGATTGACACAAGAGGTCGAAATTCGGGCAATAATGAGGATTGTCAGCCTGGACTGTTTGCAAAAAAGCACAGAAGATCGCCATCGCATTTTAATCTCAAGTACGGACGAGAAAATTCGCCACCCGACTCTCCGCTAAAGGAACAAAGAACCTCTCTACCTTGCGAAAGAAATGGTTTTGACGGACACTGGGAGCGTGAGAGTGACAAGGAAACTGAACGTGAGAGAGAGAAGGAGAAGCTCAAAGAGAAAGAGAGCAAAGATTCTGGATTAGAAGTCGATCCTAGGTGGGAATTTTAAATTGATTTTAATTTTTGAATTTAATTTAAGGAGGAATTGGACACATACTTGAGAAGAGGTTATGTTTTAAGTCATTATTTTGCTTTTTGAAATAGAAAAACTAATTTTTAATCTAATTTTACTTAGACATATCGTGGAAAATTCAATTTAAAACAATATATCCCATAAAAAACGTAATTAAACAATAATTAAAGATTTTTGATATTCAGAAACGTTTTAGAGAAACGAGATAAATTGTAGATTTGTTTCCAATTGTCAAAAATCTTTAATTTTGATCCAATTGTTAGTTTAAATGGTTCATTTTGTTTTAAATTGAATTTTCCACGATTTGTCTAAGTAAAATTAGATTAAAAATTAGTTTTTCTATTAAAAAAAGCGAAATAATTACTTTAAACATAACCTCTTTTTGAGAATTTGTCCAATTCCATCTTAAAAACCGGTTATATATAAAAATTTTTAATATTTTAAATGTAATATTTAAAAAGTTAAAAATCAATAAAACAAGCTTTATTTATATATGACTAAACTTATTAAATTTTACAACTAAACAAAATTGAACAAAATTAATTAAAATTTTAAAAAATAATTGCAAATTTTGCAAATTAACTGACAGAAAAATATTGAAAGCAATTAAAATTTAGGGAAAGTAATTTAAAAAATCACAAAATTGTTTTAAAATTAAAAAAAAAATATAATTTTAAGAAAGATACTTGAAAATCTTAGAAATAAATTGAATAAAATTAGAATATTGAAAACTTGGAGAAAATCAGGGAGTAGTATAAGGAGACTGAACGGCCATGATAAATCCGCGTTAAAAGCGGTCCACTCTTTTGTAACGTAATTTCTATAGGCTCACTTCAATGCGCACTAGCGCTTCTCGCGGAAAGTCTGAGAACCCTGTTTGTAAACAAGAAATGGCATTTTATAACCTGTTTTTGCATATGAATTTTATTAATATTGCGTATAATCGTTGTTAGACATCAAAAGCTTACCTATTATTACAAAAAAGTGTTTATTGTCCAAGTGTAACATGTGATTACGCCAAAAATGTCATCCGTGTTGTGCAGTTGAAAATTTCAATTCTTACGATTTAATCAAGCGATAGGAAGGAAAAAAAATTTCTATTTTTTATACAAAGGTTTGTTTTAGCTTATATTTTAAATTGTACAGATGTTACTAGTTAAAATTACTGTTATAGTTTATGAATGTGCTTAAATTTAATGTTTATTTATGCACATGGGGGGAAGTGCTGGAATTGTGGCAGGAATCTGTTCACAAGAAAAATATTTATTTTTCGCCTCTCTCCTATATTTTCCCTTGAACATATAATACATTTTCACAGTAAAAGACAATTAATTGTCAAAAACAACAAGAAATTAACTTTTATGCAGCAGTACGGATGCAAAAGCGATGACGCGAACAAACAGTAGCAGACGACATATAATGCCAATTTTGACCACCATGAGCGCAAGTGCGCATTGAAGTGAGCCTATAGAAATTAAGTTACGAACATCGGGACCACTTTCTATACATATCGTTCGGTCTCCTTATACTACTCCCTGGAGAAAATAATTGAAAATTAAGATAAATAATTTAAATTTTTGAAAATTAATTCAGAATTAGTGAAAATGATTGAAAATTAAAGAAAATAATGAAAAAATAATATAAATAATTCAAAATAGAAGAAAATAATTAAAAATTGAGAAAATAATAAAAAAATATACTTGAAACTTTTAAAAGTTCATTGGAAAAAAAAAAGAAAATTAGAGAAAATGTATTAAAGAAGATAAACATAATTTAAAATTGAAGAGAACAATTTTAAATTATATTAAATTTAAATAAATTATAATTATAAATTAATTTTTAATTATAATTAAAAATTAAAGAAAATAGGTAATAAAAAATAATATAAATAATTGAAAATTGAACGAAATAATTGATATATCAGACAAATAGTTTAAAATTATTGAAATTAGAAAAAAGAATGAAAATAATTGAAAATTGAAAAAAGTAATGGAAATTTGAGAAAAATATTTATAAATCTTAGAAAATTGTTTTAAAAAATGAGAATAATAAAAAATTGGAAAAAGTAAATTAAAAATGATTTTAAAATTTGAAACTTGAAGAAAATAATTAAAATATGATAGAAACACAATGATAAGTAGAAAAAAATAAATGCAATTTGAGAAAAATAATTGAAAAAATTAGCGAATTTTTTTTAAATTAAAAAAAAATAATAATTAAATTTTGAAAAAAAATTACGAAATTCTTAAAAATTCATTTAAAAAATGAAAATAACTAAAAATTGAAGAAAATAATTGAAATTTGAGAAAAATACTTAAAAATATTGTATAATAATTTTACAAAATGAGAATTATAATTAAAAATTGAGGAAATAATTGAAAAATGATAAAAATAATTAAAAATTGAAAAATATGATTGAAGTAGGATGAAGATAATTTAAAATTTAAAATAATAATTAAAATATGGTGGAAATAATTTAAATATGAGAAATTGAAAACAGTGAATGAAATTTGAGAGAAATGAGTGAAAAAATGCTAGGAATATACTTTTAAAAAAAGGAGAAAATAATTACAAAATTAAATTTTAAATATATAAAAAGTAAATAAATTATTTAAAAAATGTTAATGAAGAAAATTATTTAAAAATCCCAGAAATAATTGATAATTGAGAAAAATACCTAATTAAAATTTCAGATAACTAATTAAAATTTTTTAAAATTACGTTAAAAGAATGAAAATAATTAGAAATTGGAGGAAAATAATAGAAGAATTACAGAATTGATTTTTAAATAAAGGAAAATAATGGAAAAATCGTTTAAAAACAGAAAATTTAAGAAATTAATTGAAAAATAATTAAAGTAATTAAAAGGTAGAGAAAATAATTGCAAAATGATAAAAAGAAATGAAAATTGAACAAAATAATTGAAAATTGAGATATATATTTGAAAGTTCATAATATTAATTCAAAAATAAAGAAACTGATTAATAATTGAAGATAATAATTGCAAAATGACAATAATAATATTAAAGTAAAAAGATTAATTTATACTTGTGATAAATAATATAAAATTTAGGAATAAATGATGAAATTGTTTTAATGTCGAAGAAAAAATAATTAAAATTGAGAAAAATGATTGAAAAAATTGAAAAATAATTGAAATTTGCGAAAGATAGGGATTTAGGGAAAAATTGAATAACAAAAAAAATAGTTAGAAATTGCAGAAATTAATTAAAAAATGATCAAAATAGTCATTTAAAAATAATTAGTAGGAATAAATTTTTTTATGTTTTCTAATTCTTTTACCTGTTTTATTTTAATTTTTATTTATTTATTTCATTACTTATACGGGCTACAGAAACACCTTTTTACCAAAAAAACAGATCCTTAAAAATTAAAATAACAAAAATTATGAAAATTAAAAAATTATAAAAAAATCCACTTCAAGTTACAATAATAATAAGCATATACGTTTTAAACAATATTAGTGTTTCGCTGAAACCAAAATAGCCTCAAGTTTGAAAAAAAATACTTAACCTAATACCGAAGAGATCAACGTTCTTTTTTAATTATTTATTAATTATTTTTTTATTAATTTCTAATGTTCTCATATTTTTTCGTATTTTTTTTATCATTCTTAAGAAATTTTCCCTTTTCTCGAAACTCATTAATTTATTCTTTAAAAAAAATAATTATTTTCTCACTAAATGTACTCAACATTTTAAAATTTTTTTTTTAAAATCTGTCTGTATATATATTTTTTTAAATATATTTTATGTAAAATTCTTCTTTTTATACGTTGCTTTTTATTTCTGATATAGTTTTCTATATTTTTTTGCAATTTCGACAATTTTACAAATTTTTTCAAAAAATCTTAAAAAATTTACGCAAATTATAAAATACTAAACAAATTTTTTTATTTTAGAATCCATGCAGAATTTATTCAATGGAAAACGAATCCTTGCGTAGATAAAAGTGATCCTTTCATAGATAGGATTTTCCGAGAGGATATCGATCTCTGCTTGGATTTTCCGAATTTGGATTTAGGATCAAAAGTCAGACAAGCTGTTTTAGATGGAATTATTTTTATCGAGGCTGTTAATGACAAAACGAAACTCGCCTTTCCAAAGTTAGTATTTTAATTATTTAATTAATTGATTTTCTATTTTTAAAAAATGTTATTTATTTTATTTTATTGTCATTTTTTTCAATATTAAATAATCGTTGATAATTTTTATAGAAAATGTGCTCTACTCGAAGCGGCTAGACAATGTCATTACCGAATGAGATTAGGAGATCAGGAAAATCAGTGGCACTGCATTTCACAAATTTGTCGAAATAGAGTTAGTATTACATTTTTTTCTAATTAATTAAAAACTAAGAAAAGAAACAAAATTGGTATTTTTGAAAATTGTATCTATTTAATATCATTTATTCATTTCAGAATAAATAAATATAAAAATTATTATATTAATTAATTTAATCAAGAAAAAAATAACAGAAGTAACTTTCTTTTCAGATAATAGCAGTCTGCGATTTTCTCAATTATCTGCGATATATAGAACGTGGTCTTGTCAAAAGTTCAGGTAATTTTTAATATTATGAAAATTCAAATTAATTTTTAAATTACCAATTCATATTTTATTAAAAGTTATCTTTAAGTATTATTAAACTCAATTATTTGAATCTTTAGTACTGAAGCTTCACTTATTTAAAGTCTCGCTTGTTTGAAGTCGCATTTATTTTAAGTCTCAATTATTTTCACTTGTCGACCAATGAAAACTAACAAAAATTTTCATTGGTTGCTGCGAATTGGACCAGCCAATCAGAGAAGTTCTCTATAACTACGTGTAAGTTAAAATAAGTGCGACTTTTCTCATGGATTTGCGTCGACCAGGTTAAAATAAGTGAAGCTTCAGTACCTAAATTGTTTCGATTTAATTTAATTTTTGTTTTTTATTTACAGTTCATGACATTTACTGGGAAATCACTCGACTCAGAAAGGAAATGGTTTTTTCAAGATTGGGCCTGGCTTTGTCATCCTAATTCACAAAAAAGAACGAATTCCTGTGCAATTTTTGAATCTCTATCTCGGCTCTCGTCTCACTCTAAGGACTGACAAAAATGTTGTTTTATTAATACGAGGCTGTGAACTCGAATCAAGAGTCGATTCTCGATTCATAAAAATATTGTTGTAATGCGCATATCCTGTACATAAAAAAATACGTGCGCCTTTTTTAAAATAATTATTTATAATGATTGTCTTTCCAAAAAAAAAAAAAAAAACAACACGTTTTTAAAGAAAAATAAGAAAAAAGAATTTCGAACAATCTTCAAAAGTTGGAATTTTTCCGATTCTATTTCTATTGGAAATTTTTGTTTTAACAGTACAATTTTTTAGAACATAACTTTAAGCATTTTTAACTTTTTTCGAATCTTTGAAAATAATGGAATGAAACTGAAAATTGTGCGAGGAAAGCAATCGAATGAAAAACTCTTGTGCAAATGAAAAACCAAATTTTTCAAAATCAATTTGTATCTTGATAAATAATTTGTAAATAAGAGTTGTATCCATTGTTGTTATATTAGAGATATTTATACGAGGAAAAAAGTGGACCACGCGAAAACGAAAATGAACTAAGATAAGAAATTTTAATTGAATGGAAGATTTTTAATTAAAAGCATGTTTTCCAGAAAGTAGGAAATTCTTGAAACATACTCTAGACTATAATGTCTTTGTACTAAATAAGTGTCTGCCAACTGCTTTTATATATATAAAAAAAAACACACATCGAAGCGTATCATGCGCGTACCTGTAGTAATTTTGTAAATAATTATAACTTGTCAAGCATGAATGGTCAGGAACTTTTAAAGGATTTATACGTTTTAATAGAATTCCGAAAAGTCTTCCAACGAATTCTGCAATCTACGAAATGCTATGAACTGTAATCCTTCGAAAAATTCAGTTAAACTGATCGCATTTGTATTTTTTTTAAATCCAATTTGTTAATATATTTTTGTCCATGTTGTTGAAAAATGTAATCTAGCAAAGATCTGAGTCTCAGTGATAATAATATTTTAAGGTACAGAGTTTCTGAATTTAAGGTGTTTGTATTAAAGATTTTTTACAAGCTTTAAAATACAAATCAAAAATCGAAATAACTTTTAAGCATTGGCAACTTAAAAAGTGAGATTTTAATTGAAAATTAAAAAAGAATGTTTTGTTTTCTATAATTTACCCCTTTTAATCAATATATACACTTTAAACTGGGACACTCTGTATATATCGAATGTAAATATGATTTCTCTCCAAAGTATGCATGTAAAATTTTTGTTGTATTTATAAAAAAATAAAGATTATTGAGAATGGAAATGTTTTAAAAGTTTAAAAAATTATTATTGTTATTTATTAGTTTTATTTTTATAATATTGACTATAATTATCTTTTCTAGAAAAATTGATTGAAGGATATGTTGCAAGGAGAGAATTAACATAACCTTAAAAATATTTTTCCAGGCAGCATACAATTATAGCCAATTTTTTCAGAAACAAAAAATGTAATTAAAAAAATGGCTATGTACCAATAATTTAAATTTTATGCAGATTCTAAAACTAATTTGACATTTTAGAAATATGTATTATTTGGGCTTCAGTTTCTGAACAAAATATTGAAAATTATGAACAAAAAAAAGTACAGAATTTTCAATATTTTGTTTAGAAACTGAAGCCCAAATAATACATATTTCTAAAATGTTAAATTAGTTTTAGAATCTGCTTAAAATTTAAATTATGGGTACATGGCCATTTTTTAAATTACATTTTTTGTTTCTGAAAAAATTGTCTATAATTGTACGCTGCCTGGAAAAATATTTTTAAGGTTATGTTAATTCTCTCCTTGCAACATTTCATTAATTTGAATGATTTGAATTGTTGCCAATTTGGGTCAAGTTTTTTTTTAATCAATTATTGAAACTTTTTTCAAACTTGTGAATTATAAAAATTGGTTAAAAACGTTTGAATATAAATAAAAATTGCTTTTTAATCGTTCTGATGAATTGTTCTAAGTTTTAAATCTTTCTTTTTTAATAAAATTTATTTTCTATAAGTATAATAAATGAATATAGCTTAGTTCTTTGTGACAAACGTTTTTCATATAAGGAAAAATATTTTTTGCTGAAAATAATATGATTTTATATTGTTAGAAAAATCAAAATTATTTGATAATATTTTTTTCCTTTAGCCCTTTTAGCACTAGTTTGAGGTTATGGTGCATTTAAAATAGTATAATAAATTTAACATATTTATATAAATAAGATTTTGAATTTAAATATTTTTAGTTTTTATTTTCATGTCTTCCCTGTAAAAAATATCCGTGGAATTTTACAGCGACGCTCGATGGTAATAAAAGGACCCTGCACGCTCGTTGTAAATTTACATCGTGCGTCGATGGAATTTTGCGCAGTCTATGGATTGAATTTTCTTACTCATTATAAATATTCTTCTTCTGGCAGAAAATTCAATCCATAGACTGCGCAAAATTCCATCGACGCACGATGTAAATTTACAACGAGCGTGCAGGGTCTTTTTATTACCATCGAGCGTCGCTGTAAAATTCCACGGATATTTTTTACAGTGATTGTTTTAACGGTTTTGACTTTTTAAATTATCTGACAATTTGAACCAAGTGAAGTTAGCTCTGCAATCGAAAAATACTATTTTGACAGTTTTTAAAAAGATGAAACACTTTTTTTGTTTTATTTTAATGAAATAGGTATAAAAACTTCAATTTTTCTCTACAAAATTATTAATTATATAAAAATAATTTATAATTATTTAATTAAAATATAAAAATAATTTTTATTATGTTGGCCTGCTCATTAGAAAAAAGTTTCATAATTTGGGGTTGGCAATTCTGTGATTGTTAAAATGGACGCTCTGCTTGGCGCTTGTTGTCTTTTTTTCTTGAAGAAAATCAGTTATTATTTTCATAATCTTGTTTCTTTTAATTAAAATCAATTAAAATCATTGTTTAATTATCTTTAGAATTACATGACAGATGAGAATCTAAAAAGAGTTAGACTGCGGTTTCATGGTAAATATAGTATTTTTCCAAGTTAAATTGGCAAATTGAAACCTTCAAATAAATTGTTTGATTGTTCAATTCTTTCAATTTATTTCCGACAATTTTGCTTATTTTTTGAGATAAATTGTAAGAACACAAGAAGATAAAGATATTTGATGGATTATATCTATTAATTAAAACATTTTTTCGAGATTTTGAAGACGTATCGTACGAAATATTTGTTGAACATTTTACAAATGTTTTCCTATTTATTTCAACGCAATTTCAACCGAAATTTTTAAAAGATTTTTAATTCGAGTCGATTGTACTTAAAAATTAACATTTTTTCTAAGCTAATTTTTGATTGTTATTAATGATTCGGTTTTTAACTTTTTTGCAATGAATGCAGTGACGAATCTGAAAAGACTTAATTTATTAGTTTTTACTTTTTTTTATAATTAATTTCAAGTTATCAACTTTTTATAATATTAACAAAGTTGGTTTAAGTCCTTATGTTTATATTGAAATGTCCATTGTTAGAATACAAATTAAAATTTTTCTAACAAAACATTTTTAATTTATTTCATTTATACATTATAGGTTTATTATAAAATTTAAAAGACTTTTAGTAAAAATAATTTAAAATATAATCTTACAATATTGTAATACTCTCTGTCTTATATTATTGCATTTTTATAAAAATTATAATTTTTAATGCATTCGTACTCAACTCTAAGTTTTCTCTTATTTTATTTGTGAATGAAATTGTTGTAAAATCATTTTTCAGTCTTGGTCATTTGCTATTAAAGTATTTTGTTTACGTTAACCTTAATAAAAAATTTATAATAAATTTTAGAATAGTTCTACAAAAAAACCCTAACACCAAATTTTTCTAAACTCAAAATCCAAAAACTTATTAACATTCAAAGTGACCCAAAAAGTTTTCAATTTTCATTTATTCATTTATAATTATATTCATTTCATTTATTTTCAGGAAATTGAAACAATTCTGGATATTTTGAAAAATAAGTCAAATTCTCGTATTTATCCGAAAGTGCAGAACAATTTAGAATGTGTTTTGACATTTACCGAATATATATATTTAAAAATCTATAAGATTACTTGCACATTTTCCTGAAGCTGGAAAAATGTAATGTTCTTGACTTAATTATCATTACTTATATTTTGTTCGAGATTGTCAGCACATGCGTATGGGGATACGATTTCACGCGTCAGGTTGGGAAGCGGCATCACTGGGATGGTTTTCTGTATTTTTTTAAAACACATTTTCTTAAGTTTTCCCCGGACTTTTCAATTATTTTCATCGGCCTAATCCAATTAAAATATATTAAACGCACCAATTATAAAATATCAAAATCAAGACAAGAATGACAGTTTCTAAATTTTATTTAACCATCTTTAATTTACATTTAACAAAAGACATATTTACAGAAAAAGTTTGGGAAGTAAAAATCACAGCTAAATTGACAAATTTTTGTCAGTTTTTAAAAATATCTATAAAGGTGATTTATGATTTAATTTTTGTCATACTATATTCGTAAAATTATTATCTATGTACAATAATTCCAATAACTTACTAACAATATTTACACAATGATAATTCATTTACTATAATTATATAATATATAAAAGTTTCTCCTCCAAGAAACTACGCTTGTCAAAATCTCCTTATTCTTTAATGAAAATGACAGTCTTTTCATAGGGAATAAAATTTCTTTTTTTATAATCATCGCTCTTAATTTCTCGAAAACTTCATTTTTGCATGTTTCTTTTTCGTTCAGTTTGTGTCCCTGAACAAAATTAGGTTTAATCAATTGGTCCTATTCATAAAAATAAAGAAGAGCTACAAATTCATCTATTATTCATAATTGTTTCCTTTTCCTTGTTTTAAAGTAATTTTTTTTAAAAACGTTAAAAGGCAAAAATATCAGTCCTATTTAAAACGAGACGGTCAGAACTAATTATTTGTTCAAAATTTTGAAAGTTGAGCCTTTTCTCAAAAGACTTGTCTTTTAAAATGATCTTCTCTTTTCAGTTAATTTCTCGTTTTATATAGGTTTTTACATTTTATTCTTGAACTTTCTCTTGATCATGCTCAAAGACTAGATTTCCAGTCTGTCTTTGAAATCATCCAACGCGAAATATTCTTTCACTTTCCAATATTAGTTTCATTTTCTCCAATTAGAAGTTTTTAATCAACAGGATAAGCCCAAGGATGATTAGGAATATAACCATATTGTATTTCCGTCAAGTGTTTCAAAAATATATTGTACATAGCTGAGGGTTGCTCTATGGTTGGAATATGAAGATTCTGATCCATATAATTTATTAATGAAACTGGACTAACTATACAGGCTGTTCCTGCACCAAACATTTCTAGTAACTGAAAGTTAAAAAAAAGAAAAATTAGTATTTTAAAAAATACAAAAATGATAATTAAGATTTTATTTATTTAATCAACATCGGGAAAATTTTGTTTAATATTTTTTAAAATAATAAAAGCTATCATTAATTTGTAAAAAGACAATAAATTCTTATCAAACTTAACATGATATGCGGTTATAAAAATTATCAGTTTCGGCAATTAAAACTTTTAGCGTATCATTCTGAAAATAAAACATACCCTATTTTCTGAAAGTAATTGACACACTTCTCCCATTGTGATTTGTCTCTCAGTAGTTTTGCAGTGATTCCATTCTCTTGATAGTGACAAAATCGAATTTCTCGTTATTCCTGGCAAAATCAAACCATTCAATGGTGGCGTCACCAATTCTCTTTCTAGAAAATAATAATTATTTTCATTATAATTTCCCTTTAGGAAGATCCATTGATAACAATTAATGAAGGAAAAAAATGAAAAGTGAATAAAATTGTTCAACGATTAAAACAGGGATCACAGGTTGTCCCCTATTCACCTTTTTTCCCCTATTTTAAAATTTTGCACCTATTTCCCCTATTTTAAAGAATTGTCCCCTATTTCCCCTTTTTCTAATTTTCAGTATTAAAGTTTATAGTTATAGCCAAAAATTTTAGCAGTTCAATATAAAGAAAAAATTTTTATAAAAACCCAGCCCAATTAATTTACATTAATCTGCATCAGTCAATAGAAAATCCCCATTAAAAGTACATGGGGAAAAATAAACTTTTAAAAATAAATCCCCTACTTTTTTAATTCATAAGCTAAAAATATTTTAGGTCATAATTTTCTTCATTTTTAGCCATATTTTAAGATATAATGTTTAAAGGAATTAAATTTTCAAAATGTCGGGTGTTATAAAAAATATGTAGAAATAATACATTGCAATATGTGCAATCTTTTATCACATAAATATTCAAGGAAATTCAACAAGTCTTATTTGGAGATTTTTGAGGTCGCAAATAAAGATTCCGAAGTCAAAAATTAATTTTTAAAAATTTTGGATATACATTCTCGTGTAAAAAATTGAGTTTTCAAAAAAATGACCTTACATCATCAATTTTTTTAATACAGTCTACAAATATTTAATTTTTACATCTCTTTTCAATTATCTTTTTCATTTTTATTCATTTTTGAAGTCCTTTTGTCAATTTTCAAATAATTCTAAGATTTTGAACTTCATTTTTTCGTATATCAATTATTTTCTTCTGTCTTTAACTTATTGTCAGGAATATTTAAATTTATTACACAAGTTTTCATTTATTTTTGTCATTTTTATATTATTTTTTTAAAATTTCAATTATATTCTAAAATCTATAAATTATTGCCAAGAATATTCAAATTTTCAATTTACTTTCGTCATTTTTTAATTATTTGCTTAAAAATTTCAATTACTTTTGTCATATTTCTTAGTATTTTCGTCATTTTCAAATTATTTTCTTCATATTTCTATTATTTTTGGCATATTAGAATTATTTTCTACAAATTTCAATTATTATATTCAATTTTTTTTGTCATGAATTTTTAAATTTTACACCAATTTTAATTTATTTTCTTCAAATTTTAAAAATTGTCTTCATTCTTTTTATTATTGTCATGAATTTATTAATTTTTTACAACTTTTTCAATTATTTTCTACACATTTCAATTATTTTCTAGAAACTTTAATTACTTTCTTCATATTTAAATTTTTTGACTTTTTTTAATTAGCCTATTAAAATACAATTATTTTTTTTTAACTTCAATTACTTTCTTCTAATTTAAATTATTTTCTTTAAACTTTAAATTATTGCCATAAATTTTTTAATTTATTACACAAATTTTCATTTATTTTTGTAATATTTCAAGTATTTTCTTAAAATTTCAATTATGTTTTTAATCCTTATTTTATTGTCAGAAGTATTTAAATTTTCTATACAAATTTCAATTTAGTTTTGTTATTTTTTAAATTATTTTCTTCAAATTTCAATTACTTTTGTCATTATTCAATTATTTCTGTCATTTTCCAATTATTTTCTTCATATTTTTATTATTTTTGGATTTTTAAAATTATTTTTATCAAATTTCAATTATTTTATTCAATTTTGTTTATTGTCAAGAAATTAAAAAAAAGTTAAAAAAAATTTTCAATCATTTTTTTAATCCTTTTTATTATTCTCATAAATTTATTAATTTTTTACAACTTTTTCAATTTTTTTTCAATTATTTCTACAAATTTCAATTACTTTCCTTATATTTAAATTTTATGACATTTTGCAATTATTGTCTTCAAATTTTAATTTTTTCCTTTAGACTTTAATTAATTTCTAAAACTTTCAATTATTTTCCTCAAACTTCCAATATGTTTTTCAAAGGTTCAATTATTGTCTATAAATTTTTAATTTTTAAACCAGCTTTCAATTATTTATCTCATTATTCAACTAGTTTCTTAATTTTTCAATTTTTTCATCAATTTTTCAAGTATTGTCTTCAAATTTATAATTTTTTACACTTTTTCCAATTATTTTCTACCAATTTCAATTCCTTTTCTCATATTTTATTTTTTTGGCATTTTTGAATTATTCTCTTTAAATTTCAATTATTTTCTTCAAACGTCAATTAATATCTTCAACTTTTAATTATTTTCCTCAAACTTCTAATACTTTTTTCAATTTTTCAATGATTATTATCTATAAATTATCAATTACTTACATCAGTTATCAAGTATTTTTGTCATTTCTCAATTATTTTTTTCAAACAACTATTATTTTTGTTATTATTCAAATATTTTTGACATTTTGGAATTATTTTCTTTAAATGTCATTTTCTTCAATCTTATTATTATTGTTGTCTATAAATTTATAATTTTTACACTTGCTTTTAATTATTTATGACATTATTCAATTAGTTTCTTCACGTTTCAATTATGTCCTTAATTTTTCAATTAAAGTAATAAATTTTTTATTTTTTACTTCGTTTTTTGAGTTATATTTCTCATTAATTTTTTTTTCCAAATTTCAGTTTTTTATGGTAATTTTTCAACTGTTTTCTACATATTTTCTACATATGTAAATTTTTATTATTTTCTTTTAAATGTGAATCATTACTTTTCGTCAAATTTTACTTATTTTTATCATCCTTCAATTATTTTCTTGTAATTACAAGTATTCTTTACATTTTTCAATTATTTTCTTTAAATTTCAATTATTTTGTTTTAAATTAAAATTTTTTGTCTTCATTTCTTGATTTTTAATTCATTTTCCAATTAGTTTTCTCATTTAACAATTTTTTTTTTAAATTTGATATTGGGGAGCCCTGATTCATTATTTGCCTGCTGGCGGGCTCCAAATTAATATCAGTAATATTTTGTTTATTATTGCAAATTATTGTTTATTCACTTTTCTCACTTGAAAACTCCCTATTTATTCACCTTTTTAAAATAAAAAGTCACTTTTTTGTACTATTTTCAATCTACAAGTCCGCTGGCAGCCCTGTATAATGTTTCCTTATTTAAAATTTGTGAATAAAAAAGTCCTATAAAATCTTCAAGTACATAAGTTGAAGCAAATTTTTTGTCCCCTTTTTGTCCCCTATTTTTGAAAAAATTCGCACCTATTCACCTTTTTCAGTAGCAATAGGTACTGTGATCTCTGTTAAAATCTCACCTCCATTTTCATTTATAAGAACGACAAAAATGTTCATCGTTCCAACTTCGGTAACTTGATGATCTTCGCCATAGAGCCACAAAACTTGCTGTAATCCTTTTTCTTTGGCCTCACGTTGAATCTGAATCGTGGGAGCGTAATTACTTCCCATTTTTCGATCTCCACATCCTCCTGGCCAAGCCCTTGTATATCTTGGATCTGCCAGTAAAGAAATCCCTCCAGCAGGCTGTTGAGATTGAAAGTAAGAACCTACTGGACTGAGAATAACATAAAGAAGCGCCGAATCCGAAGCAGCAACTCCCAAAGTAGGCTACAAAAAAGAAGAACGAGAAAAATTAGTAATTTCTATTAATCTTTGATTTAGCTAAAAATCCATTTAAAAAAAAAACAATTAAATGGTTCTTCAGAAAAATTGTTTAAACCCAAGGGGTCGTCAACTTCTGTATTCCTCGTACAAAAATAGAAATTAACAAGGTTATGATACTTAAGCTATGTTTAAGTAGGAGGAGCTGAAATTTTCGATATGAGGAAGTTTTAAAGAAAAAAGAAGAAGAAAAGACAGTGGAAGATAAACCCGACAAGAATAACGGCATTGAAAAGGATTAAAACATTTCATTGCGTTTTAGTCGAGGTTTTAGTTTTGTTTTTGGGTAAATGCATTTGAATACCTAGAAACGCATTAATTGGCATTAAAATTAACTAAACGATTTTACCTAACCTTAAAATATCACTTGCAGTTTCACGAATACCAAGTGTTGAATCGAACAGATGTATAGCTAAAACACAAAACTGCATGGCAGTTCCCAAATCAGCAATAAAATATGGTCGATCTACCCATAATTATCGCAGTTCTACGGAAATATTGTTTTCAGTGTTCAATAGGGTTATAAGAATTATAAAAATTTATTGGAATTTTAAAAAAAATATTTTTATTTATGCAGATTTATATTTATAATTATAAAATTTAATGGTATTGAAATTGGGAAAATTGGACACTATATTAAAAAGAACTTCAACTTTTTGATCCATAAAAAATTAATTGTCATTCGTCTTTCCAACATTTCCTTCCTGGAAATAGTATTAAACGTCATTAAAATTACTTTGCTCAAAGAAAACATAAAATATCATTCTTCTTTTTTAAAATTATCTTCTGCAGAAGGAACTAAAAGACACAGAAATTAGTAGGTCAGTAAAAAGGATGAAATAGCATTTGTTTTTTCAATCTATTTCTCCTTGAAAAGGTATTGAAAGGCATTAAACTTTACATTCCCACGAATTGTATTGAATGGCATTGACTTCATTCGATACTTTATCTCTATTATGGCATTAAATGACATTCCAATTTTTTAGAATATTTTTGAGGATTGAAAGGGATTAAAAGAAGTTGAGTTATAATCTACTGAGGGCATTAAATGGGATTCAAGACAAAACAGAAATTCAATGGCATTTAAATGCAATCAGACGTGGGTTTTTTCAATGCTTTTTTTCCAGCTTCTTACCTGGAAATGACAGCAATTGTAAAAAAGACCTATTGAAGAAAAAACGAAAGAATATCGAAAAATTGAAAATTTCCAAAAGACATTGTAGATGAACAAATCCAAAATATTAATACCCAATTTTATTTTGTTTATTGAATTTAATTTTTGTACTTGATTGCAAAATAACACTTATAAAAAGTCAGGGAACATAATTTTTTTGGTCAGGGAAAGTCAGGGAATTTCAAAACAAAAATGTGGTGGGCACCCTGTTTTTGTATTAATGAACATATCATTTTTGTCGTTTATAGTAGTTTCATTTATTCATTAAACGAAAAATTATATATAAATTAGTGAAAACTATTTTTAATTAATAAAAAAATTGTTGGAGTCAAAATTTAAAAAAATCGCGAAATAAAAGAAAATTGACAATTTGTAAACGAAATTCGAAAAATGGATCGAAAATTACACAATTGAAAAAATAAATTAAAAAATTAAACAATAAGGTAAAAGTCCCAATTATGGGACAGCCTTTCAGGCACTTTTTAATATTTGGCTCATTTAAACAATTGTTTTAAGAAAATAATACTCTCTTTTCTTCATTGGAAGGAGGTATATTTCTAGTTGTAAAAACAATAAATAAAAACTTATTTTACACTATAGAAAACAAAATAATGATAAAACAGTGTACTAAAAATTTGTATCTATTATGAGACATGATTTTTAAGGTGCACCTGTGTCCCATGGTTTTTTATCCAATTTATGAGACAAGGAAAAAATTGTATAATATAATTATCATGATATTTGATTAAGATCAATAAATAAGATACCAATATTATATTTTGTGTAAAATTTCATTAATTTTAAGTAATGAATTAACCCCTGACCTAAAATTTGTAGCTTCTATGCTATCAGACAGAATTATTTTATTTTTAACTTTTAAATAATTTAAAGGTGATTTCTTCTATAAACAAAAAGCTTCAAAAACAATAAATGTGATTAATTTTTATAAACCAATATAAAAAATATAGTAAATGTCATGTGTGAGAGTAAAACTTTTACGTTTCATATGTTAGGTTAAGTTAATTATTTTCATTTTTTAAAGTTTTAATAACTTACTAAATGTTTTTTGATTTAAAATAGTGAATATAGTCCTATTCAATGATGATTTGTATAAAAATGTTAATTAATTTTTAAATACAAATAATCGATAAAGAGAGTTTCTCATAAATTATTGGCACAAGTTTTGAAAGATGAACTTTGTGATAAGACAAACCAATTGACTGTCTCATGAATACATACACTTTGGAATTTATGAACCTAATTAAGAGACACATATTATGTGAGAATATAGTTTTTAGGTTGTGTTAGATTAAGTTGATTAGTTCCATTTTTTATAACTTATAATAACTTATTTAATGTTTCTTGATTTAAAATACTAAATATAAGTTTTGTTCAATGATGATTTGTATACAAATTTTAAATAATTTTATATAAATAACCCATAAAGAGCGTGTCTCATAAATTGGTACAATTTGATCACTTATACATATAAAAATAATATTTTTATTAGTTATAGTACTTAATAGCAAGTTGCAAGGTATCAGCCATTTTGGCTAAAATCTCGAACAACATATTACGTCACTGTCCCTTAGCGTAATAAATGTATTTTTATAAAATTTTAATTAATTCACAGTTCAAAAATAATTATATTTTTATAAATTAATATTAATGTTTTACGTAGTAAAATATTTTTTAGTTTATTTTAGTTGTTGAACAACTTTCAATTTTCAATATAACTTTTTTCAAGTTTCTCTCATAATAGGTGCAAAATTGATGAACTGTCTTTTAATTGGGTCTTTTACCTTAAATATTAAATTCAAACAAAATAATTGAAAAATTAAGAAAGTTATAGGAATAACTGTTGGAAATAATTGAAAATTGAAATACTGGATTGAAAATCAAAGAAAATAATTGAAAATAGAAGAAAGTAATAAAAAAATGAAGAAATAAATTGAAAATCTATAAATTAAATTAAAATTTGAAAAAATAATTAATAATTAAAAAAAAAAAAATACAAAAACAAAGGCGAAAATAATTGACAATTCAAAACAAAATTTTAAAAATGGCTAGATTAATACACAACTAAAAAAAAATTAAATTTCAGGAAAATAATTGCAAAAAGAAAAATTAAAAAAATTATAGGAATAATTGTTAAAAATAATCGTAAATTGAACAACTGGATTGAAAGTAGAAAAAAACTAAAATTGAAGAAAATAATTGAAAATTAAAGAAAACAATTAAAAATTTAAGAAAATACTTAAAAATTGAAAAAGTTATTGATAAAACCTGAGAATTATTTAATGTAGACGAAAAAGTTAGGAATAATTGTAAATTAAACAACTGTATTGAAAAAGGAAAAAAAAATTGAATTTGATTAAAGGAATTTGATAATTGAAGAATGTAATCGAAATTTAAAAAATATAATAAAAAAGTTTAAAAAGTAATTTAGAAAAGCACATAATTATTAAATACAGAAGAAAATAATTTAAAACTGAAGAATTGTATTGAAAATTATAAAAAATAATAAGGAATTTTAAAAAATAGTTATTGAACAATTGAATTGATAATTAAAAACAATTTTTATGATTGATAAAAAAATTTTAAAATCAGATAATTATAAAATATTAAAAAATTGATTGAAAATTCAAAAAATAATTGAAAATTGAAGAATGGAATTAAAATTTGTAGAATATAATTGATATAATATAATTATCTAAAATTAAAGAAATTTATTGATGTAGTGAAAAATAATTGATATAAGTTGAGAATTTTTTATTAATAAAGAAAATAATTGAAATTTGAAGAAAATAGTTGTAGAAAATTAAAGAAAATTGTTGAAACGAAATTTTAAAACGATTTTTATGATTGAAAAAGCCGAGAATTTTTATAATTGAAGAGTTAGTTGAAAATCGTACATATAATTGAAAATAGAAGACTGTAATTGAAATTACAAGAATATAATTAAAAATTGAAAAAGTTATTGATAAAACCCGAGAATTATTGAATGTAGAAGAAAAAGTTGAAAACTGAAGAATGAAATTAATAAATTTTAAAGAAATATTTAGAATTGAAGGAAATATTTGAACAATTGAATTTAATATTAAATAAAGTAATAAACTTATCAATAATTGACTAAAGTGGGAAATTTTTTGATATTAAAGTAATAATTGAAAATTAAAAAATGGAATGGAAATTTGAAGAAAGTAATTGAGAATTGAAGAAAATAGTTGTAGAATTGAACAATTGAATTGAAATTTGAAAACAATTTTTATGAGGGAAAAAAATAATACAAAACATCCAAAAATCATTAAATATTGTGGAATTATTGATAATCGATGAAAATAATTGAAAAAATTAAATAATTAAAATTGTTGAAATAAATTGAAAATTAAAGAATTAAATTGAAGCTGCATGATAATAATTGATAATTGTAGGAGAAATTACAAAATGACGAAAATAATTAAATATTATGGAAAATAATTGTCAATTGATAAAAATTCGATAAATGGCGAGATTAATGGGCATCAGAAAGAAATTAATTAAATGACGAAAATAATTGAATATTAAAGAAAATAATTGAGAAATGAGGAAAATAATTGACAATATTGAAAAAAAATTCTAAAACTGACTAGAATAATCGACAATAGAACAAAATAATTTAAAAAATTAAAGAATAATTACAGAATTTAAGGAAAATAATTGTTATTTGAAAATTGTTGACCAATACAGAAAAAAATTATAGATTTATTAATAATAAAATTAAAATTATTTTAACTGATATTTTTAAATTAAAATCTTCATAAATGTAAATTTATTTTTTAAAAGTATGTGGTTTAAAACAAAAAATATTTAATTGACAAACTTCAGGTATGGACAGACAAAATGAATGAAGGAATGAAAGAATTTGCGAATTAATATATATATAGATTCTCCTAAATATTAGCTAATATCGACCCCTCGTTTAAACCCATTTTTATTATACTTTTTGATGTTAAAAACGACTTTTTAGTTTATGTCAAAGGGTCAGTCTTAAATTTAATTTTTCACGATTTGTACGGTAAATGGAAAAAAGTTTACTCTGAAAAGTTCACATTTTTACAAATTTTATCTCTCGGCATTGACATTTTTTTCACAAATAAATAAATAATTCTAATCAATTAATGTTATCTATTATTCACATTAATATTAATTCATTACTGATATACTAATTTATTAGCTTTAATAATTCAAAATTTCCAAATTGGAAAAATAAATTTTCTTTTCAATAACTTTTCATAAAATAGCCTCAATTTATTATTAATCGTTAATATTAATATTATGTATCGTTCATTTTATTTAAATAATATTCTAATTCTACTGATAATCCATTATTCAAAATTGCCCATGTTCAAAATTAATTCCAACTTCAAATAACAGCAAAATGATCTGCAATCGAAAATCTTTATCAATTCAATTTCGACATTCGAACGATATTATAAGTATGCAAAAAAAAAAAGTTGAAATTTCGAAATATAATTTATCGGCCAGTAGTAAATTGTTCTTGAATATTCATACTTCAATAAACAGCGATAAGCTCAGGCTAATAAATAAGTGGAAATTTCATAAGTTTGGAACGTTTTTCTTCTTTGTAGAATTTAACGTGAATAAAATACAATTAAGAAAAGAGATTTTACAAAAATTTGTAAGTGGGCAAAGGACTTTTTTGTTTGTTTGACGGGCCTGCAGTTATGAACAAAGACTAAATTGTTTGTTACTAGAGTGTTCGATTTGCATTAATTCCATTCTGATAACTCTCTGATAAACTAATGCCTCGGGTGAAAAATGCGATGATAATGCTTCACTCTTCTTTTTCTTCTTCTTTGTATTCAACAGCTATTTCGTATAAATAGTATTGTTTTTACAAACTTAGAAAAATATTCTACTGCCAAAGGTTACTGTCACTCACACGTGTACAATTTCATCCAACAAAGAATATTAAGACTGTCTTTAATAATATTTTGCTACTTTATTCAGAATTTAGAATTTTGAAGCTGCAATTTTTAATTGAGAAATTTTTATTTGTAAAATTAAGTGGAATCTGGAGAATTAGAATCAAGAAATTTAGAATTGAGAATTTTAGAATTTAGAAATTCAGAATCTACAAAATTTAGAATTTCAAAATTTGAAAATTGTTACTAAAAAATTAAAAATAAAAAAATATAAAAATTATTATCTAAAATAAATTTTTTTAACAACTACAAAAATGAGAAGAATTAATCAAATAATTGAAGCAGTCTACGAAAAAATAAAAGAATTACAAAAATAATCAAATAGTCTGAGGGTAAAAAAAATATTTATTAGAAATAAATGCAAAAATAACAAAATTGGGTAACAGAACATTTATTTTATAATAATCTTTTGCAGTTCTGGGATGTTTTGTGAAACATATTGAGAAAATTATATTACAATCTTTTTAGTAACTTATATTTGTGAAAATATTAAAATTTCCCAATTTCGAGCTTAAACTCACGTCAATTAAAAGTCAATGAATCAAATACAAAATAAATCAAAAGATAAAATGTTTTTCGTGAAAAGTTAACTGAGAACAAAACAAAATCGCAGATTTATTGATTGTATACACTGATTTGCATAATCAGATAATCAATTCATAGAAATTAAGATAAAAATTGAATAAAGAGATCACGCCATTATTTCTTATCAGTATTGGGAAACGATTGATTATTCTTGTAGTGTGTGATGCCAATGACGTTTAGTGACATAATGAGGAGCGATTAACCCATTACATGAAAATAGA
This sequence comes from Ganaspis brasiliensis, assembly GCA_037103525.1. Taxonomy (NCBI): domain Eukaryota; kingdom Metazoa; phylum Arthropoda; class Insecta; order Hymenoptera; family Figitidae; genus Ganaspis; species Ganaspis brasiliensis. The sequence continues at coordinate 1,924,309 of JAZKLR010000235.1, forward strand.
AACGAAACAAACAATGGGTCATGGTCTATTCTCGCAAAATTTGTTCAGGTTTTTCGATTAAATTCTGACTTTTTTTAAAATTCAATTCCTGACTTTGCAGCAGATTTATTCTATTTTGTATTTTGTGCCAATCATTTAGTTAAACTTACGTCAATCCCTATTAAAGTAGGTCTTATGTAGAGACTAGAGGCTTCTGAATGCGGCACCCATTCTTGATCTATACTAATCAGTCGATTAATGCATTTAATCAGTTCAGTTCCACTAAAAGTTGGAAGCCCCGACCTCATCGCTGACGTATTCATCCTTTCCATATTCATCTCGGGTCGAAAAGCTCGAATTTTCCCGTCTACCCCTCGATATGCCTTCAATCCTTCGAATAACTAGAAAAAATGTTTTTTTTTTAATAATTAAAATTAATTAATTATAAGCAGAGGAAAAGAAAGAATGATTTTCTTATTAATTTTTCAATTAAATTTCAAGGGGAATCATTGGTTGATGCGAATTGGATCAGCTAATCAAAGAAGTTCTCTATAAGTACTTTTGGCCGAATTTCAATCTTTCGAATTTTTACTTGGAAGAATTTTCAGGTTACCGAATTCTTGTTTAACAAAATTTATTTCGTTTTTTATTTGAAAGAATTCGTATTTAACCAAAGTTTCATTTAGCAGAATTCTCAATTAACAGAATTGTATCTAATGAAATTTTATGAAATGAAAATTCTAAAGAATGAATTTTAGAACTTAATTATGCAATCCATTTGAAAAGCAGACATTTTTAAAAAAGTAAATTTTCACCTCAACTGCGTAGTGTAAAACTTTGGCTGCAGGATGCAAAACCAAATTTTCCAAAGGTGTTATTTCTGGCATTTGCCATCCTCCTAGAGCCTCGTAATAAAATATTTTTAACATGTGATCTGTGAAAAATTTTCCAAATTGAAGGTCACGAACATTTGGCTTCAATTGAATTTGATCGGGGGCTGCGAGTCGAATCGAAAGATCTGAATACTGCAAGTTGAAAGATTAGAATTTGTTAATGATTACATTTTAGTAATTACCTAAGAAGCAAACGATTTTAGGTTATGTTTGTGATTTTTAGAATGAAAAAACACAAAGAGAACACACTCTAAAATTTTTAAATTATTAATGCAGAATTTATTATTAAATTGAGAATCCAGTAATTTGTAATTTTGTAAAAAAAAATACCTTCAAATTAATTAATTTTAATTTTTATCATTAATCGAGTTGAATTTTTTTCTTGTTTTAGAAACTTATTTTCAAATTTCCCTCTTTATTTTTTAATATTTCGACGGCCCCAGTTGATAAAATGTTTATTGAAAAGCCAGTGGAATAAAATGCTAATTCAAAAGAGCGTGCAATATAATTCTTATTCAATTGTTTGTGTAATAAAATGACAACTGATTTTCAGTGCAACAAAATGCTATCTTAAAAAAAATTAAATATTCATTTTGTATGCAAATACAAATGTAATTTTTATATTTATACCATCAGATACACATTATTTATTATATATATTACATCTTAGATACAATACGGAGTTAATTTGCAGTTAAAATAATGAAATTTATGTTAAAATAATTATTCTGAGATAACGTTTTGTTGCACTGAAAATCAGTTGTCATTTTATTACACAAACAATTGAATAAGAATTATATAGCACGCTCTTTTGAATTAGCATTTTATTCCACTGGCTTTTCAATAAGCATTTTATCAACGGGGGCTGTCGATTTCAATTAATATAAAAATTACCTTGAAAGATCGATCGGGTTGAATTGCTTCTTTGTCTCTAATTTTTAAAGAAGAACTCCACCGAACATTGGATTGAAATTGATTCACCAATCCTCCAAAAGACAAAATCTAAAATTAAAAAAAAAATTTTAATCTCTGAATAATTTGTTGTTAAATTTGATTAATTGGCAAGTCATTTGTAATTGAAGTTTAATGATAACATAATCATGGTCTTGATGCAACTCAGGAATTTAAATTGTGAAATTTGAAAATTTTGACTAAAATTCTTTATATTTTATCTGAGAATAATAATTGTTAGCTTTGTAATTAATGCAAAAATAAAGAAATTATTAATCAATTCAAATAATTACAATTGAGCCGAAATTTTAAATTTTGATTTAATAATTTAAATTGATTTTAAAAATAGTAAATTTGATTTAATTAAAACAAAATTGATTAGAAAATTAATAATTCTAATTTTAAATAGTTACAAATGTTTTTAAAATTAATAAACTTACATGTAATTAAAAAAAAATTATATTAAGTGTATTTAAATTTGTTTAGAAAATAAATAAATTTCATTTGACAATGATTTTATTTCTTCATTTGTTTGAAAGTGTGACTTATTTATTAGATTTTTATTAATATAATAATAAAAAATGAGAAAAATTTAATAAATGATAATTAAATAATAATAATTATTTAGAAAGAAAGGAAAATAGAAAAGAAACGAGAAGAAAGTAATTTTAAAAAAAATAGAATAGAAAAAAAATGAATTTAATAAGTTAAGTTTTATTATTAAATATAGTTATATTGATTTATTATTATCTATTGTTTTAAGTTCAAAAAAATTAATTATTGTATTCTTTTATTAAGTAAAGTCTAAATATTTCATCATTAATATAATTATTGTTAATTATTAATTTATTATTAGTGAATAGTACCCTATAAACCGAATTGAACATTTTAAACAGAAGAAAGAGTATTTTAAATTCACGTTAAAGTTCGAAGTTCAATAAAAATAATTAAATCCGTAATATTTAGATAACCCGATGAAAAAAGTTTAACAATTGATAACAACAAAAGCGTGTAAAACAAACCAGAAAAGCATAAAAACCGATAACTGTTTTTAAACAAAAATTAGCTTTTTTCAAATGTAAATATAATATTGAAATATAAGAAAAATAAAAATATTTTATTATTATTAATATATTTATAAAAAATACTAATTTTTAACATTATAAACACAAAAACGGTAATATTATTATTATCAAATATAATATAGTACTTGACAATACTTTCAAAATTTAAATACCAAATTTTATTCTTATCTGTTATTCAAAATAGTTATTAACATTAATTAACATTTTGGCAAAAGTATTATTTATTTCACTCTTTATTAGAAAGAAAATGTATTAACAACTTTTTTAGATACAGAAAGCACCGAATTCGTTTTTAATATTGTAGTTTAAAAAAATTCTAACTGAATTTTTTGAAAATAAAAATTACATAAACAACTCACTGTTCTCCATAACCTTAAGAAATCCTTGGTTTTAAATTTCCGGGGCAAATAGGTCAAAATCATGATTGAAAACTAACAATTTGCGAGTAAACAAGGCAAATGAAGTAAAATACTCATGTCTATTAAAATATGCCGGAATTTTAATAAGTTTCGTACATATATTAATCAAAATTCTAAGGAAAATCAACTGATCAGCTGAGAATAGCTTCGGGTCAGGTGAGGTTAGGTTTTAATACACGTGCACCACAACCAATCAGAAATCACGACTTTTTAAAAAATCATTCACAGGAAATTTAAATAATTCTTTTTATTTTAGTTTCACTCGTTTATTTCTCTTTTATTACAAACAAAGACTCACCTTTCTCTTGAGCACCATTTTTAATCAGACACGATTTGAAGCACAGTTTTATCCAGATTTTGAGCACAAACCTTCTCACATTCTAGACAAATGCCTGATTTTTAAAATAGCTATTTTTAACTATAACTTTTGGTACACTTCAATTAAAATATCCGAATCCTGAATTGGAAATTGTCACTCTCGAGATTCTTAAGGGGCATGAGTTTTAAGTTTTTATATCGTAGAAAAATTACAATAAATAAAAAAAAATAGTAAATTAAAATAGGGTAGAAATAAGTGTAGAATAAAGTAGAAAAATTATAACTCAAAATAGTGTGGAATTTGAAGAATTAAAGAAAGAAATATTGTTGTTATTGTCGGGTGGAAAGAGTCGAAGTAAACTCCGCGACTTGTACGCGCATTCGTTCTGAAATAATAAATTTGAATGAATCAACGCAAGATACTAAATTATTTTATTTATCGGTTTTGTGAAGAAGTGCGCAACTTGATTAAATAGTGGGGAGAAGTGTCTTATCCCCTCCAAAAGTTAGTCCGTTCGTTGACGTTTTTGTTTGAATAACTGGCGATAATATTATTAATCATAGAGAATTTCGTAAGTTCTGAGTAAAAAGAGGGTGTGAAAATATACTCGATTACGATAAATGTTTGGAATTTGGCAGAGATAAGAGCGTAAGAGTAGCATATCAATCTGAAAATAAGAAAATCTCTCGAGATTAGCGAAATTTCGAATTGTGCGATTTTTTTGGCATCAATTAAAATAAAAAATGATAAAAAAGTTATCGGTCATTTTAAGTGTCACGTCGTCATTGACAATACAAAACCTGAATTTCATTATTGTTTAGTCTTGTTTTTTATCTATGAAGTACAAAAAAAGCTTTCTGTATAAGCTACAAAGACGTAATAGATTTTTAGGATGTGTTCGATTTGTTTATAAATTTACTTTTTAAAAAATTGGGGCGCATTAAAAAAACTGCAAACGTTAATTTTAAAATTGACCATACTAAGAAATAATTAAGAAAATTGTGATTGGTCAATTTTTCAATTCGCGCTAAATCTGTACAAATTTTTGCAGATAAAATTTCGAAATAAATGAAGATTAGATGAAATGAATACTCTAGTACTTAAAAATTAGAGAATTATTTTAAACAGAAAGTTGGTTAAAAAGAAAATGTGTGAAATGAAAATTCTATTAAATAAAAACTCGACGACCTAAAAGTTATTTTAAGTAAAAATTCGTATTTGTTTAAATTCGATTGAATAGAAATTCGGAAAATAAAATTCGATTAAAAGAAAATTCTATCTAATGAAATTCTATGAAATAAAAATTATCAGTTATGCTTTATAAAACTTGTTCAAGTGTTTCAAGAATTTTTCGGTTTAATTATGAATTTAATTACAGAGCCACACAAAAAAAAATTTTTTGTCCGAGACACTATATTTCTACATATTTTTCTTCGCTGAATCCGAAGTCAGAATTCCTAGATTTGTGCGAACTTTTAAGATAATCTAAAAAAAATTAAAAACACAAATCAAAACTAAAAAAAAATTATTTTTTTCCGGAACACTACGCTTGTACGTATTTTTCCCGATGAATCCGAATCCCAAGTCAAAATAACCAGATTGGCTAACATTTTTTAGATAATCTTAAAAAACTGCTCAAAAACACATAAAACAAAATTTTTTTTGCCTAGGACACTACACTAGTGTATTTCTATGTATTTTTCTCTGCTGAATCTGAATCTAAAGTAAAAATGATCAGATTAACTAAAATTTTTTAGATAATCTCAAAAAAGACATTTTTTCGTGTTTTTGATCAGTTTTTTGAGATTTTCTCAAAAACTTGAACTGATCTCGTAATTCTAACTTCGGATTCCGATTCAGCAGAGAAAAATACGTAGAAAAAGATTAGCATATTATCCCGAACGAAAAAAAAACTTTTTTGAGATTTTTTTTGGGGTTTTTGGCCAGTTTTTTGAGATTATCTCAAAAAGTTAAACAGATATGATAATTCTAACTTCTGATTCGGATTCAGCGGAGAAAAATATATAGAAATACACTAGAATAATATCCCGGACGAAAAAAACCTTTCTTTGGATTTTTTTAGCAGTTTTTTGAGATTATCTGAAAAAGTTTAGCCAATTTGATTTTTCTGACTTTGGATTCAGATTCAGAAGGTAAAAAAACGTAGAAATACACTAGTGTAGTGTCTCGGGCAAAAAAAATCTCGTTTTTTGTTTTTTTCGTGTTTTTGAGCAGTTTTTTTAAGATTATCTACAAAATTTGCACCAATTTGGTTATTCTCACTTTGGTTTCGGATTCAGCGGAGAAAAATACGTAGGAATACACTAGCATATTGTCCCGGTCAAAAAAAAATTTCTTTTTGGTTTTTTTCGGGTATTTAAGCAATTTTTTGAGATTATCTAAAAAAAATTTAGCCAATGTGATTATTCTGACTTCGGATTCGGATTCAGCGAAGAAAAATACGTAGAAATTCACTAGCATATTGTCCTGGACAAAAAAAAGTTATTTTTTGGGGATTTTGAGCAGTTTTTTTTTAGATTATCTCAAAATGTTTAGCCAATTTGATTATTCTGACTTTGGATTCGGATTTAGAAGAGAAAAAGACGTTAGTGTCTCGGACAAAGGATTTTTTTTGTGTTACAGTTAAATTTTAAATCCCCACCATTTTCCGGTTTTAATAAATGAACAAAATTTACCGATATTTAACGAATAGTTATTTATTTAAGGAAGTTTAACCGCTTGACTTGACTTCGATCTAAAAAGTGTTTTTTGATATAGTTATAAGAAAAACCATAATTAATATAATTATATCATCAAAGTTTGAAAGAATCAGTTGTACAATTATCAAAAAAATTAGGTTGGTCCAAGATTTATTGTCAAATAATATTTATTAAACATTTTATGTTTTTTCTTTACTGTTCGTAGTGTAGTATACCAAATTAAAATATTTGTTATAATTGATTTTTACATATTTTTTAACAAAATTCAATGAGTAAAAGAGTAGAGAATATTTCAATAAGTAAATATTTTATATACTATTAAAAACTACTTTTTAGTTTGAGGTTATCTCAAGCAGTTGAACCTCCTTATACTCAACTATTTGTTTTTTATATAAAATGATACATGAATCGTTATTTCATAATTGGAACACTTAAAACTCACCTCTTAAATTTCAAATATCCTTTTACTTAATTTTTTACAGAATTAAATTGTTTTTGTATGACGTCTTTTTATTTATTTTTCAAGAAAATACTAATATTAATATAAATCATCTCAGACATCAAACGTTTACCTAAACTTTTGCAGTCTAATTCATAAACTGTATTCATTAAATCTTTTTTTAAAAGATAATCACCTGGAAGTTTATTAACGTACAAAATCATTAAAATTATTTGATTATTACAAACAAAAAATATGCTTCTTTAAAGAGAATTTAATTAATTTTGAAAAAAAAGAGAAATAAAATGCAAGTGCGCACTGTCTGTAAACACGATCACAACTGAGGCCCAAAGGACAATTTTCTATTTACTATTCTATAGACCGAAAGTCTATTTTAAACTAGGAGAATGGACATTTTCCTTGACTAAGGGTAAAGTAATCTGGTCAAGTTACACTCTCCTCTATTTTTCATTATTTCTAACATTCGCATATTATAAATAATAATAATAACTATTTTTTCCTCTATTGTGTCATCTACTAGAATTTTCAATTATTGCAAAATGAAGTTATAAACACACATGCATTCAATTTCCGGAAACATTTCGTCGTCTAGGTTCGTCACTATTATAAAATTATTGGTGATTATAAAATTTTGCTGGATAAAATATATAATAAAATACGACTCGTTTTGAAATTTAGAATAAGAAATTTTTGTAAACTTAAGAATCATCTGGAATCGCGTCTTCAATTCTTGTAAAATCAATGTTAAACATTTGCAAATTAATCCAAATCTTCAGTTTCAACTCTACAGTTTTCGTAAGTTGGGGAGAATTAGCTTTAATTTGTATCATTAACATTTTAGAAATTTGCTCTTAACTTCTAGATCTTTCTCGTTTGCACAATTTCCTTTCGGGAGAACTATTAAATTTCCTTAAGGGAGGCTCTTGATAGAAACCGGTTTTTCTTCAGCGCACTACCATATTAAGAATCTATCTTCGTGTTTACGTCGTGCAGAAAAACAATAATTTTTAAAAATGTACTATTTTCAATGAAATATTTAATAATACCAATCTTTAATAATAAGTTGTTTATCGTGTATAGTTAATTATAGGTAGGAAGTTGATTTTCCGCAGAGAAAATTCCAGCTGGTCCGTAGGCGGTAAAACGCAGTCCGGCCTGGTTGGAAAAAGGACAATTTTTTTTTTCCTATTAGGTGCTTTTGAAAGGTGGCCTTGCCAATTTTTAAAAATTTAAATGTAAATTGTAATCTAACAAACTTTAATCAATTCAAATTTCTACTAATTAGTACTTCAAGTCATATTGTTAAAAATTCAAAATGATAAAATTTCAGAAAATGTAAAAAAAACTTTGGAATTATTGTTGTCAGCTTGTTTTTTTTCATAAATAAAATAATAAACTATTTACCCATTTTTTCTTCCATTAAAAGAAAAGCGTTGCGTCGATAGCTAAATTAAAATACAAAAATATTATTGTCAAAGAAATAAAATTGTTGGAAATTAATGTTAATGTCAATATAGAAAGCGCTGACGTAATTTCGAACTTCATCGTTGATGACGTGCATACTACGTGAATGACCGAAGAAGTAAACAAATTTTCTAGAAATTGATTTGTTCTACTTTCGCAAAAAAATTGAGATTTGATTTGGTAAACAAGTGTTAATTTTGTTTTTCCCAAATGTCAAGTTCTGTTCAAAGCAACTGGAATTTTGTTCTAACTAAATATTTTTAAAATTCTTCTTAGAAAAAAAAAATTCAAATGTTCGAGTGACATTATTTTGCCTTAAAGTTTTAAAAAATAGTTTTCAATTGTAATTGAAAAATATTGTTTGCTCGTATAAAATTCCAAATTAACAAGTAAAATCCACTGGAATAACAATTCTGAAAAGTAGATGCAATCTTATTTCAACGCAACAATTGACGTTTTCAAACGCGTAATAGAATTTGGAAAACAAATTTTTAAGAACATGTACGATTCCAAGTGAAATTTACTTTGTTTTCATGCAGGTTAACAGCGGGAAATAAAACTTTAGAATCTTATTATATTTTTAATATGACTAGCGAATGTTTTACATAAATATTTAGGTCAAAATATTAAATAGTTTACGAGAATTTAAATTTCGAAAAAAAAATTGAAATAGCAATATCTTCCGTTCTATTAGTCGTATCAAGGTTTTCTTTTTTTAAAATGCTCAGGGAAATATGAGGAACATTTTTGTTTTAGGTTAATTTTTTATAATTTTTATATTAAAAAAGTTATTGAATAAAAATTATATAACTTTTGAGCAGCAAGATAAAACTCATAGACCCAAATGCTAAAACGAACTTACCTGTGTTCTTTTTAAGATTCCACAAGAAATTAACTTTACAGTTACTTTCTTGATATGTTATTTTAATAAATTATAAATGTAAACATTGGAGATTTCTGTTTGTAAACAAATCAATATGGTTGCGCGTGCATTTTCATCTGTGAAAATTTCACTGCGACTTCGTATAACCATAACTTCATTCCTCTCAGATGAAAATGCACGCGCAACCATATTGATTTGTTTACAAACAGAAATCTCCAATGTTTACATTTACAATTTATTAAAATTAAATATCAAGAAAGTAACTGTGAAGTTCATTTCTTTTGGAATCTTGAAAAGAACACAGGTAAGTTCGTTTTAGCACTTGGGTCATTGAATTTTATCTTGCTGCTTAAAAGTTATATAGTTTTTATTTAATAACTTTTTTAACATAAAAATTATAAAAATTGCCCTAAAATAGAAATGTTTCTTATATTTTCCTGATCATTTAAAAAAAAAGAAAACCTTGATAGAACGGAAGGTATTGCTATTTCAAAATATTTTGACCTAAAGATTTATGTAAAACATTAGTCATCTTAAATTAAGATTCTAAAGTTTCATTTTCCGACGTTAACCTGCCCGAAAATAACGTAAATTTCACTTGGAATCGCACATACGGTGAATTCGGAGAAACATTTAAACGGATAGTTTTGATAACATATCTGTCAGTAAAAGGAGTGCAACAGAGTTCAACAAAAAGAAAGCTGTGTTATTAATTTATCAGTTGGATATTTGAGCATCTCGAGATATTTGGAAGAAAAATGATAAGAAAAGTGATGATAAAAAATTAAATTAGTTTTGATGAGCATTATCTATTAACTGCGCACAAAGAAATGTTAACATTTACTAAGAATTGTATTAGAATTAAATTAAATTTGAAAATTCATGATGATTAGCAATAAATGAAAATGCTATTGTTCGGAAGCACATGTCTTCTATTATCGTCAATTATACAATATTCGTATATTCTATTAATATCATAACAATATTCCTATGCCAAAATGTAAAATTAAATCACAAGTACGTAAGATATAAACATTCTGCTAAAAAGTCTGTAATAAATAAAAACTATAAAAAAGACAATTTACAATAAAACGAGAAAGAATTGATCACATTGCTTGAAATATACACTGGGCGAAGAGTTAAATAAAGCTGATTAGAAAATATTTTCAAAGAAAATATTCAAATTTTTCAATAATTGCTAAAGGACGAGAACAAAAATATTTAATCTTCTGTCTGTGAGAAAAATAATCATTTTTCTCACTAGTGGTCACCAGGTGACCAATAACAGTCATTTAAAAGGCAGAAGATTAATTATAAAATACAAAATTGAGTCGCAATAACAAGCGCACCTAATTTAATTACAAAATTGTAAAACAAAATTCACGTTTATCTAGTCAATTAGGCCTAATGAAATTTTTAAATCGCTGCTTAAGTTACGATGACAACATGTAAACCTACGGTTAATGATTTACTTTCTATTAAAATGTTAAATATACAAAAATGGTTATCCTAATAACGTTTTTCGTGATGTTTCGTGTAAATAAATTTGATTTTAAACAAAGTAATTAATTACAAAAAACTAATGCAGAGAAATAGATAAATTGAAATGCTATTTTTCGTAAATGGAAAGTTGGTGCCGAAAATAGTGAAACTTTAATAATAATAATAATAATGAATTTAAAATTGGTAGGCATCACAGCATTTGGAAGAATGGTAGTAAACTACTTTTTACAAAATATTCTCAAACTGCACGCAAAAAGTGAAAGAAAAACGTACTTGTCATGACACGAGTCTTAGCGATTCATTGAAAATCAGTTGAACTGTTCAATAGAATCGGCGAGGTTATTAATAAAACTTAATTTCGATAAGAGACGGACAAAACTCCAATAATTGGAGCAATCTTATAATTCTTAGTTTTGATATCGTGTTGATTTATCTACTAATTAGATATCGAGTACGCATTCAGTATTAATGTACCTATCAATTAGATATTTTGTACGTATCTAGTATTTAGATATAAAAATGCAACTTAGAAAGTAGGATACTATTAAACACCTTGTGAGCATAATATTTAATTTCAAAAGGTCGGGTTTCTTCTTCGATGAGTACATTGATTACATCTAAGTTGACCTGAAGGAATTCAGGCGTCGAAGAAAGCTCCCACCACAATTAGCGAGTAGCTCAGCCTTTTTTTTTGTTCATTGAGATCTCGGTTTCTTCGAAGAAATCTCGTTTCGAATTCTAAACCTTTCGGGAATGTAAATCTTTCCTCAACGTTAATATAATCAGAAAATGAGAACTTCTTAAATCATAAAAACAAAACTGTTTCGATAAAAGCGGAGGGAACTTAAACGACTTCTAAATGACTTAGAAGACTTGAGCATTCATTCTTGGCTGTCAGTGTTGTTTGCACCTTCTTCGCAAATTGTGGTGAGATTCCTAACATTACGCAGGGCGGTTTGATCATCCTCATTCGACAAATCAAGTCCAAGACTTTTTTCCAAATTCTGTCGAGTCTGCTCCATTCTAGACCGACTCTCCTCCTTCTTTTGATCCAGATTTAAAAAATGCTTTTCGTAGCCGTTATAGGGCTCGTCCTCTGTTCCATTCCAGCATCGAGCAATAGTCGGCGAAGCGTCCGGAGAACTATCGGTGTACGAAAAGTCCCCGTAGCTCCCAAATACCGGAGATTCCACTGGATACGGCATCGAGGGATAAGGAATTGAGGCTGATAGTACGCCATTTTGGGATGCAAACATCCTGTGATACTGATTGTAACATGAACCGTCCTGCAAGAAAATTAATTTTGCATTTGATGATAGCTTTAAGATGATAACATTAAATATCTTAATCCTCGCTTTTTATTACTTAGTATCAGAGCTGCAATAGGTTTAAATCATCTTGAAGTAAATTATGATTTAAATCATCGGGTCATTTGTGTTTAAATCATGATTTAAATAAAAAATTATTCAAAATCTGATAATATTATTTTTCTAGATAATAAAAGCTATTACCCTCTTATCAGTAGGTTAAATTCATGATCAATTTATTTTCTTAATTTGTCTCTACTCAAGTTCATTGACCCCTTCAGATAAACTAGAGATTTTGATTTCCATAAATTAATTTCAGTGTCGACGAAATACTTTTAATGAATAGATGTGCCATCTTTTATGCTAAATTTCTTTTAATCTTCATTTTATTTAATGATGTGTTTAAAAAATACCATACTATAGTCTGTTTATTTAGAATAATTTTTTTTTTTAATCAGCCCTGCTGAGAATACCGACCGTATTATAATGAGACGTTAAAGCGACTTCAGATGGTCTGGACTTGACTCTACTCGGTTGAAAAACACAGAGAAGAGTCCAGGTTGGCACAAAGAATTTGAGAATTGTAACGACAACGGTCGCCGAACTGTAATAAAGTTGCACATGGTTGTAAATTCCACTGCAACCGTATTCTTCCCGTTCCACTGAAATCAAATTAATGTCGAGTTTAATTAACTATGAACAACATTTTGTATCCAAAAATTAAATATTGACAACTTTTTCTAGCATTAAAGAGCTTTCTTTTTTAATTACAAATTGAAAAACGTTATTGTAAATCCTTTTAAGAGGTTTCACGATTAATTGAAAATTTCTTACGGAGAGTCATTCCTGCATCGAAAACGACTGAAACAGTAGCTGATAGTTCGTAAACGGCCGTAACAAGCCAGAGATCCCGAGTCTGTGATGATGTTGATGGCAACATTAAAGCTGAAATTGCCATCTGACGACTGCTATGGGTCAAATAAAGCGCAACTACTGCGAATAATTGCACTGCTATGAAATCAGCACTTGACAGCATCAACCAATAAGGCCCTAAAATTTATTCATTGATTATATCGAGGTATTAATTTAAGGCGATAAATTGTTTCTATCCATGTGAACATATCTATCTCACGCCTCCCGTTCATATTCAAAAAATCGATTTCGTTTTTATTGCATTTTATAAAAATATAACATTTCAAAAGTACTCTCTGAAAATTTCAGACAAATCGGACCATTATTTATGGATATATAGAATTTGGAATGGAGCCGTCTCTATAAGCAGGTGTGGTCCTGGATTAGACGATACAGTTGTACCAAAATACAATTTTTATCTGACTGAAAATAGTACTCAAAACTTTGAAAGCGTTTTTCTCGAAACCATGTTTTAGGCCAATTACTTTTTTTTATAGCCCAAAATGTGAATAGAATTTTGGTGGAAAAACAATTTTTGACTTTCAACATCCGCCTTTTTGCGAAAAATAAAAATTTCTCAAATCCATTCGTCCAGATACAGCATTATTTCATTAACTAACGATTCATTTTTTTCTATTTGATTTCAGATGATCCAGTCAAGAGATAGCGTGATCACGGCGAAACCATTTTTTTAAGGAGCTCACGCAAATGTTGTGTCATTCACCTGTTTCTTCATATTTACTTCTTATAATTTCAGAATATTTTCTTGAAATATGTATATTTCATGTGAAAAAAGATTTGTTATTAATTATTTTAATGTGTGGCCACAAAAAATTCCTAAAACACAGCTTGTTTTTAAAGCTCTAACTGTAGATACGTAACCACTTAATAAGCATTATATGAACAGGAGGCGTCGATATTCTAAAATCTAAAAGAATGAGTCTCTTAATACATACGAAAGCATTCGGTCCAGGTTCCATTGATATCCACCATTCCCATAAGTACTACAGTAGTACAATAAAGTGTATAGAGACATAAAACAGGATTAACCACATGCTGAACGATGTCATCTCTGTGACGAGATCTGGCTGCTAGTGACCAATGAAGATGACAAATTAAAACGAATTGAAAGAGTTTGAAGAAGTTGGTTGTAAAATCCAACTGAGGGTATCGGACGCCCAATAAGAAACTCGAAGCACTGGAAAATTAATATTAAAGATTCTTAAAATGTAATCTTACTGCAATATTGCTGTAATGTTGTTTGGCAATATCAGAGTGGCCACGCGTCAGTAAAGTCAAGGAAATGTCAAGGAAAAAATTGTTTGTCAGTAAAGTCAAGAATACGTCACACAGTGTACGATTTTGTAATTTTTATCTACAAAACCTAATATCTCTTGAAAAAAATGGACTAAACTTAATGGTCCTTGGACAAAAATAAGGCTAAATAAATGTAGAATAGAGGAAAATTATCTTATTTTTTGGGTTTCAGAGACTTTAGCCAAGTTGATAATTTTTGTACCAAAATGGGAAATTAAAGTATATTAAAGGGACACTCGCAGTTGTAACTTTCAAAAAATCGATTTTTTTCTTGCATTTTCTTAGAGTATATGTTTTTAGAAATGTGTCTACAAAACTTTAAGATACTCCGGTGAAAATTGAATGAGATATACAAGCTGAGGCAGCTTCATCTGCGGAAGAACTACTATATATGGCACCAGAATTGATGACTCGATCTGATTTAAAAAAAAAAATTTCATCTTCATGTAAAAGTAAAATGAAACTTTAAATACGTTTTTCTCAAAACTACATTTTTAAAGTCAGTGACCACTCTTACTCGAAAACTACTAATTTAAATTATGTACTTTTAGATAAAAAATCGATATTTCAAAAAAATGTAGGGGAAACTGCCCTATGGTGGATAGCCATTCCAACAGTGGATAACTTTAAATATTTTAAAAATTATTCATTATACTGCAACAAATCTTAGAAAACTGTAATGAATATTAATTGCTTAATATTTTAATCATTATTATGATTGAAATTCACAGTTTATTTCGTAATTATTTAAAGTTATCCACTGTTGGAATTGCTATCCACCATAGGGCAGTTTCCCCTAATGGTTTAGTCACTGGTCAACGTCTCTGAATACCATCATAAATTGATATTTCGAAACTCAAAATAACGGACTAAATTACCAAAACTTATAAAAATTATCTGATTTGTACAAATCTTTGTGTTTTAAAGTTTTTAAGGTCACAGAATTAAAATATAATGGTCAAATTGAAAAATCCAAAATGGCGGACTATGTTAAAAATTCTCGAATTTGTAAAGAACTTGGTATTTTCATGGTTTCGAGGTTGCTGAATTCAAATGTAATGGTTTAATTTATAAATTCAAATTTCGGATTCAAAATGACGAACTAACTTTCTTACAAATTCTCAAATTTTTACAGAACTTGATAAATTAATGTTTTCGAGTTTGTGAACTTCAAAATAATAGTTAAATTTATAAATTTAAAATGGTTGATCCAAGATGGCGAAACAAATGCTTTTTATAATACAAAGATTTCAACAAATCCAAACATTCTGAAAAAAACTTATTGTGCCATATTGAAAACACCATTTTAATTAAATAAATAATAATAATAATGTTTAAATTGAACAACCTCATGAACATTAAATTACCAAATTCTGCAAAAATTCAAGAATTATTAAAAATGTTAGACCGCCATTTTAGAAACACAATTTTGAATTTATGAATTTAATCATTATATATGAATTCAGTGATCTCAAAAACATTAAATTATCTGTTTCTGTAAATATTCGAGAATTTTTAAGAAAGTTAGTTCGCCATTTTGAATTTATAAATTAAACCATCACATTTGAATTTAGCAACCTCGAAGACATGAAAGTACCAAGTTCTGTAAAAATTCGAGAATTTTTAACAAAGTTAGTCCGCCATTTTGGATTTTTCAATTGGACCATTATATTTTAATTCAGTGACCTCAAAAACTTTAAAACACCAAGATTTATACGAATCAGATAATTTTTAAAAGTTTTGGTAATTTAGTCCGCCATTTTTAATTCCGAAATATCAATTTATGATTGTATTCAAAGACCTTAAGTGACTACAAAAACGTTGTTTTCATAAATTTTACTATGACTCACCGCTTGATATACTTCAATTTCATATTTTGGTACAAAAATTACCAATTTTGCTGAAGTCTCTGAGAGCAAAAAAATAAGATCAATGATTCTCTATAATTTTCCTCTATTCTAAATTTATTTAGCTTCACTTTTGTCCAAGGACCATTAAGTTTGGTCCATTTTTTCAAGAGATATTAGGTTTTGTAGATAAAAATTACAAAATCGTAGATGTGCGTCAAGGAAAAAAATTTTTTGTCAGGGAAATTAAAGAAATTGAGAAGGCCCACAGTTATTAGTAGCTAAAAAACGTTAATAATTTTTAAAAATATAAAAAATTATTTCTTGAGAAAGTGATTTCAAAGTTTTTTGATATGAGAAACTTTATATACACCAAAGTTAATTGTATATTTTCTAAACAAAACTTATCTTAACAATTTTTAAATAGTTTTAATTACACAGAAAAATATGTCAGGAATATGTGGTTAAAATATTAGATCGTTATTTGTTCATACACCTAAGTTATTTAACAAAATACATCAATATGTCTACAGAGTGGACGTAAGGGGCCATCCATAAATTACGTAAGACTTTTAGGGAGGAGGGGGGGTCCAGGAAATCTTACGACCAATAGAAAAAATCGCGCTAATGTATGTAAAAAATCTTACGTGGGGGAGGGGGGGAGGTTCAAATTACCGAAAAAACGTCTTACGTACTTTGTGGATGGCCCCTAACGGAATTTAAGCAAATTAGTCTAAATTACATTTTTTGTCCGCCATATTGGATTCGCCATTTTGAATTTTTGAAATCTGACATATTCGTAATCAGCGACCCTAAAAATTCTTTGGATGTTTTTGCAAGTCCTAAACCTTTAGGGGAAAGTCGGGCAGCCCCGGCCCCTTAAATTGTGTAAATATTTCAAGAACAATAATTAAATTGTTTCATGGTGAAGACAAACTATTTGTCAACACTTAAAATGCTTCCAATAATAAAATAAACATATTAATTAAGAGATACATAAGGACAAATATGAGGAGTAAAATACTAACCCTCAAAAGTTCATCGGATAAGTCCGGCCACAGTAAAAGAAACTTTTTATTTTAATTATATAACTCAGTAAAATAACAACAAATTATGTCTTAAATAATCGTCAGAGAATCATTTATGGATATCAATTGAAAAATAAATTCAATAGTGTCAGAAATTACAAATATAATATCATTTTTATATGACGTTCAATGCGACACTCATTTCTTAAATTGTTCGAACACTTTAAGGTTATATTTACAGAATAGTAGTTTTTTATAAAAAAGAAATAAAATAATGGAGTCACTATACTAAAAAAATAAGTTGAATTAAATGATACACCATTTCTAATTTGTTTCAATGATAAAAATATGGTATTTTACATAAAATAAACAGTGGCCGCGGCTACCCGATGGCCGGTGCTACCCGACTTTCCCCTACTATACTAATAAAATATTTTATTTTAAATTTTTTGTGAATGATTTAAGGTAAAAAAGATCGCAAATTATTTTTATAATAGTTCTTGACATAATAATAGGATGTAGAAACTATTGTTTAATTACAATTTAAAACTTATAAGTAAGAATTTTTTTAAAAACTTTCTATTTTAGGCCTAAAAAAGTTACAAAACCCCTTAAACAATCTAAAAATTGTTTGTAAACATTCTATATTGCATTATAACTCCAGGCCAATAGTAATTTATTAATTTCACAAAAAAAAACAAAATCTAAGTAAGGAAAAATTTTGAAGTTATTTATTTGTTTAACAAAGATTGTTTAAACAAATTAAAATTGTTGGTTAGTAGCTAGAACTATTTAAAAATAGTTTAAATAAGTTTTGTATATAAAATATATAATTTGCTTTGGTGTATGTAAAGTTTCTTGTATCGACATACCTTGAAATCAGTTTCTCAGAAAATAATTTTTTACATTTTTAAAAGTTATTAACATTTGTTTTAGATAATAATAAAAGTCTTGAATCTAGCGGCCACTCTAAATATTCAAAAAGAGATAGATAAATTATTATTTTTTTTTTATAATTTACGACATTGTACGTCGTATATTTTGTAAAAGCTGTTTTTAAAAGAAAACATAGAAAAATTTCTGTAAAGTGAACCAGTCTGAAAAACGGAATATTGAAACCGGAATTGGTAAAATTAGTTTAGAAAGTTTGTTAAGAGTTTTTTATGGAATGATGGAAAAATTTCTACAAGCTGAATCGGTGACAGAAAACTACGAAACGAATTTGGTTCATTTTCATCTATTAGCTGAGTTAGGTATATTTTGTAATAGATGTTTTAATAAGAAAATCTAAAAAAAAAATTGCAAAGTTAAATAGTAAAAAACAGAATATTAAAACCAGAATCGGTAAAATTAGATTTAAAAATTTTTTAAGAGTTCTTTATGGGAAAACAGAAAAATTTCTGTAGTGTAGAAATAAATGATTTTTTTAATAGTATGTTCTGAAGGGCCCTTAAAATCAATTTTCATTGGGGTCCCAAGCTATTAAGTTACGCCACTAAAACAACGTTACGACAAAATAAAAAGAATGTGTGTCGTATATTTTATTAAAGTTCTTTTTTAATTAATAAAACTTTTTTAGTTATTGTCAAACAACATTTTGCTATTTGGAAATATTTATTAATATTAATATTGTTGTTAAACTACACGGTGCCTAGCTATTCGGAAAATCCGAGGAATCTTGAAAATTGCCTGAAATTCAGTACAGCATGAAAAAATATTAAGAAGAGGGTTTGGACATTTATTAAGTAACTATTCAAAATGGTCAGCCATATTACTTTTATAGTCATTTTTCGAGGGAAATTTAATTCTCATAAAGGTTAAATAATTTTTTGATTACTTATAAATTTTTAGTTTTGTTGAAAAATATTTGATCAGTGGTACAAACTGTGCCAATTCTTTTCTGGCATAGTTTTGGACTTGAAAATAATAACCTTTTTTTTTTTTTTTTTTTAATTTTATGACTATTTAAGAATACTTTTGTTAAATTAAAATTTTTCAAAATCCGTTTAATCAATTGTGGTAAATTATTAAAAATGCGGAAAAAATAGTGTTAGTTGTGGGATAAGTTCATTTTTAAAAAAATGTAATATTTTAAAATTAAAAATTCTATATTGGTCAATATCTTGATTTTTTGTTTCTGATATTGTCCATCTCGGGTCCCTCTTCCCTATTTTTTCATAATTACTTTATTTCATAGGATTGTTTTAAAAAATTTGCCTAATGTCATACAATTTTTTTTGTTTAGTCCTTAATTCTTCTAATTTTTAAAGAATTTTTCACATTATCTCATCATTTTTCTATTTCTTGGAAACTTTTTCTTTTCCTCAACATTATTATTTTTTTTAAAAAATTTATTAAAATTAATTATAATTTATTTTTATAAATTATATTACACATTTTCTTATTTTTAATAGCTTTCCCCAATTTGCTTATGTTTACGTTCATGTTTAAACATTTTTTTTCGTAATTATCTCATATTTCTTCATATTTTGTTCCATTTTGAATTTACCTGAAATTCTGAACGTCCGCACGGCCGAAATTAAAATAAATATATTTTTCAACTTTTGACGACGCGATTTCTTTTAAAATACTTAAAAAATATGTTTTAGGTATAAAATATTATTAATTTTGTATTTCCAGGGGATAAAAGCACCCCCCGAAAAATAATTTTAAAAAATATATTTTTTCAATTACGTCCGTGCAGACGTCCGGAACTTCAGATAGATACATTTTGATTAAACATTTTCTCCATTTTTCATATTTTTTATAAAATGTCCTTATTTTTTCTTATTCCTTAAGACTCTTTGACTTATTTTCGAGGGGTCGTCAACTATTGTCGATTATTTTCGTCAGTTTTAGAATTTTTTTTCAATATTGTCAATTATTTTCCTCATTTCTCAGTTATTTTCTTTAATATTCAATTATTTTCGTCATTTTGTAATCTTTCTTTCAATTATCAAATACCTATTTTCTTAATATTTAAATTTAATTTTTTAATCTTTAATTTATTTTTTTATTTTTAATTTTTTTCGTTAATATTTAATAATTCTCGAATCTTTTCAACTATCAATTATTTTCTTGAAATATCAATACATTTCTTAAATTTCCAGTTAATTTCTTCAATTTTGATTTCTTTTTTACAATTTTTTTTTAATGATTATCTACAGTTTTCAATTAATAATTTATTATTATCCCTCAATTTTATAGTTGTTCTTTAATCTTTAAAATCATTTCTTTCTAATGCCAATTAATCTCGCCATTTATCGAATTTTTTATCAGTTGACAATTATTTCCCATAATATTTAATTATTTTTGTTATTTTGTCATTTTTCCTACAATTATCAATTATTATTATCATGAAGCTTCAATTTAATTCTTTAGTTTTCAATTTATTTCAACAATTTTAATTATTTTCCTAAATTTTTAATTATTCCCTTTTTCTCAATTATTATCAATTAATTCCACAATATTTAATAATTCTCGGATGTTTTCAATTATTTTTTTCACTCATAAAGATTGTTTTAAAATTTCAAATCAATTGTTCAATTCTACAACTATTTTCTTCAATTCTCAATTACTTCTTTCAAATTTTCATTCCATTTTTAAATTTTCAATTTTTACTTTAATATTAAATAATTTCCACCTTTGGTCAACAATTTTTTTTCAATTATCAGTAAGTTTGTTTAATATTAAATTAAATTGTTCTAATATTTCTTTTAATTCTCAATTTTTTTTTAAATTTAATAATTTCCTTTTTCAGTTTTCATCTTTTTCTTCTACACTCAATAATTCTCGGGTTTTATCAATAACTTTTTCAATTTTTAATATATTTTTCTAATTTCAATTACAGTCTTCAATTTTCAATAATATGTACTATTTTCAACTAATTCTTCAATTATAAAAATTCTCGGCTTTTTCGATCATAAAAATTGTTTTAAAATTTCGTTTCGTCAATTTTCTTTAATTTTCTTCTTTCTTCAATTTTCTACAATTATTTTCTTCAATTCCTCATTATTCTCTTCAAATTTTAATTCCATTTTTAAAATTTTCAATTATTTTCTTCAATCATAAAACATTCTCGACTTATATCAATTATTTTTCTCTACATCAAAAAATTTCTTTAATTTTAGATACAGTTGTTCAATTATATTCTACAAATTTTAATTCAATTCTTTAAATTTAAATTAATTTCTTTAATTTTCAATCAATTCTTCAATATTCATTAATTTTCTGATTTTAAAATTTTTGTTAACAATCATAAAAATTGTTCTAAATTATTAATTTATTTTTTCAATTCTACAATTATTTTTTTTTAATTTTCAATTTAGTTCTTCAGTTTTCAATTATTTTCTTCTGTATTTAATAATTATGTACTTTCATAAATTACTTTTTAAAGTCTTTTATTATATTTTTTAAATTTCAATTACATTCTTTAATTATCAATTATTTTCATCAATTTCAATTTTTTTTCATTTTTCAATTCAGTTGTTTAATTTACAATCATTCCTATAATTTTCCTAATTTTTTAAATTATTTTTTCAAATTGTTTATTATTCTCGACATTTCTCGAATTTTGTTTTCAATTGTTAATTATTTTTGTCATTTTTCAGATATTTTCTTCCATTTTGCAATTGTTCTCGTTGGGTTATAATTATTTTCTACAATTTTTATTTATTTAAAATTTTAGAATTATTCTTTAATTTTATTTTTGTTATTTTTCTCTCTTATCAATTATTCTTGACAGTTTGCGATTTTTTTCAATTGTCAATCATTTTCGTCGTTTTGAAATGTTTTTTCAATTATTTTTCTAAAATTTTACATTACTTTTTTCAATTTTTAATTATTTTTATTAATATTTTCAAATTCTCGTATTTGGTTAATTTTTTTTCGATTATTAATAAGTTTCTTTAATTGTTCAAATATTTTCTGCAAGTTTCAATTCCATTTTTCAGTTTTTAACTTTTTCTTTTACAGTCAATAATTCTCGGGTTTTATCAATAACTTTTTCAATTTTTAATTATTTTCTTAGATTTTCAATTGTTTTCTTCAATTTTCAATTATTTTCTTCAATTTCATTTTTTTCTACTTTCAATTCGGTTGTTCAATTTACAATTATTTTCAACAATTATTCCTATAATTTTTTTAATGTTTCTTTTTGCAATTATTTTCTTGAAGTTTAATTTTTATTGTTTCATTTTAAAATTTTTTCAGCCTTGTATTAATCTAGCCATTTTTCAAATTTTGTTTTCAATTGTCAATTGTTTTCGCCTTTGTTTTTGTATTTTTTTTTTTCAAATTTCAATTACATATTTGTTTATTAGTCAATAACGGGACAAATTCGGGAAAATTTGAATTTAAAAAATGTTAGATACCCTGAACTAATTTTCTCCATGTATAGTGACAATCTTGACAAAAAATAGCATTTCTATAAAAATAATGTGGATTTTTAAATTACCAGAGGATGCATTGAATGGCAGAAACGTAAAATATCGCATAATGGTGCATTTGCGAGTGTCGGTATCTGTGGTATTTTATGAGCTTTAACAAAATCAGAAGAAAAGTAATTGCACTGATGAACACCAAAATGCTGATTCGGCCACAGGCCATAGAATCGTAAAAATCGAGACATCCTTTGTTTAATACGTCTAGCGTATCATTTCCGTATTTTCGACTGCGAACCATTTTTTAAATAGATTACAGAGTCCTGAAACAGAAAATAACAAAGAAAAATAAGACTATAAACTCGTGTCTTGATTGTGAGATTTTAACAAAAATTAGCATTAAAAAGCATAAATAGTTTGTCAAGAAATCCAAAATTAACGTCAAATTCAAATTTTCTGCAAAAGTTTGTTTCAAACAGAAAACTGCAAAAAGGGGAAAAAAAACCTAATTCCATATATATTTTCCGTTTAAAATTCTCTCAGTTGATAAAAAATGCCATTTTTACACAAGTTCAACATTATTTTCAAATGAAAGGTAATTTTTCAACGTAAACGATTTATTTTGACCAACTATTCACATAAACTGTCACAACTTAGACTCAACTTTACGAGAGGCCATTAACCCCTTTCAAATGTCAGGAATTCCTTTTACTTTTTACGCCCTTTTTTTGAATATAGCTATTTCTCACATTGTTCATTATCTCCATTAAATCAGATTATTTGAAGTAAACACAAATTAATGGTTGACTTGAGAAAAAAGAAACTTTAAATGGACCAGTTTAAAAATATTTGCACAATAAACTGGGGGACTAATGAGTAACCTCAATTAAGGAAATAATAAATAACAAGACAAAGAGCACAATTGAGATGAGTTTCTTTGTTCACGTTTTATTAATCACAATTAAAGAATGCAAGAAAGTGGATTGATTTCAAAACAAAAGTGAGATAGGGTACAACATAGGCGTTGATCTGTCAAAAATGTCAATGTGTCAGAACTCACCTTTCGACATTTAATTCGGGTCAAGTAACGCGATGCGTAACATTGAACTTATGGCAGTCTCCATTATTGTTAACCGCATCTTGTTATCTATTTAATGATAAATAATAACACTTTAAAAACACTTCACGTTCATTATATTTATGGCAAATCGCGTGTGCGTGCCGCTGATATTCTGGCCACCATTTTGAATTCTACTCCGGTCACTGGGGGAATGACGTCATTCCCCCCGAAATTACCCGATTATACACGAGCATTGTACGAAGCATTATTTTAAAATATTTAAATTTCTGGAATTTATTAATCGATAAAGATAATTGATATTGATTTTTATTTATTTTTAGTACAATTGCGTCAGGATTAGAATAGTTCGATAGTTCTATGACTTTAATTTAAATATTAGGCTTATTTCTTGAAATTATTACCGCTTTTTCAAATAGGATGAACAAAGAGAACGGCAAAAAATTGATAAATAAACCGTTAAAATTAGTTAACGGTTTTAAGTTTTTTTTTCTTTTTGCTTTTCAAGATTTAGCATTGGAAATAGTGTTTTTAAAAGATCAACAATAAATACTAACTATACGTGTTTTAATGATTTTTTTTTGTTTCGTCTGGAATTGTCAGAAAAACGAGTTTCCGAGTTAATAAACTCGATCAGACGGAAATAGCCTAATTAATAAATAATGTAAAAATGACGTCGGAAGGTTTATATTTAATGTTTGGTGGTGCGTGATCTGGGGCTATTTTCTTCAATCTATTTTAAGCATTTGATTATAGTCAATTAAGCCCATATTTTCTTCTGTTTTTATATTTATTTCTTTATCAATTTTATTATTAAGTACAAATTAACAAAGGGAAAATATTTATGTTTTGAGTAAAACAATTTTATTCATTGACGGTTCGCGTCCTTTATTTAAAATAATTACAAATATCTTAAACACTATCCATGGCTAAGTTGCTAAAATGATCAAAGAGAAGATTTTTTCTTTCTTAAATTAGCATTTCCGAATTTTATTTTAAAACTAAAATTTCTATACTTTATTGCATCCTTTGTTCTTAAATCAGTTTAAGAACCAAAGACTTTTAAAAATCAATTTTTAAACAAAAACTGCCTAAAATTAATTTTCGAACAGTTTTCAGCAGTTTTAAACATTAATTTATTACAACACTTTTTAATAATATATATTTTTTTTAAATCAATTTTAAATTAGTTTTTCAAAATTCAATTTTGATGCAAAAAACTGTTGAAAATTAATCTTCAAAAAATTGAATTCACACTTGTCTCTCTTTGTTTGACTAATTCTCGAGGTGAATAAAGTAAAATGTCTTAAGAAGTAAAAATTACAATAAGAAAGCGCATTCAGTTCATTTTCTCCTACACGAGAAAACAAAAATCGCAACTAACTAAACAATTTAATGTTCTCTCTGAATTATTCGACCAGAGATTCTGTTTTTCACTCAAGTTGGAAATTTGATTTGGTTTTTTCTTTTACATTTTGCAATCGTCACGATGCACATTGTGAGCCCAATCACAAATAAACGTCTCAGGATTGTAAACGAGTCCGTCTCGGCATTGGAACTTCAGAGGTTTTCCAAAAACACACCTGTAGTACTGTAAAAAAAAATTTTTATTTTAGATAAAAGGAATAATTTTTAATTTTTTTTAAAAGCGTTTGATGGGTGCCATGAGGGGAGCGATTTGTACATTTTTGCCATCTGCACACTTAATGTTGACCGGTGGGGGAGGGGGGGGGGATAAAAATAAAACAAAAATAAATTAAAGAGTTTCTTAATTAGAGTAATTATTTTAACGCTAAAGTTGTCAATCTTATTTGATTTCGAGTGATAAATTCATTTGTAATTATTTATAACTAGATAATACAAAGCGCGCTCGCTCGCGATTAATTTCTACACCTTGTGTTATCAATAATTATGAATATTTTAAATACAATATTTACAGATAAATAAAACAAGATTTATTTGTATAGGACAAAATTTATAAAATTTAGGAATTGAAAAAAAAAATTTTAAATAAATGAAATTTGAGGAAAAAATACTTAAAATTTTTAGAAATTGCATGGATAAAAATGAGAATAATTAGAATTGGGTGAAATAGTTGAAAAATGATAGAAATAATAGAAAATTGAAGATCATTATTGCAATTTTAGAAAAATAAGTGAAAAAAATACAGAGAACAATTTTTAATTTAAGAGAAGTAATTAAAAACTCTTTGAAAATGATGAAAAAGAACGAAAGTAATTAAAAATTGAAGAAAATAATCAAAAAAATAATATAAATAATTGAAAATTGAACGAAATAATTGAAATATATCAGACAAATAGTTTATAATTTTGGAAATTATAAAAAAGAATGAAAATTTGAGAAAAATTCTTAAAAATCGTAGAAAATAATTTTAAAAAATGAGAATAATTAAAAATTGGGAAAAGTAATTTAAGAATGATTTTAAAATTTGAAACTTTAAGAAAATAATTAAAATATAATAAAAACATAATGATAAATTGAAAAAAATAAATGCAGTTTGAGAGAAATAATTAAAAAAATTACAGACATTTTTTTAAATGAAAAAAAATTTTTATTTTTAGCAAAATACCGAAAATCTTAAAAATTAATTGAAAAAAATAAAATAAATTGAACTTTATGAAAAATACTTAAAAATATAGGATAATTTCACAAAATAGGAATAACAATTAAAAATTGAGGAAATAATTGAAAAATGATAAAATAATTGAAATATGATGATAGTTTAAATTTTTTTTAAATAATTGAAATTTGAGAAAAAAAAGCCTAAAATTTTTAGAAATTGATTGAATAAAAATGAAAATAATTAAAATTGGATGAAATAATAAAAAAAATTTAAATAATAGAAAATTGAAGATAATTATTGCAATTTTAGAAAAGTAATTGAAAAAAATAAAAAATATATGTAAAGTAAAAGAAAGTACTTAATTACAAAATGATTTCAAGAATTTTAAATTGTGGAAAATAATTAAAACATTATAGAAATAAAAAAAAAAATTGAAGAAAATAATGGAAATTTGATATGAGTATTTGAAATTTTCGGAATTAATCAACAGATAATCAAAAGAATATAAAATTTGTGAAAATCATTACAAATTAAAAAAAAATTTAATATTGACGAACGCGTAATTGAATTTTGAGAAAACTAATTGAAAAATGATTAAAACATTGAAAAGTGGATACAATAATTTAGATTTGAGATAATAAATGAAAATTTAGGAAATTAATTGAAAAATAATTAATAATTAAAAGGTGGAGCAAATAATTGCAAAAAGAAAAAAGAAAATGAAAATTGAAAAAAATAATTATTGAAAATTGAAATTATTAAAATTTGAGAAAAATATTTTAAAATTTAGAAAATTAATTGAAGAAAAAAACTTGAAGAAACTTGAAGAAAATAATTTTAATTTGTGAAAAATAATTCACTAAATCATAAAAAATATTTGTAATGTAATAAAAGAAAATAATTGAAAATCATTGCAAATTAAACAAAAAATTAAAGATTGATGGAGGTAGGTTATTAAAATTTGAGAAAAATAATTTAAGAATGATTAAAACATTAAAAAGTGGATACAATATAACTTCGATTTGAGATAATTACTATTTAGCAATAGTAAAAATAATTAAAAATTGAAGAAAAATATTTTAAAATCTAGGAAATTAATTAAAGAATAAAAAAAAGAATACAAAATTGGAGAAAATGTTTGCGAAGTAATAAAAATAATAGAAAGTTGAAGAAAATAATATTGATTTGTAACATATAATTAAAAAAATTACAACATATATTTGTAATAAAAGAAAATAATTGCAGAATGATAAGAATAATTGTAAATTGAAAAAATAACTTAAATTAGTGGTAAATAATAAAAAAAATTAATTAAAATATAATTATAATTGATAAAAAGTAATTGAAAAATGGTAGAAATAATTAAAAATTGAAGAAAATAATAAAAATTTGTAAAAAATAATTGATTAAATAACAAAATATATTTGAGATAAACAAGAGTACTTGAAAAATGACAAAAATAATTAGAAATTAAAGAGAATTATGAAAATTTAGGAATTTAATTGAGGAATAATAAAAATAATTAAAAATTGAAGAAATTAATTGTAAAATGATAGGTAACAATAATAATTGATTTAATGCGTGAAAAATAATTGAAAAAATTACAAAATTAATTTGTAATAAAAGAAAATAATTGCAGAATATAAAAATAATTGAAAATTAAAGATAATTATAGACACTTTAGAAAAAAAAATTGAGAAAATTACAGAATTGATTTGATATAAAAGAAAGTGATTGAAAATCGTAGAAGATCATTTAAATACTTGAAAAATACAACTAAAATGTCAAAACAATAAATAAAATTTTACTTATTTAATTTTTTGAGTAAAAATTGATGAAGTATGAAACAGGTTTTTTAATATTGAGAAATATTTGGAAAATGATTATGGAAAACGAAGAAAATAGTGGAACTGATAATTAAATTAACAAATTTGATGAGTTATGTCCTTCGATTATTTAATTAACATTAAAAATTGATATTAATAACTCGATATTGAAGAAATTAATTGTAATTTGCAGAAAATAATTACAATTTAAAAAACAAAAATCACATTTTGTAGAAATAATTGAAAAATGACGAAAGAAATTGAAAATTAGGTAATAAGCAATTAATGTAATTTGATATTAAGGCCATATGATGGGGAATGACGTCACTAGCTCTCAACTGCTAGACTGGGTCTGACAGACCCGGTTTTTTGAAGCCACTTTTCACTATTTTCAATCTACAGTCCACTGTAGGAGAGAGCAGAAAAGGTCTACCGGGTCTGTCAGACCCAGTCTAGCAGTTGAGGGCTAGACTGGGTTTTTCGGTAGTCTATTAGTCTTCTCATTTTGTGGATATTTTCTTCAATTTTTTAATTATTCTCATTTTTCAATTATTTCTTTTAATTATTAACTATTTTACGCAGTTTGGAATTATTTCCTCCAATTTTTTCAATTTTCAATTGGTCTCTTGAAGTTTTATAATGATTCTTTGAGATTTTCAATTATTTTTTTTTTGGTTGTGCAATATTCTAGCCATTTTTCGAATTTTGTTTTCAATTGTGAATTATTTTCACGTTTTGTAATTTTTCTCCATTATTATCAATTTTTTTTTTAATTTCAGTTTAATTTACATTTCTCTTAAAATAATACAGATTTTGACACCAAACTTTGTAGAATTACTGAAAATATAATTAGGAAAGCTCCTCTGGCCCAAGTTTATTTAAATTTTGCCTTTAAGTTAATTTTTTAAATAATTAGCTGATTTTCGAAAAATTAAGTTTTAGGCAAAATTTAAACAAACATGGGTCAGAGAGACATTCTTAATGATATTTTAAGTAATTCTACAAAGTTTGGTGTCCAAATATTTATTGTTTGAAGAGAAAGTTTACGGGCAAAGTTTACCTATACTAGTGACGTCATTCTTCATCACGTGCCCTTAAAGGAAATAATTAAAACTGAAAAAGTTTTATTTGAAAAAATTAAAGAGAATAATTGAAACTAGCGGAAATTAAATTTAAAATTTAGGGGAAAAATTGAAAAATAATGAAAATAATTAGAGATTGAAGAAAATTTTTGAAAAATGATAAAAATAGTTTTATAAATGAGTGAATTTGATTTTCAGTAGGGGAGAGTGGCCATCAATGTACCAGTTTTTTGAATGAACCATTTCAATTTTCTCAGAAACAATTAAATAAAAATTCTCCTAATTTTAAATATAAATGAAGTTTGCATAAACACACTACGTCCATAAATTTGAGACATGTGGATTTATTCTTTATAGAGAAAACTGAAAAAAACTGTTTTTGATGCTCTGAAGAAAAAATTTACCTAAAATACAAACACGTTTTTTAATTGAAATAAGGCAATTTAAAAATAAATGAACTTACGATTTATTTTGTATCGGGCCTGAACTACAATATTCTAATGAGAAAAAGATTTGGAAATATTGCATTAAGTTATAAAAACCATTTTTGTTGCAAATGTCATGTTGATTCAATGTACCAGGGAACAATGAACCACCTGGAATTTCAGTGTATTTTCGATTTCCAGAGTGGTATGCCTGATTATAAAACTAGGCATGCGTACAGCATGTGACAGCGATTGTTATCAGTACTCTTCTCAACATAGCAAAACTAAAATGCCATTTTAGCTCGTTAACTTAAATTTGAGGCATATTTATGTTATACATTATAAATTAAAAAGTGTTAAGTAATAATTTTTTATAGTATTTGAT
Source organism: Ganaspis brasiliensis (assembly GCA_037103525.1). NCBI lineage: Eukaryota > Metazoa > Arthropoda > Insecta > Hymenoptera > Figitidae > Ganaspis > Ganaspis brasiliensis. The sequence goes on from JAZKLR010000235.1 coordinate 1,954,157, forward strand.
AGAAAATAAGTTTTTTTACAAAATGAAAATGCAATATTATTATTGTTGAACATTTTTAGTGTTTTTATAGAGGTGGTTCATTGTGTACCCAGGTTGTTGAAAATGAAAATAGCTTGTTAGTTTAGAAAAATCCTAAATTTTATTATTTAATCAAAATAAATCGGGTATAATATGTGTGCATTACCTAGAGAAGTGTTGTAGTTTTATATTGATGCAAAGAAGTGATTGAAATTAGTGAAATTGAATAAATAATATGACCTTGAAAAAACCCCGGTACGTTGATGGCCACTCTCCCCTAAGTCAATTGCTTAAAATAAAAAAGTGTCTTTTTTATTATTAAAATCCGGAATTTATTTTCACATACCAAAGTGCAATCCTTAGAAGGCATGTAGTCCTGATCACCGCATGTAATTTCATTGGAATCCTCATCAATTTCATCAATGGGTTTTGGAGTTTCGGGTTTTCCTGGCCAACTTGGTCGAGGAGTTGTTTCCTCAATTTCCCTTAATGGAGTTGTTGGTTGGGGTCTTGTTACTATTGGTCTCGAGGTTGGAGGTTTTGTGAAACCAGGACCAGGAGTTGTGCTTGGTGGCCTTGACCACTCAGGCTAAACAGATTTAATTTAACACAAACAAGTGAAAATCAATTTTACAATGATTATTTTTATGTATTTTTATTTTTTAATTATTATAATCTAAATTCAAATTTTGTCTCCTTGATAGGTAGAATAATTTATTGTGGATGGGTGAGAAAGTACAATTTATCACCCTAGGGAAATAATGTGTACATTATAATCCGATTTTGAATAAAAAATGTAAATTTTATTGTTTTTAAAAAATTACCCTGGAAGGGGGTTCCCGTGTAGGTGCAGGTACTTCGTAGTCCTTCATGTTCTCGTGTAAAATTCGAGTCAGTGTGTTAGGCTTTCCACAGACTCCTTTAAAATCGTCCATATCCAGAGCCCAAATCATTGCCCCCGCGTAACCCTTTTCTTTAATGAAATCCATCTTTATTTGGACACTCTCGGGATCTTCGTAACCCACCCATTGATTATCTGAGAGTAAAAATAAAAATTAAATTGTTAAATTTAGGTATTAATTAATTGTTATGGTTGAGGAATAAATTGTTTTAAACTACAAAAGAAATTAAGTAAAATTATTAAATTAAAAAAGTCATTAGGTACCTTTATAGGCAAAGGGAACTTTGCCGACAGAATCCCATCTTCTAGTCCATGCAGATCCAGGCTCATTAACTTCCGAGCAAATCTTGAAAGATGTAGCAGTTAAAAAAGATTGGATTAATGAAAAAAAAATGATTAATTAAATTATAACGATTTAATTTACTCTGAAGTTCTTTATCCTGTCCCCACGTTGGGCGCCATTTGAAAATTGTATTTTTTTAAATTAAATTTCTAAAAAGTACCTCGTAATAAGAAAGGAATCCTTTTGCCTGAGTATATTTCCCAGGAGCTCCTCCACCCGCTTCTTTATTAATATACGTTCCCATTTCATAATTTTTGTTACCATTCGCCAATGTGAAACTTCTTCCGTAAAATGGAACACCGACCACTAATTTGTTGGATGGACAGCCCATATCTTCCCAAAGTAAAAGGCCGTCATGCTTAAAATATTAATTCATTAAAGGATAAATAAACAATTAAATAAATAAAACTAATATGTCAAAGGTGAAAAAAAATACAATAAACTTTAATAATAATAATTATAAACTTTACCACATTTAGTTTCTCGTAAGCCCACTGGTCGTGCGGTCTTTTGTAGAGGGGACTGTGAACATCCGCGAATCCTGCCCAATTTCCACGAAGATCATACGACATTACGTGAATAGCATCGACATTTCTAGAATTTAAGGAAATTAATTTTTTTTAATTAAAGAAGAAAAAAAATAATAGGAGACGAAGTATTAGAGAAAATTGCATTCTTTGTGTTAAAGGCAACTTACTCGCAAAGTTCTGGAACGTGATATCCTTCCTGAAGACGAAATTTCGCCAAAGGCACTGCCATTGTAATTTCCCACCCTCTTCCTACTTTATCAAAGGCTCTTCTAAGCTCTTCAACGAAATAAAAGAAATTATCTTTATCTGAGAATTTGCCACCCCTGTCGGCAGCAGCCGGATATTCCCAATCCAAATCAAAGCCATCAAAATTGTATTTTTGCATGAATTCTGAAACACAATTTTTTTAACTGTATTACTTATTTTGTAACGAATTTAAAGTTAAATTTTCCAAATTAAAAAACAATCGATTCAATATGGCGGGCTAACATTAAAATTTTAAAATAGAAACATGTTCTAAACAGTGTTAAGATTTTAAAATAGTTTTGAACAGTTTCAAATTAATTATAAAGAGTTTTAAGCAAGTTCTTAACCTTTCAAATTAGTTCAAATTTTTATAATTTTATATTGAAAAAGATATGAAATAAAAATTATATAACTTTTAAGCAGCAAGATAAAACGCAATGACCTAAATGCTAAAACGAACTTACCTGTGTTCTTTTCAAGATTCCAAAAGAAATGAACTTTACAGTTACTTTCTTGATATTTAATTTTAATAAATTGTAAATGTAAACATTGGAGATTTCTGTTTGTAAACAAATAAATATGGTTGCGCGCGTTTTTTCATCTTATTGTGATCGTTGGCATCACTGCGACTTCGTATAACCATAACCTCATTCCTCTCAGATGGAAATGCACGCGCAACCATATTGATTTGTTTACAAACAGAAATCTCCAATAATTACATTTATAATTTATTAAAATTAAATATCAAGAAAGCAACTGTGAAGTTCATTTCGTTTGGAATCTTGAAAAGAACACAAGTAAGTTCGTTTTAGCATTTGGGTCTTTGAGTTTTATCTTGCTGCTTAAAAGTTATATAATTTTTATTTAATAACTTTTTTAATATTAAAAATATAAAAAATTGCCCTGAAATAGAAATATTCTTTATATTTTTCGGGGCATTTTAAAAAAAAGAAAATGTTGATACGACTGATCGAACAAAAGATATTGCTATTTCAAATTTTTTTCAAAATTTTAATTCTCGTAAACTAATTTATACTTTGACCTAAATATTTATGTAAAACTTTAGTCGTATTAAACGTTTTAAAATGGATTATGAAGAACTCAAAACATGTTCTAAAGAATTTAAAATTAGTTGAATCAAAATGGATCCGCCATTTTGATTTTCAAAAATCTGATTCGTATTCAGCGTCCTCAAAACCCTCAAGTAATGATTTTAGTGAGGATTGGCTGATTTTTAATTTTTCTCTTCGCCATATTTGATCCGCCATTTTGAATTTCAAAAATCTGACAATGATTTTTTTAATTTATGAATATTTTTGAACCCTTTATGATAGAGGAATATCTCTGATGGTTTTAAATATTGTGTCAAAAATGGATAACTTATAAAGATAGAGGTATTTACAGAATTTAATTTCAAAATGGCGCTCATAATATGGCTACTGAATGAATTCTAATTTTTTTGTGCAAAATCATAGTTTTGAGTATAAAATCACGAACCATATTTTATTTTCATAAAACTAGATACCTAAGGGTTGTTAGGGTCGCTGATTATAAATCGGAAATCAGATTTAAAAAATTCAAAATGGCGGATCCAATATGGCGGACAAAGTTTTGGAAAGTGGTCGGATTCGCTTGAAACTTGTTACTCGGGGGTTTTTGGTGTCGCTGATTATGATTCTGAGTTCAGATTTAAAAAATTCAAAATGGCGGATCCAATATGACGGACGAAATTTTAAAATGTAATCGGATTCGCTTGAAACTTGTTACTCGGGGGTTTTTAGGGTCGCTGATGACGAATCTAAAGTCAGGTTTAACCAATTCAAAATGGCGGATCCAATATGGCGGACGAAGTTTTGAAAATTGATCGGATTCGCTTGAAACTTATTACTCGGGGGTTTTTAGGGTCGCTGATTACGAATCTAAAGTCAGATTTAAAAAATTCAAAATGGCGGATCCAATATGGCTGACATAATTTTGAAAAGTGATCGGATTCGAATTTTACAATTTCTTTACAGTTTCAAACTAGTTCTAAACAATTGATAAACAATAAAAATACGTTAATAGAGATGATTTGCAAGAATTTGGAAATATTTTTTGAAAAGAAAAATTGGGATTTCTTACCAACGACACTTCGAATGAATGTATCTCGTCTTGCTTTGACACCAACGAGATTGCTGTATTTTCTTCCGCCCTCACCCCAACCACCGACAGCAACTTCCGTCTTCAAATTAGGATACTTTTGCTTCAAGTTTGCAAAGTTCCTAAATCCATTTTTGTCAATGTCGACATTGTCGTCGAGAACCAAAACTTCCCATGTTACATTACTCACACCAATAAACGAATAAATAATATGAGTACACAATTCACCAGGAATATCGTCTATTCCGTAACTACCAATTCCTGGTCTGTAAATTGCCCAATTGCTATAGTAGCAAACCACTCTTGCTGGTTGAGAGCCGCTTCCTGGTTTCAAAATAAAATAAATATAAATGAGAAAAATTGAAAAAAAAATTTATTAACATTATTTTTTAAAAAATTATAGAATTGAATTTTTTTCTAATTAATCGAAAATTAAAAAATTAATACTTTGTTTAAACTAAAAAAAAGAGTAAAAATATTAGAAACAATTTTTATTAAAAATTCCAAATTACCAGTGCATGTTGAAGCAAAAACTGCAAGTAAGAAAAGAGAAACGGAAAGTTTCCCAGACCAGTACATTTTAAATCTGAAATTTAAATAATTGTGTGATTAATTTATTTGAGATAATAAAACAATAAATTATAAACAATGACAAAATTTTAAAATTGATTATGCTGTTTAGTTAACTCGTCATTTCTCAATCAATGACTCAATAATTGTTATCACTATCTTATCAATCTAGTCACTTAGTTGATAATATCGTAAAATTGTGTCGAACTTAATTTTGTCACGCATTATTATTATTATTTTTTTTTTATTTAGTTTTTTTCTTTATTATAAATATTCATAGACTAATTTTAATTAAGTATCATAATTATATTTTCAATATAAATGAAAAATTAAAGGTTTAAAATAAAAAATTATTTTAACAATAACTACTAACACATAAAATAGAAAAATAATTCCTAATAATACCAATATTTCTAAATTTAAACAAATCTTTATTAACCTTATATTATACCCTACTCAAATTAAATTAATTAACCTTTTACCTCGATGTTGAATTAAGATAAATATTTAATGAAGAAATTTAATTAGTAAGTTTGTTCAACTTTTAAAATCTTATATGATTTGAGTTAAAATCGGTGTAAGACAGATTGACTTCTATTTTCAAATAATGTTTAAATAATTGTACGAAAGGACTTTGATTTAATAAATAAAAATAAATTAATTTTAATTAAAAATCTTAATTATATAGTTTAAATAAAAACATTGTAATTTCATAAATGGTAAAATAATTAATAAAAGAAAATTTTATCCGCAAGTTTTTTTAAAAGGATTATACAATTTTCATTTCTAAATTTTAATTCCAAAAAAATTGTTCGGGGAGAGTCGACATCAATGAGACATTTCAATTTTTTGAAGAATTATTTACTTGGAATATTATTTTTAATAAAAATCCATTTGGATAATTATTTCATAATACATACACTTTAAAATTAAATCAAAAATTCATTCTGAAATATCGTTAAAAATACATTTATCCAATTCCTAACATGTATGAAGTATCGTTTTAAAATTCTATTTAAAAATCAATTTGCAAAATAATCAAAAAAATATTTTTAAATATTTAATAAAACACTTACAAATTTATTGAAAAATCACTTGATAATTTAAAAAAAAAAAATAGGTTTTTTAAGAAAATCCAATTGCAAACATTAAAAAATATTTTCCAAAATTAAGAAAAATTCAATTAGAGATTTAAAATAAAAGCAAAGATCTAATAAATCATTAAAAATTTTAAAAAAAGGTTCGACACTTAAAGATTTATTTAGAAAATTAATAATGATAAACTGATGATGATAATAATAATAATAATAATATTGTATGAACAGAGAAAAAATAAAAAATAATAAAAAATCGTATGTAAATATTAATTGCAAATTACCACTGTTTAAAACACTTTTTTAAAAAACAAACAAGTCAATTATAAAATTAAGAAATAAATAATTCTTAGTCGGAAAAACACCTGAGATGCGTTTGGGTCGAGGTTCGACGCGATTCTGCAACGCGTTTAAGTTTCGAGTAGCAAAGCGTTTAAAGGGAAGGAAAAGGTGTGGATCCTCCTGGGGGAATGATCTACCACGACCGGTTTTCGATCAACAATCATCGATCGTGGTGACATTGCCGTTAGTATCTCGCGTATCTATAAAAAAAACCCATAATCTCGTAATGCTAATCCCACACGTCAAACTGGCTCCCTGAAAACCGTGCATAAGTGGGATAAGCTAATAATTATTATTCGAGTATTCCCTGGACCAGTTCTCGCGGTCTTGATCTTGAATTATTTTTCGAGGTCGATGACACACACTTATCACAATAAAAACATTTTTTTACTCCGTACTCTTATTTTTATCTTTCTTTCTTTATTTTAGGGCCATTAGAGCAATTTTTATTTCGACCAAAATGTAATTACGACTTTTTTTAAAAAAATTGCAGTACATTGGTAGAATTTTTTTTTTTTTTTTTAGTTTTTCTGGGGAAAACTTTTAAGGAGGTTCTTTCTTTTGATGTAACCTCAAACTAAAAAGCGGTTTTTCACACCGAATAAAAATCTTAAAATTAATTTCTGCAAATTTTTTAGAAAAAATTAGGTGAGCTAAAATTTGTTTGTCAATTGATAAATATTTTGTTTTTTTTCTCTTTAAATTTAGTGAAGATTTATTCATGAGATTGCCTATTTTTTTTTAATTTGTTTTCATTTTTTCCCCCATTTTATAAATATTATTTGATTTGGATTTATTAAGAACTCTTATTTTTTGTTATTCCTTCAAATTTTTTGACTATACTTATTTATTTATTTTTGTAGATTATTTTATAATTAATTTTTTTAGATCTAATAATTTGTTCCTATTATTTCTTTTAAAAGTTTTAAATAATTTTATGTACCTTAGAAATCATTTTCAGATTTTTTTAAAAGTTTTTCCATTCACTTTTCACAAGTTGTATTTTATTTTAACTTTGCAATTTCAATTAATTTCATCTTCAATAGTAAAAGATTAATTACACAGCCCAACAACAAAAAACAAAAAAATATTCGAGACACTATACTAGTATACTTCTATGTATTTTTCTTTGCTGAATCTGAATCCGAAGTCAGAATTGCTAGATTGGTTCTACTTTTTGTGATAATCTCAAAAAAAAATTCAAAAAACTGCTCAAAAACACAAAAAAAAAAAAAATTTCCGGGACAATATGCAAGTATATTCCTACGTATCTTTCTCCGATGAATCTGAATCCGAAGTCAGAATATCCAGATTGGCTAACATTTTTGAGATAATCTTACAAAACAGCACAAAACCCGGAAAAAAATTAAAAAAAAAATTTTTTGTCCGCGACAATATGGTAGAGTATTTCTACGTATTTTTCTGTGCTGAATCCGAATCCAATATCAAAATGATCAGATTAAGTAAATTTTTTAAAATAATCTCAAAAAAGCGATTTTTTCGTGTTTTTGAGCAGTTTTTTGAGATCATCTCAAAAAGTTGCACCGATCTGTCAATTCTAACTTCTGATTTCGTTTCAGCGGAAAAAAATACGTAGAAAACACTAGCATATTGTCCCGGACGAAAAAAAACTTTTTTTTGGGTTTTTTTTAGAGTTTTTGATCAGTTTTTTGAGATTATCTCAAAAAGTTAAACCAATTTGACAATTCTAACTTCGGATTTGGATTCAGAGGAGAAAAATACGAAGAAATACAGTAGCATATTATCCTGGACGAAAAAACAACTTTTTTGAGTTTTTTGGGGAGTTTTTGAGCAGTTTTTTGAGATTATCTCAAAAAGTTAAACCAATTTGGCAATTCTAACCTCGGATTTGGATTCAGAGGAGAAAAATACGAAGAAATACACTAGCATATTATCCCGGACGAAAAAAAAACTTTTTTGAGTTTTTTGGGGGGTTTTTGAGCACTTTTTTGAGATTATCTCAAATATTTGAACAGATCTGGCAATTCTAACTTCGGATTCAGATTCATCCGAGAAAAATAAGTAGAAAACACTAACATATTGTCCGGGACGAAAAAAACTTTTTTTGGGGTTTTTTTTAGAGTTTTTGATCAGTTTTTTGAAATCATTTTAAAAATTTGAACAGATCTGGGAATTCTAACTTCAGATTCGAAATTATCAGAGAAAAATACATAGAAATACACTAGCATATTATCCTGGACCAAAAAAACTTTTTTGAGTTTTTTGGAGGGTTTTTGAGCAGTTTTTTTGAGATTATCTCAAAAATTTGAACAGATCTGGCAATTCTAACTTCGGATTCAAATTCAGCCGAGAAAAATACGTAGAAAACACTAGCATATTATCCCGGACGGAAAAGAAACTTTTTTGGGATTTTTGGGGGTTTTTTAGCAACTTTTTGAGATTATCTTAAAAAGTTTAGCCAATTTTATTATTCTGACTTTGGATTCGAATTCGGAGAGGAATACGTAAGCATAAACTAGCGTAGTGTCTTGGACTAAAAAAAATTTTTGTTTCGACCCACACAGCACCAGAAATTCCCTGAATTTCCCCTGAATATTGGTCCACATTTCCCGAATATTCGAACCTAATATTCAGGGAAGTTTCGTGGAAGCATCAAAATGTCCGCCATAAAGAATATTGGACGCTAAATTTCCATGAAAATGTATTTCTAATTTTCAGTGAATTTCCGCATCTAATATTCCTAGAATATTCAGGGAAAGTTAAAAAAAAATTCCAAAATTTTTTTGATCTGATAATTGATAAAAATTGTATGTCATATTTGGCACCCGTAGGATTCTAGAACATTAAAAACTACTGCGCAGCCGTAAGTGTCACAGAAACCAAGTTCGACCATTGCGCATCATGTACAGAAGATTTACGAATACTGTGAATATTAAAGGAATATTAGATGCAGAAATTCCCTGAAAATTAGAAATACATTTTCAGGGAAATTTAGCGTCCAATATTCTTTATGGCGGACATTTTGATGCTTCCACGAAACTTCCCTGAATATTAGGTTCGAATATTCGGGAAATGTGGACCAATATTCAGGGGAAATTCAGGGAATTTCTGGTGCTGTGTGGGGATTTGTGTTTTAAAATTTGCTTTGTGGTTATTTCAAAAAGTAGAACCAATCTAACAATTCTGACTTCGGTTTCGGATTCAGCGAAGAAAAATACCCATAAATACACTAGTCTAGTGTCTCGGATTTTTTTATTTTATTTTGAGCTGTGTTACTTTTCATATAAACTTATTGTATGTAAATTTTCTTAAAAACTTTTAAAACATTTTTTTATTATATCCTAAATTTCTATTTTTAAGAAATATTTTCATATTTTTGAAACTTTTTAACTTTTTCTTATAATTTCTTATTTATTTCAACAATTTATTTATTTTGTCTTTTTTTATCCTAATTTATCATAACTTCTTTATTTTTCTCATTTTCGAAAGATTTTTTTTCTTTTTCCCTTTTTGCCTATTTTTTTTATTCTTAAATACCTTATAGTTTCAATTTTCAGTATCATTTCCCGATTCATCTTATTTTTTTCATTTATTCATAATATATTTTTTTAAACTCAGGAAAAAAGGGAATAACAACTAAAGATTCAATATTTGTAAAACCCCCAAAAATGAAACGAATAGAAAATACAAAGTTATTGAGAAAAGTCATTTCATTGCAATGTTGACATTGGGAGATTTCTTTTTTTTTTTTCTTTTTCTCTCTAAGAGGAATTTGTATTCAGAGTGCAATGAGGAGTATAGAACTCGAAGGCTGCCTTCGTTCGATGTACTTTGCATTTTAAAGTCTCATCGTGAATAGAATTTGTGGCTGGATAGACAGATATTTACAAAACCGCATGGACCTTTCTGTTTATTTACACCACTTCCACGCTTTTATGCAAATTTTACAAAAATTCAAGCTCTTTTTCTAAACGGTCAAGAATCCCCCCATGCTTTTTTCATAAAAAAAAAATTCTCTTCTTTAAAAACATTGACTTTAAAAAATCGTTCCTCTTAAATGACGTTTTTCGTTTTATACGTATTTTGGAATTAAGAATTTTTTAAAAATGAAAAAAGATACAAAAAAATGTCAAGAATAACTTTATAAAAACAATTTTTTTAATTTTAGTAACTTTTTAATAAGTTTTATTAAAAAGCAGCGTCGTCTGCTCTTTCTGTTTCTAACCTCAAAATAGACAGTTTACGTCAAACGAATTTAACAAATTAGCGAAAAAGCAAAAAGTGCCCTTGCCTGAAATAAAATTAGTGGAACAAGAAAAAAAGTTTCAAGGTCTTTAAACCCAGTGGGCACACATGTCCAAAAGACGTCCCTATGTCGGCTTTTATGTCCAAAAGACGTCTTAAGGACGTCTTTTGTTTTTTTTTGCCCACTGGGAAATTAATCATTTTTATCCAAAAAATGAAAAAATTCTGGATATTTTGAAAAATAAGTCATATTTTTTAATTCACGTGGATGTTTGAATATTTTCCAAAAAATACAAATATTCTGCAATATTTTAAATAATTTAGTAGTTTTTTTTAGAAATTATTACTATAAATTGCTAAATTTGAAAATATCTCCCTGTCTAATTTGTCATTTTATTAAAAAATATTTTTGTTCCTAAATTTCTAATTTCCATAATTTCCCTAAAATTGTCAAAAAAATGTTTGCAACTTATTTTCTTTCCGTGTGTGTCATTTTTATCTGTGTTTTTTCGCTAAATTTATTTTCCATTCATTATAAATAAAACAAAATTAAATTATTATTATTTAGAGGAAAGGTTGCTATTTTTTTCTCTATTTCTATTTTTCAATAATTTTCCATGTCACTTTTTCTTCATTTTTTCTGCGGTCGCGAAAAAAATTACACACGCGTTATTTTTTTTTTCTGGCACACTTTTCCGTTTGACACTGAAATTTAAAATAATATCAATTTAGCAATAGGAAAAATTTCTATTGATTTGTTTGCATGACAATATCGTACGCGGAAGAATAAGAAACGTTTATCGCATTATCAACAACATTATCGAAGGATTTTGCATTGTTGGACCTTTTTTTTATTTAAATTGATAGTTTCCACCTTCATTCTCGTAATTCATTCACACTTGAAAATAATCTCTTTGAGAATTACACCGATTAATAGTTTCACGCAGTGATAATTGCAAGGATCAATTAATCATCTCGTTATTCAACACAAATTGCTTTGATTTACTCAAACAATCTTATTTATAAATCTCAACAAATTGCAGCAACAATTAACACACATCCTTCCTCAGAAAATTTAAAATTCAATCTTCTCTATCAGCAAGAAAAATTAATTTGTTTTAAAAAAAAAAATGCTCAATTTTGGTAGAAGAATTTTTGGTAAAAAAAGATCAAATTTTGATAAAAATTTATTTAGTAAAATAAAAAAATTTATTATTTGTTTTTTCCTGAGAATAAAAAGAGGATAATAAGGTATTTTATCAAGAACACTTAATGTACCTTAAGGTCGCAAATAACACTTTTTAAAACCGTCCTCGTAATACGATTACCAGCGGACAAGACGAATAACCGGAAATGAACGACAATGAATCGCGGTCTGATATGGTTCGTTACGTTAGACAATCTTCTTTTATTTAACCACCTCTTACATTGAGAAATTCTCGATTCCTGATCATCCACAAAGCTTCAAAAAACTATTTCGTAAATAGCTAATATTGCACAAGAATTACCGAGTCGATTTTTCATCAAGTTGCAAAATTTTTTTTTCTCATAATTATCAATTCACAAAAAAAAATTATAAAACTTTTGATTAAAATTATTGCCAATTAAACATAATTTTCTTAAAATCTAAAACAATTACCAACATTTTAAAATTAAAATAAAAACAATTTTTTTGTTTAACAAGGAATAAATCGAAATTGTCAAATTTTCGGGAAGGAATTTGTTTCAATAAAGAAAAAATAAATAAATGTCTAATTTTTATTTATGAAAAAAATTTATTTGCAAATAAATTTTCAATTTCTGGGGTAATTAGTAGAAACATCGGACCATGAATGGAAAATTATGATAATTAGTAATTAAAGCTGAGAGAAGGGCAAAAATGCACTTGACATTTTGTAAGTTACACGCATGATTGATTTTTTAATTATAACAGAGTTGTAAATCATGTTTTTTAAAATTAATTTTCTTTCACAGGCGTAATTAATTAACATCTTTTTTTCTTATAAATAATCTATTTAAAAAGTATAAGAATATGTTATTATATTTTCTTTGGTTTATAATTGTAAAAAAATTTTTTTTTAGGTAATTTAAAAAAGCACTTTTGGGAAAGACTCCGGTCTTGAAAACAAGTTAAATTTGAAAATCAAAAAGTTGCTTTCAAACAATTACTCAATGCAATTGAATAAATTGTTAACAATTTCAACAGATTTATGATAAGATTATGCCGTTGATAAGATTCACTATCATTGTAAACTATATTTTCTATTGCATATTCGCAAAACTTGTTTTTCAATTATAAATATACCTATGAAATTTTCCTTAACTTCTGGAAATAAGAAACTTTCGAAAATATTTAATGAATTTTTTTTTATTGCTCGTGTTTAAATAAACAAATGTTTATATAATTAAATAAATACTAAGTTCGGATTAAATAAATTTTTGTTTAAAAAAAGTAATAATATAATAGTTACAAGAATAATAATAATAATTTTATAATTTAACAATAATATAATCGTCATAGTTCTGTAAAAATAAGTGAAAACAATACTTTCTTAGTAATACAATAATTTTTTTTTAATGATAAGATGATTAATTAATTTAAAAAATTAAAATAAAGTAATTGTTTATAAACATGAAAATAATTTAGATAAGAAATATTTTTATTCGTAAAATACATTTTTTAACTAATAAAATTTTATTATTTTTATATCTGACTTTTGAGGCTGATTATTCGTATTTTTTTCTCTATTAGAAGTTCAAGGTTTTCAGTGAAAGTATTTTCTTGGGTAAATGACCCAAAAAAAGATCTTTAATTCGCAAAGCAAATAAAATACAAATTTCTTAAAATTTTAAATTTATTTAAAAAATTAGATCAATTTTTTTTGGATCAATGGAACTCAAAATTGGAAAAAAAACTGAATTTTGTGTCGACTGGAATTTTTGATAAATAAAGATAGAAAAACATCCGAATAGAAAAATTTGTAATTAAAAATGAAAAAATATTTAAAACTCGAAAGATAAAGAAATTACATCAATGATCATAAAAAAAGTATAATTTTCTCAAAATTCATCCAGAAAAAAAAGTGTAAAAATATTAGGTGTTTTTGTCGCTATTAAAATGTTTTAATAGGCAATTTTCGTTATCTAAAAAGAAGCAATTTTTCTTTTTAAAAATGTATGCTAATGAAATTCTCCGTTCAAGAGATGCAAATTTTTGTGTCGGAATTCGATTTTTTAAAGAAATTAACTGTAAACTGTTTTTTTAAAATTTGAAGCACGATTTAATTTATTATTTTGAATAATATCGAATTTTTAATTATAATTAAAACAATAAGTAATAATTTTTAATTATTTAGTTTTATTAAAATGTTTTAAATGAGATTTTAGTTTTCACTTTTTCTTCATTATTTTCAATAAATGATTACATTTTCTTCATTTAAACTCTTTTTAATTATAAATATACCTTAAATCAGTTTTTTTCTCAGTTCTCGGAATCACGATGTTGGCAAAAAAAAAAATTGGAATGTTAATAAAGAAAAAATTAATTTAAGAAGCACTCACCTTTTCGGTGCAAAGTGGAAGAAAAATTTGTTCTGTGATTCAAACTTTGTGAATATATACCAGAGTGGTCCTCATTTAAAATTCAGGTGCAGAAACCTTTGACGATTGGCTGGTTCGTCGACCTGTCTCCCACCAATCAGGTTTTAGCAATAAAAAAATGCTTTTTTTATTACTAAATACTTAATAATTTTAAAAAGAAATGTAAATAAACTTTATTTACTTATTTACTTGATAAACATTGATTATTATTATTTACAAAATCCTACTTATCTCTCAGTTAAAAAATTTCCATTTTAATAGCTATTAAAATTTAAAGAATTAAGAAAAAAGTACATCTAAAATTTAATTTTAACAAAAAAAAAGTTAATTTAAAATTTGAAAACAATTTTTTGACAAAATATAAATAAACTAAATTTTAAATTTAAATAAAGGTCAAGGATTTTTAACTGAATTAAAGTTAATTCAATTATAAATGGTGCAGGAAATAAATTTAATTTAAAAAAAATATAGTTTTTCAGAAAAATGTTAATAAAACTTTATTTAATTTTTTTTTTGCAAAGAAGTTAAATTTCTGTTTTTCGAGTTTTTTTTAAAACCGTTCTGATGTTAATGGAAAAATGTTCATTTAGATAATAGTCACGTTTATTTTATCTAAGAAGAGTAAATTATTAAAAATAATTAACTTGAGAAGGATTAAAATCCAATTCAGAGGATTATAAATTTTTTTGTGTTGGATTTTATATCCTTAATTGAAGACTTGATTGAGTTTCGAAAAAATTACTAATCTTTTACAAATTTAACTATTAAAAAACAAATAAATAAAAACAATAAATTTTCGAAATTTAATTTGATTTTAAAACTCCTGAAAATAAACATTTAAGTGAATTTGTAAAAAAAATATTTTTATTAATTAAAAAAAAAAATTTTTTTGCGCATTTTGCAAATGTTCTTGGAAAAGGTAAATTAACATTAATAAAAAAAGAAATTGAGGGCATTTATCAATAAAAGTGAATCAAAGAAAGCTAAATAACAAATGTTTTATTTTTGCAGAATATTCAGTATTGGCAGAAAGGAAAATTTTAAAGTCAAATTTTAGAAGTTTATGAAAGAAAAAAAATTATAATATTTATTTTAGAAATGACGTTAAACAAATAATTTGCTCTCAAATTGAATAAATGTGTGTAACATTTTAAGTTATTCATCAAAAGGCAGTAATTTCCTTTTATCTGCATTAAATAAAGATTCTAAAAATATCGACCTATTTCATAACTTATTAATCTCACTACATTGAATTAATACATTGAATTAAAAAGAGACAATTTTTTTAAAACCTATCTATAATGGATTACATAATTTAAATTTCCTAGTTTGTAGATTTCAATTATTCTTCTCTTATGATTTATGTTAATTTTCATTTTTAAGAAATGACACACAACATTCCAGGTTTTTTAAATTTTCGATTAAATTCATGTCAGTAATGAAAAGAGAAAGAAAAATTTAAAGAAGATGGATAAAGAACATAAAATAGAAAAATTGTATTTGAATTCACATTGTGAAAATAGTTTTTTTTTTCTCTTCTAAAATTTGAATTCGAAAGATTTATTTCCAACTGATTGAAGCGTGGAAGATGAGTAAGAACAGATAGAAATGGAGATGAAGATTAAGGGACGATTGAATTTAATTTAAAACAAAATTGACTTTATGGTGCCATATGTGGACCTTTAAGGCCAAG
This sequence comes from Ganaspis brasiliensis, assembly GCA_037103525.1. NCBI lineage: Eukaryota > Metazoa > Arthropoda > Insecta > Hymenoptera > Figitidae > Ganaspis > Ganaspis brasiliensis. The sequence continues at coordinate 1,969,860 of JAZKLR010000235.1, forward strand.
AACCTTTAAGCGTAGGACGTTCCACCTTCGTTTGAAAAAGAAAGACTCCTCAAAGTAAATTGAATATATTATTCGCAGATTCTCCATGCTCGTTTCTGCAATCGCACTCTGACTCAAGTTGGAATGTCAGATGCTTTTTGCTCTGCTCAGTGACAACTTTCAGTCCTGCGAATCATCCCATAAACTTGCATTTATTTGCAAGCGTTAACCTTTTCCGATTTTATCTAGCGCGGAGAATTTAAAACAATTATAAAAATAAAACTATAAAAAATCGTTTATAAAGTTTTGTATACACTAAAGCTTCACTTATTTTAATCCGGTTCACGCAATTCCATGAGAAAAGTCGCACTTATTTTTACCTTCACGTAATTATAAAGAACTTCTCTGATTGGCTGGTCTAATTCGCAGCAACCAATGAAAATGTTAGTTAGTTTTGATTGGTCGACAAGTTAAAATAAGTGAGATTTCGAATTGTTAAATTAAATGCGACTTCAAATAAGTGAGACTTTAAATAAGTGAAGCTTCAGTGTATGACAAATTTATAATAATAATAATAACAATAATCGGAAAGATCTTTCATTCATTTTTTGTTTGTTCACAACTGAAGTTTGGCACATATATTTTTTGTTTTAAATCAGATACTTTTTAAAAATTGCATTTAAATTGATTAAATCTCTCGATTAAATACAGGCTACGAGAAAAAAAAGTCCAGTGTTCTTTAAAGAATTCAAAAATATTCGGAAACTATTTTTTCAGAAAGGGAAAGACGTCCTTTTTTGGAAAAAAATTTGTAATGTTAAAAATTGTTTATTTACACACATTTTTAGATTATATTATATATTGTTTAACAAATGAAGTGCAATTTTTTTTAACAATTAATCTTATTTGAAAAACGGTGCAGTTTTTTGAAAATTTGCTTCCGTGAATTTGTAGATAATCTATTTTTTGATGAAAATAATTATAAATCAACATCGCATAAATTTCAAAAATTTATAAAGAAGCGAGGTGAGAAAAGTTTTATTGACCAAAAATTTGTGTAAATAAACAATTTTTAAAATTACGAATATTTTTTCCTGATAGCCTGTATTTAACCTAGAGATATATCTTCAAATTTAAATTTATAAATATCAGTTCAAATAATTTTAATTTCATTAATATATTTATTAATCTATAATTCTTTCTATAATTTTCAACAGTTTCCAATATACAATTATTCTCTTTAAATGTTATAATTACTCTTTAATTTTGTTTCATTATTAGGTCTTTAATATTTAATTATTTTAGTCATTTTGTAATTTTTCTTTCAATTATCAATTATTTTTTTAAAATTTCAATTTAATTCTATAATCTTCAATTTATTTCTTTAATTTTTAATTGCATTCTTTGTTTTTCAATTAATTTATTCAAAATTCAATAATTCTCGCATTCTATCAATTAATTTCTTGAAATGTCCATTTAATTCTTTAATTTCAAATTTATTTCTTCAATTTTTAATTATTTTCTTCAATTCTAAAATATTTTCTTTATTTTTCAATTATTTTGATCGATTTTCAGTTAATTCCTCAATATTCAATAATTCTCGGATTTTTTAATTATCTTATTTTCTAATAAAAATCATTTTAAAATTTCATTCAATTATTCAATTTTAGAACTATTCTCTTCAATTCTCAGTTATTTTCATCAGTTATTTTCTTTAATATTTAATTATTTTAGTTACATTATAATTTTTCTTTCAATTATCAACTACTTTTTTAAAATTTTAATTTAAGGCTTTAATCTTTAATTTATTTCTTTAATTTTCTCAATTATATTCTTTAATACTAAATTATTTTAGTCATTTTCTAATTTTTATTTTAATTATCAACTATTTTCTTGAAATTTCAATTCAATTCATTAAGCTTCAATTTATTTATGTAATTTTTACTTATTTTCTTCAAAATTCTCAATTATTATCTTCAATTTTCAATTGCTTTCTTCGTTTTTCAATTATTTTATTCAATATTAAATAATTCTCTCATTTCCTCAATTATCAATTATTTTCTTAAAATTTCAATACAATTATTCAATTCCTATTTGATTTTTACAATTTTAATTTATTTTCTACAATTTATCATATAATTTTCATCAGTTTTCAATTGACAATTTATTATTCTCCTTCAATTTTATGATTATTCATTATTTAAAAAATTTTTTTGTTCAAATGCCGATGATTTCACCATTTTTCGAATTTTTTTTTAAAGCCCATTATTTTCGTCATATTGTATTTTTTTTCTTTTAATTATCAATTAGCTTTTTGAAATTTCCATTTAATTCCCTAATTTCCAATTTATTTCATCAATTTTTAATTATTTTCTTCAATTCTCAAATAATTTCTTTTATTTTCAATTATTTTGATCGGTTTTCAATTAATTACTCAGTATTCATTAAGTCCTGGATTTTTTCAATTATTTTTTTCACTCATAAAACTGTTTTAAAATTTCAATTCAATTATTCAATTCTAGAACTATTCTCTTCAATTCTCGGTTATTTTCTTCAAATTTAAATTCCACTTTTCAATTATTTCCTTCAATTATTAATTATTTTCCGCAATTTTCAATTATTTCTTACCATTTTTTCAATTTTTAATTATTATCTTAAAATTTTATAATTACTTTTCGATGTTTGAAATTATTTTGTTCAGTTTAGTATTAATCTAGTCAGTTTTTGAATTTTTTTTTCAATTGTCAATTATTTTTCTCATTTCTCAATTATATTCTGCAATATTTAATTATTTTAGTCATTTTTTAATTTTTCTTTCAATAATTAACTTTCTTTATCAATTTTCTTAGAATTTCAATCTATTTTTTAACCTTCAATTTATTTTTTTAATTTTTAGTTATTTTCTTCAAAATTTACAATTATTTCCTTTAATTTTTAATTACATTCTTCGTTTTTCAATTATTTTACTCAATATTCAATCATTCTAGCATTTTCTCAATTATCAATTATTTTCTTGAAATTTCAAAACAATTCTTCAATTTTCATTTATTTTCTACAATTTTTTCCATAATTTTTATCAGTTTTCAATTGACAATTTATTATTTTCCTTTAATTTTATGATTATTCATTAATTTAAAAAAAAATTTTGTTCAAATGCCGATTATTCTCAACATTTTTCGAATTTTGTTTCAATTGTTAATTATTTTTTTTAATACTTCATTATTGTCGTCAATATTTAATTATTTTCGTCATATTGTAATTTTTCTTTTAATTATCAATTATTTTTTTAAAATTTCCGTTTACTTCTGTAATTTCCAATTTATTTGTTCAATTTTTTATTATTTTCTTCAATTCTCAAATAATTTCTTTAATTTTCAATTATTTTGATTGATTTTTAATTAATTGCTCAATATTTAATAATTTTAAGATTTTTTCAATTATTTTTTTCACTCATAAAAATTGTTTTAAAATTTCAATTCAATTATTCAATTATCTTTAATTCTCAGTTATTATCTTCAAATTTAAATTTTACTTTTCAATTATTTTCTTTTATTTGAAAGAATTATCGCCTTTTTTCTATTATTTTTTTGGATTATCATTAAGTTTCTTTAATTTTAAATACAATTTTTTAATACAATTGTTCAATTATTTTCTTTAATTTTTTATTTCATTCTTCAATTTTCAATTGTTATCTTCTATATTCATTAATTATCGGTTATTTTAATTACTTTTGTTAATTTTTATATGCTTTAAGTTTCAATTCCATTCTTGATTTTTTTTATTTTCTTCAATTTCAATTATTTTTTTCAATTTTCAATCCATTTGTTAAATGTGCAATTTAAATTTTCAATTATTACTTAAAATTTTATAAATATTCTTTGATTTTTTATATTATTTTGTTCGGTTGTGTAGTAATCTAGCCATTTTTTGAATTTTGTTTTCAATTGTCAATTATTTTCTTCATTTTGTAATTTTTTTTTCAAATTTTAATTTAATTCTTAAATTTTCGATTTATTTCTTCAATTTTATATTATTTTATTTATTTTCAATTTTTTTTCGTTTTTCAATCCAGTTGTTCAATTTACAATTATTTCGTACAGTTATTCCTATAATTTTTTCAACTATTTTGTATAATTTAATATTTATTGTTTAATTTTTTATACTATTCTTTTCAATTGTGCAATTATGTAGCCATTTTTCTAACTTAGTATTCAACCGTCAATTATTTTCGTAATTTTTCAGATATCTTCTTTTAATTTAGTATTTTTCATTATTTGAATTTGCAAAAATTTATAGTTTTAAATGACCAACGAACAATGCAAAGTTTGTTTTAATGTTGCTCGTGGAATTATAATACGTAATTCTTTTTAAATGTTGACGATTAACTTATTGTTAAAAAAAAATTTAGATTTTAATATTTTGCGATAATAAAAGTTTTTAAGCTTTAATTATAATAAATAAGATTATAAGAATACATATGTAAATTTTAAATTTAAGTATAAAAAAAAAAAATTAATCAATCTTATTATATTAATGCGAATATTTTACAAGATTTTATCTAAAAAATTAGAAACAAACAGCCTGTTTTAATTTTGCACTATGCTTACTAGTTTTCAAGTTATTTAGCTTCAAAATTGACCAATGGAGAAGCTATAGCAGAAAGTCGCCAGTGAAGGGCGGAGTCTAAATCCCCACTCCAAACAATTTCTAAGGCTCCGCCCTTCGATTGGTACTTTCTGCTGTAGCTGACACGTCATTGGTCATTTTAAAGCTCAATAACTTAAGAACCAGCAAAAATAACGCAAAATGAAAAGAAAATGTTTTCTTAGTTTTATTCAAACTAAGATAAAAATGAAAAATAAATTTAACTTTGATAAATTGAAATTATTTTCTTCGATATTTAGAAAGAAAAGAGGAGATAATAAAAGTCAAGAACCAGATTTAAAAACCAGTTTGTGTTTTATTTCTCGTGAAACAGTAGTAACATTAAATTATATAATATACGTTTGGATTTGCATAATTCGCTCCGTTGCGATCAACAAAACACTCCCTTCAATATATACGTATTTTCAAAACGATCTTAAGTCCTAATTTATTATTTATATATGTATACGTAATATATAAACATAATTTCATACTCATCATTCGTTCGCCTATCTACTCTATTATATTTATAATGACGATTGTATATATGTGTATGTGTGTGTGTACAATAACTATTCAATAATCAACAAATTTATTCGCAGTCCTCTCAAATCTTTGGACATAAAAATTTTCACTGAATCATATTTATTAATTTTAAAAAATGTAAATAAATTCTCAAATATCTCAAGATATTGAAATTTTCTCGATCCAAAATAGAATTAATCAATTTTTCTTTCGACGTGATAAACGACCAAATCTGAAAAAAAAATTATTTTATTTTAAATTCAAATTTATTAAATTAAAAAAAAATTGTTTGTTGAAAGTTAAAGTTAGTATAATAATTAGAAAAATACTCGATTATTACAATTTTTTATATAAAATAAATCAGATTTGAGAAAACTGCGCATAATTTAAAAACAAGATAATTGAGCTCCTAGTTATCCGATTTTTAAAAGTAAGACTTTTTCGCAAAAAGCGCTTCGACTAATTTTTCTTTTGACAATAAAATATATAATTTACTATTTCTTACTATTTGTATATATAGAATACGTTTTTTTTAATTTGTAAAATAAAGAAAATTGATTCGAAACTTAATATTTTATGCAAAAGAAAAATTTTAATCGAGTCAGTACTCTAATTACATTATTATAATTACCCTTTTATTATAATTAAATACAATAATTTCACTATAATTAATCACTATAATTCACTTATAATACAAAATGAAAAAGCGAAAGTTAATTTAAATCAGTAATTTTACAATTCTGTTTTCGGAAAAGGTCCGAATTTACAAAAACCGAACTTGGTATTTTTTCTAACGATGTAATTACTTAAAAATATATATATATAATTAATATATAATATACATCTAAAGTTTAAAACTAAATTGATATTTACAATGTGCTTAAAATTTTGGAAGAGCTCCCTATTTTCAAGGGGAAGTAGTTTTTTTTTAAAAAAAGACCGAAGATCCAATACCAACTTTTTAAACTGGCAAATGAAACGTATTTTTAAAATTTATTTTAAAAAATACAGAGTTTAAAAGAGTGCTGATCATTCAAAACTATCTTAAATGATGCTAAATTTAAAAATAAAAATTACGAGTTTTTAATTAAATTTGAAATATTTTGCTGAATGTGTAATAATTTAATCTAAATCTCGGAGAAATTTTTCATTTGCCAATTAAGAAATTAAAATTGATTTATTATACTTACAAATTAATAAAAACTGAGCAGGTTCTTAATTTAAATTTACACTTCATTTCATTATGCCGTCTCGTTATTGTCAAAAATCTAGGAATCAATTAAAAAAACAAAAATATTGAATTAAATATATTGTGATCACAAATATTCTAGGCAGAAAATAATTTCATTATTTTCAAAGGAAATCTAAGAAATTTGATCAAAAAAAAAAACCGTTTTTCATCGTACACTCTTGAAATTTTGTTTACTTTTTTTTTACAATTTTACTTATTGAAAATATCTACTAGCTTAAACTATTTTAAGCTATTATTTTAAGATTATCACTCTGCTATGGGTTTATCTTTTTTAAAGCTGTACCGAAGTCATTGACGTTTGATAGCCAATGGTAAAAAATATGTAAAGAAGGCGAAAAAAAGAAGATAAAAACATTTACTAGAATTATCAGAGCCTACTTGAAATTATTTATTGTTAAATTAAAAAAATAAAAAAAAAAAGATTCTTATATTCTAAAATTGTAAAATCAAAGTTAATAAGTTTAAAATTGTCAAAATTTTGTATTTAATTGTCAAATTGTAAAAATGGTTAATAGATGAAGAAAGTTAAATTTATTTTTAATCTACATTTTTTTATTCAAATGTATTCAAAATTTAATAAATCAAATAAATCAACAATTATATAAATTTTCTTAAAGATAGTTTAAAATACTTGAAATTAATTTTGAAAACATTTTTTACTATTTTTCAAGTAAGCTCGAAACGGCAAAATTACTGTAATTTTTATTGCTATTATTGTTATTTACTTAGTTTATAAAGCTGTAATTTATAAGGTAATAAGATTTAAATTACAATTAGTGAAAAATTGTTTTGTCGGAAAAATCGACTGACCTTAGATTAAAACAGACAAACGAAAAATACAATTTTTTCCAGACAATATATTCCAAATAGTCAGACTTAATAATTTCAATTTCAGTCTCTTTTGAAAAATGTTTTCGAAAAATACCAATTTTTCAATCTAAAGTTTTATAATCGAGGTTTTTTATTTTTTCTTTGTTAAAAAATCCACATTTTCATAATCGTAAAATCCAAATTTTCACATTTCGTAAAGTAGAAAAAATATCAATAAAAATAGAAATTTCGAATATAATCCAAAGCCACTCGCTTTTTCTCACCCTGACTTTGTCTCAGTATTATTAACTTTCATAAGAAATTATTGCGTAATAAATATTAAACTTTAAGAAAAATTTTCAATTCTAATTTTAGGTAATTGACGACTATCTTATTATTTTGCTCATCGAGAAAAGCGACGAGTTTGGCACTGGTTTTCTCAATAATAACTTTGATTATTAATTATCATTAAACGTTATTTATTTAGATTAGATCAGATATCTAATTTCTCACTCACACAGAATTCTCTCTTTTCTACTCACTTTTGCTCAATTTGCATCCATACTTTTCGCAATTCCGGCTTTGGTTAAAACTTCAGCTGTTTATGCGATAATTATTAATTAATATTAACCTTAAAAATACAAGTTAATCAACATCTCTTCAAGTTTTTTGTTTCCAACGGAAGAAATTTACAGAGTGTACGATGAAACCTTGTGATCACAAATTTATACAAATTTTTTTTTTTTTTTTTTAACAGATCACTCGTAGATCTTCAATTATATGAAAATTATTTTTGAGATTGTTTTACAATCGAAACGATTTACGATACTTTCTCTTCAGTTTTGGCAGTTTATTACAAATTTTCGGAAAATTCTCTCATTCTAGGAATAAAAGTTGTCCCTTTGTTGATAAAGAGGCAAAGGAGTTATTGGTGATAGGTCGTCGTCTTCGAAACGTAGAGTTTGATCCAACGGAAGAGTTGCTAGGGCCTTTACTGTATTTTTTAATAAAGAAAAGAAAAATTGATTATAACGATTTGTCGTGTTAGGAAGAAAAATATAAATTATAAAATAAGTTTGCTAACATGGATACAACAGAGGAACGATAATAATCAAAGAAAATAATTGAAAATGAAACGAAAAAATCGAAACAAACCTGACAAACGGTAATGTGATGTGCGAGTCCTACATGGAATGGAAGCAAGTCAGTCAGTGTGCCTGGTTACCTACACACAGCACAAATGGTCCAAACAACACTCTACAATTTTTGAAATTCTGAGTTCATTATCCATTCAAATTTTCGTCCAATTCGATCTGGCAATAAGTGGATTTAACTTACCGAACCTAAATTTGAATTTAAACCTCAAAATAGTCATTTTTGGGATGAAATGCAAGAAAAATTTGAAATTTTGAAATAAAAAAACTAAATTCTAATGTCATTTTATAAGTGTCACATTTAATTTCAGATAAAATGAAACATCAAAACTCATAATTGAATGATAATTCGACAGCCCCCGTTGATAAAATGTTTATTGAAAAGCCAGTGGAATAAAATGCTAATTCAAAAGAGCGTGCTATATAATTCTTATTCAATAGTTTGAGTAATAAAATGACAACTGATTTTCAGTGCAACAAAACGTTATCTCAGAATAATTATTTTAACATAAATGTCATTATTTTTAACTGCAAATTAACTCCGTATTGTATCTAAGATGTAATATATATAATAAATAATGTGTATCTGATGGTATAAATATAAAAATTACATTTGTATTTGCATACAAAATGAATATTTAATTTCTTTAAGATAGCATTTTGTTGCACTGAAAATCAGTTGTCATTTTATTACACAAACAATTGAATAAGAATTATATTGCACGCTCTTTTGAATTAGCATTTTATTCCACTGGCTTTTCAATAAACATTTTATCAACGGGGGCCGTCGAATTACAGATTTTGGTGTTTCAGAAACAAATTTATTGTTTCTCTCGTTTCCCCCATTAGGAAAATCTAAAAAAAAGATCAAAACTGAGTGAGTCAACAATTTTTTTATTGGATAAATTCGTAAATTTAAAAAAAAGGTTTAATTTTTAAAAATGATACAGAATTCATTGTTTCCCACAAATGCCCAGGAATTTCTCAGAAATTTCCCAAAAGTTTCTAGGAATTTTTAAGGGACTCTAAGAAGCTTCCTAGGAATTCCCGAGAATTTTTCTTCGTTTTTCTTCGCATGAATTCAAGAAATGTAAGGAATAGAACCATAGCTTATAACATAATTGGAATTACTGTTTTTCCAGTTTCTTGACATATTATGTTTGAAAACATAACCTAATTAATTAATTTTTACTAATCATCAATCTAAGCAATTGTTAATATGTTTTTAAGCAAATTATTCCTGTTATACTAATTAACTAATTTTATTAACGTAAAGCTAAAAGTGCAGTCTTTATTAAAGTCTGTAGAAATTTATGTCATGCTTTGAAGAACGAAAAAAAGTTTACGAATTTTTAGATTTTAGCTAAAATCACACAATTTCTTAGACTTTTGAATTAATTTTAAAAAAATTATTCTTTAATAAATTCAAGAACAATTAATATTATAAAATAAACCCCAAACAATTTTGAATTTACTATAATAAATACTAGCATAATAAATTCCAGAATATCTTGAATTTTCTATTAAATTTTATCGAATCAAAATAAATTCTAGATCATTTTAGATTTATTTTTAGATTTTTTCGATAATAGAATAAATTCAAAGTAATTATTCATTTATTAACAAGTTCCAAAGTATTTTATATTTTCTCTATAATTTTTTAGTTTCAAAAGTGAATTCTAGAACATTATTCCAAAAAGAATTCTAGAAAATTTATGATTATACTATAAATTATAGAGCATTTAATATTTTTTTACAATTTTTGGACTCTAAATAAAAAATTGCAGAATTTTCTTGAGAGTTTGGAACAAAAAACAGAATATTTAAGATTCTAGAGAGCAGAAAACTCTAAAAGTTATAATTAATTTTAGAACATTTTAGACTTTTTTATATTTAAATTCTAGATTAAAATCCAAAATCTTTTAGACTCTAAAATAAATTCCAGGTGACTTAATACTTTAGAATAAATTTTACAAAATTAAAAATTTTATAATAAATTCTGGAATATTTAGAATTTTTTTTCTTATTATTTAGATTCTAAAGTAATTTCAGAATGTTCGACATTTTAATATAAATTACAGAAAATTTATGATTATATTATAAATTATAGAACATTTAAGATTTTTTTACAATCTTGGACTCTAAATAAAAAATTGCAGAATTTTCTTGAGAGTTTGAAACAAAAAACAGAATATTTAAGATTCTAGAGTGCAGAAAACTTTGAAAGTTATAATTAATTTCAGAACATTTAAGACTTTTTTATATTTAAATTCTGGATTAAAATCCAAAATCTTTTAGACTCTAAAAAATTCCAGGAGACTTAATACTTTAGAATAAATTGAACAGAATAAAAAATTTTATAATAATTTCTAGAATATTTGGGATTCTGTTTTATTATTTAGATTCTAAAGTAACTTCAGAATTTTCGAGATTTTAATATAAATTACAGAAAATTTATGATTATATTATTAATTATAGAACATTTAATATTTCTTTACAATTTTGGACTCTAAATAAAAAATTGCAGAATTTTCTTGAGAATTTGGAACAAAAAACAGAATATTGAAGATTCTAGAGTGCAGAAAAATTTAAAAGTTATAATTAATTGCAGAATATTTAAGACTTTTTTATATTTAAATTCTGGATTAAAATCAAAAATCTTTTAGACTCTAAAATAAATTCCAGGCCACTTAATACTTTAAAATAAATTTTACAGAATTAAAAATTTTATAATAATTTCTAGAATATTTGGGATTTTGTTTTATTATTTAGATTCTAAAGTAACTTCAGAATTTTCGAGATTTTAACATAAATTACAGAAAATTTTATATTTAAAAATAAATTCCAGATTATTTAAAATTTTTTTTTTTAATTTTTAGATTTTTGATAAACTTGTAGAATTTTTTTAGACACAAATAAAAATTCGAGAACATTCAAGATTCTAAAAAAAATTAAAGAACATTCTTGTTTATTTATTAAGTTCCAAAACTGTTTAGATTTTAATTCTGTAAGATTGTTTTTGTTTAAATTTTGTTTTTATTTTTAGAATTTTAATAAACAACCTCAAATTTTACATTCAAAAATAAATTTCAGAAAATTGTAGATTTTATAATAAATATCTGAATATTTCAATTTTATTTTTAATTATCAGATTTCCCATAAGAGTCTGAAATTAATAGATTTTAATATTTTTAGAATGTTACAGGTTATAAATAAATTGCCGAAAAGTTTAGTTTGAAAAATAAATTGTACAAAATTATAAAAGTAACAAATTCCAGAACACTAAAGATCTTATACAAAATTCCGGATTTTTAAAATTCTGGATGAAATTTCAAAACTTTTTTAGATTCTAGAATAAACATCTAAAACTTCATATTTGTTTTTTTCATTTCAATATTTTTTTCAGAAAAAATATCGAATTTGTTATAGATTCTAAATAATTAATTTAGAAATTCTAAAACTGAAATGTTTAGAAGCTTATTTTGAAAACTTAAAAAGTTTGTATTTTTTTTTAGAATTTCAAATGTTTGAGAATTTTTTCTAGAATGAAATGAATTCTAGAATTTTATTTAGAATTTGACAATTTCCAAATAATGTCTAAAAAAATTAGGAATATGATATTTTTACGGAGAAAAAATTTTAATTTGAAAAAACAAATATAAAACTTTTGGGTATTTATTCTAGAATCTAAAAAAGTTTTGACAATACATCCAGAGTTTAAAAAATCTGGAATTTTATTTAATACATATCTTAAATGTTCTGGAATTTATTACTTCTACAACTTTATAGAATTTATTTTTCAAAGTTTCTGCATTACTGCATTTCTTTTCTGCATTTTATTTATAACTTGAAACATTCTAAAAATATTAGAATCTATTAATTTCAGACTCTTATGGGAAATCTAACAAAAATAAAATCGAAATATTCAGATATTTATTATAAAATCTACAATTTTCTAAAATTTATTGTAAAATGTAGAATTTGAGGTTGTTTATCAAAATTGTCAAAATACAAATAAAATCCTAACAAAAAAAAAATCTTACAGAAATAAAATCTAAACAGTTTTGGAACTTAATAAATAATCTAGAATTCTCTGAAATTTATTTTAGAATCTTGAATGTTCTAGAACTTTCATTAGTGTCTCAAAAAATTCTACAAGTTAATCAAAACTCTAAAAATTAAAAAAAAATCTCAAATCTTCTGGAATTTATTTTTAAATATAAAATTTTCTGTAATTTATATTAAAATCTCGAAAATTCTGAAATTACTTTAGAATCTAAATAATAAGAAAAAAAATCCTAAATATTCCAGAATTTAATATAAAATTTTTAATTCTGTAAAATTTATTCTAAAGTATTTTTTCTAAACTTTATTTTAAAGTCTAAAAGATTTTGGATTTTAATCCAGAATTTAAATATAAAAAAGTCTTAAATGTTCTGAAATTAATTATAACTTTTAAAGTTTTCTGCACTCTAAAATGTTAAATATTCTGTTTTTTGTTCCAAACTCTTACGAAAATTCAATAATTTTTTATTTAGAGTCCAAAATTGTAAAAAAATATTAAATGTTCTATAATTAATAATATAATCATAAATTTTCTGTAATTTATATTAAAATCTCGAAAATTCTGAAGTTACTTTAGAATCTAAATAATAAAACAAAATCCCAAATATTCTAGAAATTATTATAAAATTTTTTATTCTGTTCAATTTATTCTAAAGTATTAAGTCTCCTGGAAATTTTTAGAGTCTAAAAGATTTTTGATTTTAATCCAGAATTTAAATATAAAAAAGTCTTAAATGTTCTGAAATTAATTATAACTTTTAAAGTTTTCTGCACTCTAGAATCTTAAATATTCTGTTTTTTGTTCCAAATTCTTAAGAAAATTCTGCAATTTTTTATTTAGAGTTCAAAATTGTAAAAAAATATTAAAGGCTCTATAATTTATAGTATAATCATAAATTTTCTAGAATTCTTTTTGGAATAATGTTCTAGAATTCACTGTACAAACTAAAAAATTATAGATAAAATATAAAATACTTTGGAACTTGTTAATAAATGAATAAGTATTTTCAATTTTTTCTATTATCGAAAAAATCTTAAAATAAATCTAAATTGATCTAGAATTTATTTTGCTTGGATAAAATTCAATAGAAAATTCAAGATATTCTGGAATTTATTATGCTAGTATTTATTATAGTAAATTCAAAATTGTTTGGGGTTTATTTTATAATATTAATTGTTCTTGAATTTATTAGAGAATACATTTTTTTTTTAAATTAATTCAAAAGTCTAAGAAATTGTGAGATTTTAGCTAAAATCTAAAAATTCGTAAATTTTTTTTTCGTCTTTCAAAGCATGATATAAATTTGTACAGACTTTAAAAAAGACTGCACTTTTAGTTTTACGTTAATAAAATTAGTTAATTATAACAGGAATAATTTCCTTAAAAACTTATTAACAATTACTCAGACTGATTATTATTAGTAAAAATTAATTAATTAGGTTATGTTTTCAAACATAATATGTCAAGAAACTGGAAAAACAGTAATTGCAATTATTTTATAAGCTAAGGTTTCTCAGTTTCTCTCTGTTTCTCAGGAATACCCTTTAATTAAAGCTTTAGCGGCTATTTTATACAAAAAAAAATTGTTAATGATTTTTGGAGTACTACAGTATTAAAAATATCTTTAGAACATTGATTAAGGAAAGTAATCGGAATTGGAAGAGATTTTTATGAATACTTTTTGAACTCAGAATTTCGGATGAATGGCTCTAAATGATATATCCAGAAGTGTGAACCTCGTGGGAATGAAAATGTAACGATTTTAAAATGAAATTATACCAAACGATAAATAATTAAACAAGTTAATGGAATAAACAATACGAGAAATAAATAAAAAATTGTGGTAAATAAGAAAATAAACACACGAGGAAACAAACGATCATGCGTCACACTGCTAGACTATTAACACTAGGCCATGCAAACTTAAATGTATATAAATAATTTAATTTTCTTTATTTTTAGTTGTTTTTACGTACCAGCTACCATTTTACTTTTTTCCATCACTTGTTTCGCTAATATTTGATTTAATTGTAGAATGTGTTCACGTTGTCTCTTTTCTTCCTCGACTTTCTGCTTCAGTGTTCCCGATTTTTCGGTATTTTTCTCATCTTCTAAAAATAATAAAATTTTGATATAAAACAGAGAGAGAAAGAGAGAAATTACTTTTCGCGTTTTTTTAAAAATATAAATTTTCTTTTTTTAATTTATCAAAGTTCTAAACGCTTTTAAAAAGCTTTATTATTATTTGAATAGTATTTGAATTTCACTGCTGTCAATTTTGAAGCCCTCCAATACTAAAGTTTTAAAAGACTTGAATTTTTAAAATACAAACCTCCACCTTCCGAAGCTGTGACTACAGTTTCCGAAAGCATTTTCCTGATCGATTCAGCTTTTTTGAGCCGCTGTTCTCTTTCCTCGGCAGTCAATTCTGGAGTCTAAAATAGAGTTTCGATTTAATGATAATTGAAATTAAATATTATGAGGTAAAAAAAAAAAAGAAAATTAATAAAACACAATGCAAAAAGTCGTCTACTCGAAATAATCACCTTTTCCGGAATATAACGCTCCGGAATAACAATCTTATTCGGCGTTCCCAGAAGTTGATCGATCGTGCTCTCATTATATTTTAATTCTTTTTGACTAAGCGTTGATCTAACGACGTCTGGAGCATTTATTCTCGGTCTGAGTGCTCGCTCCATATCCAAGTCGTCTCTCGCCCTTCCCATTCCCTGTAAAAAAAAAGAGTAAATTATTCCTTTAAACTATTTAAGAATTATAAGATCCCCAATATTTCACACATTAAAAGCAACTTTTTTTTGTTCTCCCGGTCGATAAATTTTGCGAGGATAAATAAAATTGAATTATCTCGATTCAGGTGAATAGTGTAAAAAGATAGAGACTGTGAACTTATGAATAAAGCAAACTACCATTTTCGTAATTGTGTCTTCCAAATCAAAAATAGGTTTACAACTCGAGACAGTGTAGTGTCTTCGCTTTTCCTTTGGAACTTGTCTTCGTCTCGGTCCCTCTACTTTCTTCTCAGTCATCTCTTTAATTATTTGTTTGGCTGCCTCGCTCTTAAAAATTGGCGACAATTGAGGCGGCGACTCCGTGAGACTGCTCAGACTTGCCGCGGAGCCGAATAGCCTCTCGTGAACGCTCAGAACTGTCGGGGACATTGGTCCCGGGCTCAAGACACCAGCAAGACTTTCAGCTTTGATCGATGGTGTCGAACCATATTGAGAATAATACTGCACTGGTTGCTGCTGACTCCTTATTGACTGCACCTGGTAATTCTGCTGACTTGGACTGTAAGGCGGACTCATCGAGTAGTTCGGCGAACTCATTGGAACGTAAGAACTTGACGAGGGACTATCCGTATACGGCGAAAGTGTGCTGTCGGAACTTCCATCCTGATTCTCAAACTACGGGGTCGATGAAATGAAATGAAACAAAAAAGAGGCGAAAATAAAATAATGAGAGGAAGTTCGGGTGGAGGTTTATAATAAAAGGGTCAAACTTTTGGAGATTAGGTGATTAAAAATTACGGAAAGGTATGCCAGAGAAAATGATTAAGAAAATATAAAGACAGGCAAAAGTGATACAAAGTTATTTAGAGTATTAATGTTTATGAAAAAGAAGATAAAAAATTAAGAATTACTTCACGATAATAACAAATATCATTTTTTTTAACGGGAAATTTAAAAAGATAAGTCGCGGATTAAGAATTGAAACATATAAAGATCGTACAACGCATCCCCTATAGTAGAAAAAATGTTGAAGAAAGTAACTGTATATGAAACGGCCATGGTCGTTATAAGATATCAGGTTATTTCATGCGCATCAAAAGTCATTGGAAAAGAGATGCGCGAAAACTAACCTGATGTTGATGCCAAGGTTGTTGTAAGTCATAAGGTTCGTTCACGCGCACCTTTTTGCCACTGCCTATTGATGCGCGTGAACTAATCTGAAGTCTTAGGACAACCTTGGCATTAACATCAGGTTTGTTTTCGCGCATCCTTTTTTCACTGAATTTTAATGCGCGTGAAATAACCTGATGTTGATGCCAAGTTTGCTATAAGACTTCAGGTTAGTTCGCGCGTATCAAAAATCAGTGGCAAAAAGATGCGCGCGAACAAACCTGATATCTTATAACAACCTTGGCATCATCATCAGGTTAGTTTTTGCGCATCCTTTTTCCACTGAATTTTGATGCGCGTGAAATAACCCGATGCTGATGACAAGGTTGTTATAAGACACCAGGTTATTTCAAGTGCATTAAAACTCAGTAGAAAAAGGGTGCGCGTGAACTAACCTGATGTTGTAACAACCTTGGCATCAACATAAATAGTGGAAAAAGGATGTGCGAATACTAACCTGATGTTGATACCAAGCTTGTTATAACATCAGGTTAGTTCACGCGCATCAAAAGTAAGAGACAAAAAGATGCGCGCGAACTAACCTTATGTCTTATAACAACTTTGGACACAATATCAGGTTATTTCACGCGCATAAAAATTCAGTAAAAAAAAAGATGTGCGAAAACTAACCTCATGTTGATGCCAAGGTTGTTATAAGTCATCAGGTTCGTTCACGCGCACCTTTTTACCACTGCCTATTGATGCGCGTGAACTAATCTGAAGTCTTAGAACAACCTTGGCATTAACATCAGGTTTGTTTTCGCGCATCCTTTTTTCACTGAATTTTAATGCGCGTGAAATAACCTGATGTAGATGCCAAGGTTGTTCTAAGACTTCAGGTTAGTTCGCGCATATCGAAAGTCAGAGGCAAAAAGATGCGCGCGAACAAACCTGATGTCTTATAACAACCTTGGCATCAACATCGGATTATTTCACGCGCATCAAATTTCAGTGCGAAAAGTGTGCGCGACAACTAACCTGATGTTATAAGAACCTCAACATCAACATCAGGTTAGTAGACTAACACACACTGAAAACTTAAGACGTAAACTTAAGAATTAGAAAGAGTAGGACAGACAATATTATGTCCTGCTCTCTCATTCTTAAGTTTTACGTCTTACAATTCTGTGTGTAGACCTAATGTTCGCGCGACCAAAATTCTAATCGAGAATTTATAAGAATTTAAGTTTTTTATTTATTTATCAAATTAAGTCAAATTTTCTCAATCAATGTACGAAAATAGAATCTCTAGCGTCATTCTTATTATTAATAATTTGAATTTCAATGTCAAAATAATGAATAATAATGAAACTAACGAAATAAAAGAATATTTTTAAAAGATGATGATAATAATTGACAGTTGAAAAACAAAATTCGAAAAATGGCTACATAATTGAATAGAAAAGTTTAAAAAATTAAAGAATAAAAAATATTAAATTAAATATTAAATTTAACAAAATAGTTGAAAAATTATAGGAATAACACTTGCAAATAATTGCAAATTAAACAACTAGATTGAACAAAAAAAAAAAAAAATTGAAGATAATAATACAAAATTGAGGAAATAATTTGAAAAATTAAGAATTAAATTAAAATTTGAAAAAAAAATTGCAAAATGACGAAAGTAATTGACAATTGAAAACAAAATTCAAAAGAATGGCTAGATTAATACACAACTTAAAAAAATAATTGTAAACATTAAAATAATTACAAATAGAAAAATAAAGAAAATTATAGGAATAATTGTTGGAAATAATTGCACATTTAACAGCTGGATTAAAAATCGAAAAAATAATTAAAATTAAAAAAAATAATTGAAAATTGAAGAAAGCAATAAAAAATTAAAGAATTGAATTAAAATTTATGGAATACAGATAATAGAAAATTGAAAAGTGGAATTTAAATTGAAAGAAAATAACTGAGAATTGAAGAGAATAGTTCTAGAATTGAATAATTAAATTGAAATTTTAAAACAATTTTTACGAGTAAAAAAAATAATTGAAAAAAGCCGAGAATTACTGAATATTGAGGAATTAATTGAAAACCGATAAAAAAAATTGAAAAATAAACAAAATTTGAGAATTGAAGAAAATAATTAAAAATTTAAGAAATAAATTGGAAATTAAATTAAAATTTCAAGAAAATGATTGATAATCAAAAGAAAAATTACAATATGACGAAAATAATTAACTATTAAAAAAAATAATTAACAGTTGAAAAAAAATTCGACTAATGGTGAGAATAATTTATAAAATTGAAGGAGAATAATAAATTGCCAATTGAAAACTGATGAAAATTATGGCAAAAATTGTAGGAAATAAATGAAAACTAAAGAAATCAATTGGAAATTCAAGAATTGTATTGAATGAAAATAATTGATAATTGAGAAAATTCGAGAATTATTTAATATTAAGAAATTAATTGAAAATCGATAAAAATAATTCAAAATTAAAGAAAATATTTAAAAATTGAAGATAATAATTAAATATTGATGAAAATAATTAACTATTAAAAAAAAAAATTGACAATTGAAAAAAAATTCAAAAAATGGTGAGAATAATCGGCATTTGAATAAAAAAAAAATTTAATTAATGAATAATCCTTAAATTGATGGAGAAAAATAAATTGTCAATTAAATACTGATGAAAATAATGGAAACAATTGTAAAAAATAAATGAAAATTAAAGAAAACAATTGGATATTGAATAATTGTATTGAAATTTCAAAAAAATATTTGATAATTGACAAAATGCGAGAATTATTGAATTTTTAATAAAATAATTGAAAATTAAATAAATAAATGGAAGATTAAAGAATTAAATTGAAGATTAAACATTCAAATTGGAATTTGAAAAAAATAGTTGATAATTGAAAGAAAAATTACAACATTTTTTTCAACTTATCATTGTTTTCATCATGTTTTAATTATTGTCTTCAAGTTTCAAATTTTAAAATCACTTTCTAATTATTTTCCACAAGTTTAACTATTCTTTTTTTTTTAATTATTATCTTTAATTTTTAATAATTTTCAATTATTTATATTATTTGTTTATTATTTTCAGTTACTTACGTTCTTTTTCATAATTTTCAAATAGCTTTGAATTATTTATCTGAAATTTTCATTTTTCTATTCAATTTTCAATTACATCTACGATTTTTTTGTATTTTTCCATATTCTGTATTTTTTGCAATTATTTCTCTTAAATTAAAAATTGTTTTTCTCAATTTTAAATTTTATTTATCTTTTTTCATCTATTTTCTCTAATTTTTAATTATTTTCTTTTTTTTTTGCAATAAACTTCTAAGAGTTTTAAGTATTTTTCTGAAATTTTCTTAAATTTTCTTTATTTAAAATATATTATGCAAATTTTTAATTATTTCCTCAAATTTTAATAATTTTCTCCATTTTTTCATTCTTCTAATTTTGTTCAATTTATTTCTGATATTTTCAAGTATTTTTTTTTAAATCAAAATTATTTTCTTTCATTTTAAAATTAAAAATGTTCATAATTGTTATATTTAATAATAATTTCTACACTTCACTGACTTATAGCTGGTTTGTAATGATAATTATTTTGTTATTTATCTACTTTTTTTAAAAATAAATTTTTTGTGTTTCATAATAGTGGAGCTCATTCAAACATAGAAAATTCTCATAAATTCTCTGGAAGGAGAATAATCTCGGCCATATTCTCGAGAATGTAACCGGATTTTAAATTACCGAGAATTTTGCAAACTCTAGTTCACGCATTCTTTTTCCACTAAATTTTAATGCGTGTGAACTAACCTGATGTTATAATAACCTTGGCATCAACATCAGGTTAGTTTTTGCGCATCCTTTTTCCAATGAATTTTGATGCTCGCGAAATAACCCGATGTTGATGACAAGGTTGTTATAAGACATCAGGTTATTTCAAGCGCATTAAAATTCAGTGGAAAAAGGGTGCGAGTGAATTAACCTGATGTTGTAACTACCTTGGCATCAACATAAATAGTGGAAAAAGGATGCGCGGATAGTAACCTGAT
Organism: Ganaspis brasiliensis; assembly: GCA_037103525.1. Classification (NCBI taxonomy): domain Eukaryota; kingdom Metazoa; phylum Arthropoda; class Insecta; order Hymenoptera; family Figitidae; genus Ganaspis; species Ganaspis brasiliensis. Next base: position 1,990,236 of record JAZKLR010000235.1, read on the forward strand.
GTTAATAACAAGCTTGTTATAACATCAGGTTAGTTCTCGCGCATCAAAAGTAAGAGACAAAAAGATGCGCGCGAACTAACCTTATGTCTTATAACAACCTTGGCATCATCATCAGGTTAGTTTTTGCGCATCCTTTTTCCACTGAATTTTGATGCGCGTGAAATAACCCGATGCTGATGACAAGGTTGTTATAAGACACAAGGTTATTTCAAGTGCATTAAAATTCAGTAGAAAAGGGGTGCGCGTGAACTAACCTGATGTTGTAACAACCTTGGCATCAACATAAATAGTGGAAAAAGGATGCGCGTGAACTAACCTGATGTTGTAACAACCTTGGCATCAACATAAATAGTGGAAAAAGGATGCGCGTGAACTAACCTGATGTTGTAACAACCTTGGCATTAACATAAATAGTGGAAAAGGGGTGCGCGTGAACTAACCTGATGTTGTAACAACCTTGGCATCAACATAAATAGTGGAAAAAGGATGCGCGTGAACTAACCTGATGTTGTAACAACCTTGGCATCAACATAAATAGTGGAAAAAGGATGCGCGTGAACTAACCTGATGTTGTAACAACCTTGGCATTAACATAAATAGTGGAAAAGGGGTGCGCGTGAACTAACCTGATGTTGTAACAACCTTGGCATCAACATAAATAGTGGAAAAAGGATGCGCGGATACTAACCTGATGTTAATACCAAGCTTGTTATAACTTCAGGTTAGTTCACGCGCATCAAAAGTAAGAGACAAAAAGATGCGGGCGAACTAACCTTATGTCTTATAACAACTTTGGAAACAATATCAGATTATTTCACGCGCATAAAAACTCAGTGGAAAAAGGATGCGCGAAAACTAACCTGATGTTGATGCCAAGGTTGTTAGAAGTCATCAGGTTAGTTCACGCGCATCTTTTTGCCACTGGCTTCTGATACGCGTGAACTAACCTGAAGTCTTATAACAACCTTGGCATCAACATCAGGTTAGTTTTCGCGCATCCTTTTGGAAAATGTTTGAGGAAAGGGCTTAAATTTTGGATAGAATGGTTCTAAAAGTTTAAATTTTTAAAATGGGACAAACAAATATTATAAAATGAGGATTTGAAGAATGATTAAAAATAGATTTAACCCAGAAGAAAGGAGAAACAAATAAATTTTGGAGGAAATAATGTAAAGAGAAGCTTTTAATTTGAACTTACCCTGACTCTGTGACGTCGAGCAATCATATTTTTTAGGGCGTTCATGCTGTCGCTTCTTGGAGGTGGAAGAACAGGAGCTTGATGTACTGCAGGATGCGGTCGTTGCCCTCCAAATCCTCTGGGTAACGACATGCTTCTCTGGAATTGAACATCGTCAATTTCAGATAACTGAACAGTACTCTGAGCATGAGCTATTGGCGTCTCTTCGATTACTTTTCCCAGCTGAGCCTTCTGTAAAAAATACAATTTATTCAATTATTAGTAATTCATTATTTAAGCAATGTACAATAAACAATTCATAGTTATGTAACAATTCTCTTATAATCAAAATAACGACTAGCTAAAATTCTTATCAATTGATATATCATGTCTTGAAATGTTGTCGACAGAAGATTATAAAATTTTTGAATTGAAAAAAATAAAATAAAAAATAATTGAAAATTGAGGAAAAAATGCTTACAATTCTTAGAAATTAATTAAATACAAATGAGAATTAAAATTGGGAAAATAATAGAAAGTTAAAGATAATTATTGCGACTTTAAAAAAAAATTGAAAAAAATACAGAATATATGTGAAGTGAAAGAAAGTACCTAATTAAAAAATGATTTCAAGAATTTTAAATTGAGGAAAACAATTAAAACATAGAAATAATTTAAAATTGAAGAAAATAATGGAAATTGGAGATAAAAAATTGAAATTTTCGGAATTAATCAACAAATAATCAAAATAATATACAATTTGAGAAAATCATTGCAAATTAAAAAAAAATGAATAAAAATTGACGAACGTAATTGAAATTTAAGAAAATAATTGAAGAATGTTTAAAACATTGAAAAGTGGATACAATAACTTAGATTTGGGATAATAAATGAAAATTTATGAAATTAATTGAAAAATAATTAATTTATCGAACTTAAAGGTCGAGAAAATAATTGCAAAAAGATAAAATAAAATGAAAATTGAAGAAAATAATTGAAAAATGAGAAAAATAATTGAAAGATTAGGAATTTAATTGAGGAATAGTAAAAATAATAAAAAATTGATGGAAATAATTGCAAAAAGATAAAAGAAAATGAAAATTGAAAAAAAAAATTGAAACATTAGATAAATAATTAAAAAATTATGATTTTAATTGAAAATAGTAAAAAAGGATTAAAAATTGAAGAAATTGTTTGGAAAATCATAAAAATAATAATTAAAAATTGAAAATGATTAAAATTTGAGAAAATTATTTTAAAATCTAGAAAATTAATTGAAGAATAATGAAAATAATAAACAATTCGAGAGAATATTTGGAAAGTAATAAAAATAATTAAATATTAAAGAAAATAATTTTAATTCGTGAAATATAATTGAAAAAATTACAACATATATTTGTAATAAAAGGAAATAATTGTAGAATTAAATAATCAATAATAATAATAATAATAATAATAATAAATTGAGAAGAAATAATCGAAATTTGAAAAAAAAATAATGGAAGTTTGAGATAATTCGAATTTTAAATCGTGAAAAATAATTGAAAAAATTACAACATATATATGTAATAAAAAAAAATAATTGCAGAATGAAAGAAATAATCTAAAATTGACAAAAAAAGGGAAATTTGAGATAAAAAATTAGAATTTTCGGAATTAATCGACTCATAATCAAAATAAAATAAAATTTGTGAAAAACATTGCAAATTAAAAAAAAAATTGACGAAAGTAAGTGAAATATAAGAAAAATAATTGAAGAATGATTAAAACATTAAAAAGTGGATACAATAACTTAGATTTGAGATGATAAATGAAAATTTAGGGAATTAATTGAAAAATAATTAATATATATCTAATTAAAAGGTGGAAAAACTATTTGAAAGAGGATAAAAGAAAATGAAAATTGAAAAAAATAATTGAAAAATCAGAAAAATAATTGAAAATTTAGGAATGTAATTCAGGAATAGTAAAACTAATAAAAATTGAAAAATTTCATTGCAAAATAATAAGAATAATAATGAAAAATTGAAGAAAATAATGGAAATTTAAGATAAATATTTTAAAATCTAGGAAATTAATTGTAGAATAATGAAAATAATAAAAAATTCGAGAAAATATTTGCAAAGTAAGACAAATTATCAAACTTGAAGAAAATAATTTTAATTCGTGAAATATTATTGAAAACATTATAATATAATTTGTAATAAAAGAAAATAATTGCAGAATGAGATAAATAATTGAAAATTTAGGAATTTAATTGAGAAAGTGTAAAAAAATTTAAAAATTTAAGAAACCTGTTTGCAAAATGATAATAATAATAATAATTGAAAATTGAAGAAAATTATTAAAATTTGAGAAAAAAATTTTAAAATCTAGGAAACTAATTGAATTATAATGAAAATCATTAAAAATTGAAGAAAATATAATTACAAAGTAATGGAAATAATTAAAAATTGAAGAAAATAATATTAATTTGTGAAAAATATTTTATAAACTAGGAAATTAATTGAAGAATAATGAAGATAATAAAAAATTGAAGAAATTGATTCCAAAAACATAATACTAATTAAAAATTTTAGAAAATAATAAAAATTTGCGATAATAATTGAGATTTTCGGAATTAATCAACAAATAATCAAAATAATATAAAATTTCAGAAAATCATTGCAATTTAATTTAAAAAAAAGACTTGACGAAAGGAAGTGAAATATGAGAAAAATAATTGAAAAATAATTAAAACATTAAAAAGTGGATACAATAACTTAGATCTGAGATAATAAATGAAAATTTAGGGAATTAGTTGAAAAATAAAAAATATATTTAATTAAAAGGTGGAGAATCTTTTTGAAAAAAGAGAAAAGAAAATAAAAATTGAAAAAATTAATGGAAAAATGAGAAAAATAATTGACAATTTAGGAATTTAATTGACGAATAGTGAAAATAATTAAAAATTGAAGAAATTTATTGCAAAATAAGAGAAAATTATTTTAAAATCGAGGAAATTAATTGAAGAATAATGAAAATAATAAACAACTCGAGAAAATAATTGCAAAGTAAGGAAAATAATTAAACCTGAAGGAAATAATTTTAATTCGTAAAATGTAATTTAAAAAATTATATTATTATTTGTAATAAAAGAAAATAATTGCAAAATGAAAGAAATAATCGGAAATTAAAGAAAATAATGGAAATTTGAGATAAACAAATGAAATTTTTGGAATTAATCAACAAATAATTAAAATAATTCACAATTTGTGAAAATCATTGTAAATTAAAAAAAATAATTAAAAATTGACGAAAGCAATTGAAATTTGAGAAAAATAATTGAAGAACGATTAAAACATTGAAAATTGGATAAAATGACTTAGATTTGAGATAATAAATAAAAATTTAGGAAAATAATTAAAAAATAATTAAAATATCTAATTAAAAGGTGGAAAAAATAATTGCAAAAATATAAAAAAATGAAAATTGAAAAAAATTATTGAAAAATGATATAAATAATTGAAAATTTAGGAATTGAATTGAGAAATAGTAAAAAAAATTAAATATTTAAGAAACCTGTTTGCAAAATGATAACAATAATTAAAATTTTAGGGATTTAATTGAGGAATAGTAAAAATAATTAAAAATTGAAGAAATTTATACAAAATAATAAGAATAATTAGTAGCGTTGTTAAATATTATTTGATAAAAATTATAATCGAAAATTGAAGAAAATAATGGAAACTTAAGATAAATATTTTAAAAACTAGGAAACTAATTAAAGAATAATGAAAATAATAAAAAATTCGAGAAAATATTTGCTAAATAAGAAAAATAATCAAACCTGCAGAAAATAATTTTAATTTGTAAACTATAATTGAAAAAATTACATTATAATTTGTAATAAAAGAAAATAATTGGAGAATGAAAGAAATAATCGAAAATTTAAGAAAATAATGGAAATTTAAGATACAAATAATCAAAATAATATACAATTTGGAAAATCTTTACAAATTAAAAAAGAAATTAAAAATTGTCGAACGTAATTGAAATTTGAGAAAAATAATTGAAGAATGTATAAAACATTGAAAAGTGGATATAATGACTTAGATTTGAGATAATAAATGAAAATTTAGGAAAATAATTAAAAAAGAATTAAAATATCTAATTAAAAGGTGGAGAAAATAATTGCAAAAAAATAAAAGAAAATGAAAATTGAAAAATGAGATAAATAATTGAAAATTTAGGAATTTAATTGAGGAATAGTAAAAAAAAATTTAAATTTAAGAAACCTGTTTGCAAAATGATAACTGATAAATAAATAAATAAATAATAACTGATAAATGAAAATTGAAGAAAATTATTAAAATTTGAGAAAAATATTTTAAAAAATAGGAAATTAATTGAAGAATAGTGAAGATAATAAAAAATTGAAGAAATCGATTCCAAAAACATAATAATAATAATTAAAAAAATTGAAGAAAATTATTAAAATTTGAGATAATAATTGAGATTTTCGGAATTAATCAACTGATTAATAAATATCATAATTCACAAATAAAAAATATTTATTTGAAAAAATTAAAGAAAATAGTTGAAATTTGCGGAAATTTAAATTTTATTCAAATATTATCAATGAAAATAATATCATTTGATTGGCAATATTGAATTAAATTTTGAATCGATTTTAACTGGACTCGACTGAAGTGATAATAAATTTAACTTTAGATCGATTCGTGCAGAATGGAGTCTGAATTGTGAAAGGAAATTCCGAAAGTAAATGAATTCTAAAAGATATATCTTTAAAAAATTTATGAAAAGGAGGCTTAGGAAAATTCTGAAAGGGGTCTTTTAAAAAATAATGAAGAGAAACTGAAAAGAAATTTTACGAAAAAACGGAGTTTTAACAAAATTATGAATCTTGAAGAAAAGGAAATTTTAACGAAAACAAATTAAATTCCCCTATTAAATATAGGGGAGACTACCCCACAGTAGATAATGTCAAACAGTACATTTGAATTTTCTTAAAAACTGTTTTAAAATTTTAATTTAGCTTATTATAATAAAATTATTTTTAATAATTATAAGAAAATAATATATGCCACCACGAAGTGTTAGTTTTCTTTATTCGAAATAAAAAAAAAGTTTCAAAAACATTTTAATTTAGTTTGAATACTTTTTAATACACTATAACTAATTGCCGCTGTCTTAGTTGCTAGATTTTTTTAGGCGTAACAACATTTCTCGTATTTCTAATTTTGTATTTAATTATTAAAGAGTAAACAACTTTTATTTTGAAGAATACTTATCAAGGAAGTGCATTACGGATAAAAAGCTGTTCCACAATTTATATTTTTCAAATACGAAAGGATTATCCACTGTTGGCAGGAGGTAATTTTTTAGTGCACTTTTATCGTATGATAAAAATACTTATTAAAAAAAAAGTGGTTAGTTTTAGGCCCATTTTGTTGATTGTGTTGATTAATTGAAGAGATTAGCTTCATTTTAGTGTTAAACATTTTATTAATTACTTCAGCCTGAAATAATTACACCTATTGGAAATTTTTACTGTCCACTGTTGCGCGGTCTCCCCTACGTGAATTGATGAAATTTAGTATTACTCGGTATTGATTTAATAATTCTGGGAGTGTTTTGTATCTTACCTCGAAATGCTGAGAACCTCCAGATTCCTCTTCACCCAATCTCTTGGCTCCTCCGGGAGCAGACAAACCATTCATCAAGGGAATTCCGAGTCCACCTGTTCTGTCACCACGGTCCCTTTGTCGCCTCTCTGATTCTCTTTTCACTATCCTCACCGTCTTAATTTCCTGCTTCTCTTTGCCATGTATCAATCCAGAAAACTTGTTGTCGTCGTGTCCGTAATTTCCATTTAGTAATAGCGCATCTTCACTCGGCGGTGGAGGCGGCGGAGGAGGAATATACTCTGGAGGAGGAACCGGCTCTTTATTTGGACTATCATAATGTTTGTCATCTGTAAAATATCAAAAGAAAATAAAAAATTAATCGGTAACAAAATTCTTTGTAAAATCGGTAAGAATTCCTGTTCCTTATTCCCGTTCGGGTCAGCAATATTAATGACAACTATATTTTTTTTAAGTCCATGATGACACTATATTTAGATCTGTAAAGGATTTGACAAAATTCGAATTTTTTCAAAAGTTATTAACAATTAAAGTTTTTTGCCGATTTTTAGAAAAAGTGCAAAATCTCGAGATTGGCTAAACTGATTTTAATAAAATTTGGAATGGATAATAATTAGGAAATAATCTTTTGATAAATGTATAGTATATAAAAAAAAGTGTAATTTGTTTACACAAATTATATTTTTTATTGTATAAATAAACAATGTTTCCAGGAAAAATCACAATTTCTCTTAGACTTTTGAATTAATTAAAAAAAAAATTCTTTAATAAATTCAAGGACAATTAATTTTATAAAATAAACTCCAGACAATTTTGGATTTATTCGAGGATTTATTATAATACATAAGTTTCACAATATCTTGAATTTTCTATTGAATTTTTTCGATTTAAAATAAATTCTAGATTATTTTAGATTTAGTTTTTGATTTTTTAGATAATAGAATAAATTCCAAAGATTTTTTATTTATTAACAAGTTCCAAACTAATTTATATTTTATCTAAAAATTTTTAATTTCTTAAGTGAATTCTAGAACTTTTAATATTCTAAAAAAATATTCCAGAAAATTTTAGATTACATTAAAACGTATAGAACATTTAAGATGTTTTAGATTTAAATTTGAGATTAAATTCCAGAATTTTTTAGACTCGAAAATAAATTTCAGGTCTCTAATATTCTAGAAAAAATTTTACTGAAATAAAAATTTTATAATAAATTCTAGAACATTTTAGATTTTTTTTTATTATTTAGATTCTAAATTAATTTCAGAATGTTCGAGTTTTTAATATGAATTACAGAAAATTTTAGATTTAAAAATAAATTCTAGAAGATTTTCGATTTCTTTTTATTTTTTAGATTTTAGATAAAATTCTAAAAAAATTTTAGACACTAATCAAAATTTCAGAACATTTAAAGTATTAAGTCACCTGGAATTTATTTTAGAGTCTAAAAGATTTTGGATTTTAATCCAGAATTTAAATATAAAAAATTCTTAAATATTTTTAAATTTATTATAACATTTAAAGTTTTCTGCATTCTAGAATCTCAAATATTATTATTTTTGTTTCAAACTCTTAAGGAAAGTCCGCAATTTTTTATTTAGAGTCCAAATTTGTAAAAAGATCTTGAATGTTCTATAATTTATAATGTAATCTAAAATTTTCTGGAATATTTATTTAGAATATTAAAAGTTCTAAAATTCACTTAAGAAACTAAAAAATTATAGAGGAAATATAAAATATTTTGGAACTTGTTAATAAATCAAAAAATCTTTGGAATTTATTCTATTATCTAAAAAATCCAAAAATAAATCTAAAATGATCTAGAATTTATTTTGAATCGAAAAAATTTAATGGAAAGTTCAAGATATTCTGAAACTTATGTATTATAATAAATTCAAAATTGCCTGGAGTTTATTTTATAATGTTTTAATGTTCTTGAATTTATTAAAGAAATACAAATTTTTTGTAAATTAATTAAAAAGTCTAAGAACATGTGAATTTTAGCTAAAATCTCAAAATTTGAAAACTTTATGTTATTTATCACAAATTTAAATTAATTTTTTTTAATTTACCATTGTTATTTTCATTTTGCAATTATTATCTTTATTTTTAATTCTTTTTATTACTTTGGAATTAATATTCTGAATATTCAAATCTAATATATCTCAATTTTCAATCATTTTGTTCAATATTCATTTCTTTTTATCATTTTACAACTATTTTCTCTATATTTTAATAACTTTAATTAATTTTTAATTAACTTTTTAAATTTTTTATTATTATCTCAAATTTAGATTATTTTGTTCAAATTTTAATTTTTTAAGCGATATTTCAATTATTTTATTTATTTTTTTTTTTAAATAAACTCTGTTCTTCAACTATTATTTTCTCCAACTTCTCATTATGTTCATTCTTTGGTTATAATTTTCAAAAATTTCAATTATTTTTTTTTTTAAATTATCTGCAATTTTTTCAATTATTTATTTCAAATTTCTTTTTTTTTCTACTTATCATTGGTTTTATCATATTCCAATTATTTTCTTTAAGTTTCAAATTTAAAAATCACTTTTCAATTATTTTCCCCAATTTTTAATTATTCTTATTCATTAAAATTATTGTTTAAGATTTTAAAATATTTTTCTTCTATTTTTAATTATTTTAAATTTTTATTTATAATTTATAAAATTTAAAACTAATTATCTGATATGTTAATTATTCAATTCAATTTTTTAATTATTTATATTATTTTTGTATTATTTTTTCAATTTTCAATAACTTACGTTCTTTTTCATAATTTCAAAAAAGTTTTTAATTATTTATCTGAAACTTTCATTATTTTATTCAATTTTCAATTACATCTATGATTTTCTTGTATTTTATGTTTATTCTGTATTTTTTGCAATTACTTCTTTTAAATTACAAATTGTTTTCTTTACTTTTAAATTATGTTTAAATCCTTTTTAATTTATTTTCTCCAATTTTAAATTATTTTTTCATTATTTTCTTCAATTTTTAATCATTTTCATTATTTCTAAATTCATGTCTTGAATGATAAAAATCCTAAATTTTTAAAAATTTTTCTCAATTTCAATCATTTTTTTTCAATTTTATAACTTCTCCAATTTTTATTTTATAATAATAAGTCCTGTGGGGAGCGCATAAATATTCCCTAAAACCCATTTAACCTAAAATATATTTAACCTAAATCTCATTTAACCTAAAATGCATTTAATCTAAAATGCATTCAGCTTAAATTTCATTTATTCTAAATATTTTTTAACCTAAATATCATTTAACCTAAAATGCGTTTAGCCTAAACTGTATTCAACCTAAATTCCATTTAACCAACCTTCTATTTAACCTAAATCATGTTTAACCTAAAATGTATTCAACCTAAATCTCATTTAACCTAAAATGCATTCAGCCTTAATTTTATTTAACCTAAATATCATTTAACCTAAAATGCATTTAGCCTAAACTAAATCCCATTTAACCGAAATTCTATTTAACCTAAATCCCATTTAACCTAAAATGTATTTAACCTAAATATCATTTACCCTAAAATGCATTCAGCCTTAATAACATTTGACTTAATCTCTTGCATCCTCTATGAGAGAACAAGTTATTTTGCTTACACGGAAGTGAAATGTTCATGTATGAAAATAGTTTTTCCATAGTTTAAATTATTTCTTCCTATTTTTAATCGTTTTCATTATGTTTTTTTAATGCAAAATTCAATCTCAAGATATTGCACTTTTTCTAATAATCGGCAAAAAACTTTAATTGTTAATAACTTTTGAAAAAATTAGAATTTTGTAAAACCCTTTACAGATCTAAATAGTGTCATCATGGACTATAAAAAAATATAGGTGTGATTAATATTGCTGTCCCAAACGGGAATAAGGAATTCCTACCCAAATACAAAAGTTATGGTATCAAGCGATGTGGCAATCGGCCGATTTTTGTCTCATAACAACTGAAAAAAACCCACCTTGTTTTCTAATTTCCGTATTGACATAGAGCGGTATATTATTCTGTATCGGGCTGCTTTTTCCCTGAATTTGATCCTTGAGCAGTTGTTGTTTGAGCTGATGTTGATGGATCTGTTCCCGAAGTTGTGGAGACAGAGTAGTGATATGATTTTGAGGCGAGTGCTGCTGATTTTGATGAGCCTGTCTCGGTGGCGAGTGTCGATAGGAATTTTCCTTGTAGTAGATCGATGGCTCTTTATAGGGCGGAGATGATTGAGAAAGATGCTGATGAGGACTTTCAATCGGTCTGCCGTGCGGCGACGAGGAAAGAGACGGACTCGAAGAGGAATTATCCAATCCATGATCCCGAGTTATTCCCGAATCTAAATCCGTCTCCAGCCAGGAACTCAAGGTGCGTTTCTTCGAGTGGTGAACTTGGGGTGTTGCTAAAACAAAAATAACTCATTTAGCTCCTAACTTTCGAAAATTGATGATTAATTTTTTATCAATCAATTACCTAACGAATTTTTCAATTAATTTGTTAGAGAATCTTTCAATTAATTGCAATTTTAGATCTAGGGATGAATCTATCAGTCGTTTTATAATTTTTATATTAAAAAAGTTATTAAATAAAAATGATATAACTTTTAAGCAGCAAGATAAAACTCAATGGCCCAAATGGTAAAAAGAACTTACCTGTGTTCTTTTCAAGATTCCAAAAGAAATTAACTTTACAGTTACTTTCTTGATATTTAGTTTTAGTAAATTATAAATGTAAACATTGGAGATTTCTGTTGGCATCACTGCGACTTCGTATAACCATGACTTCATTCCTCTCAGATAGAAATGCGCGCACAATCATATTGATTTGTTTACTAACAGAAATCTCCAATGTTTACATTTATAATTTTAAAAATTAAATATCAAGGAAGTAACTGTGTAGTTCATTTCTTTTGGAATCTTGAAAATAACACAGGTAAGTTCTTTTTACCATTTGGGCCATTGAGTTTTATCTTGCTGCTTAAAAGTTATATACTTTTTATTTAATAACTTTTTTAATATTAAAATTATAAAAAATTGCTCTGAAATAGAAATGTTCCTTATACTTTTCTGAGCATTTAAAAAAAAAGAAAACCTTGATACGACTGATAAATATAATAGTATTAAATTATTAAAGATAATAAAATTGTAAAGTTTCATTTCCCGCCGTTAACCTGCCTGAAAATAAAGTAAATTTCACTTGGAATCGCTCAATAAGTAACAAGAGGGTATGGAAATAAGTGAGCTTAAGATGGATTAAGGGAAGCAAATTAATAATTAACACTGACTAGATGTCTGTGGCCTGATTTGCTCCTTAAGCTGTCGAATTTGGTTGCTTAGTTCCTGCCTCTGTCTCTTGAGATCGCTCACATGTTGCTGAGCTAATTCCGCTTCCCAAGCTGCAGTGGTTCCTGTCGAATCTCGAGGAATGCTTCCCACGTATCGTCTCGAGGGCTGCAGCTTTTGTCTCAAGACCACCAGATCTTGTTCAAGTCGATCATTCTCAGCTACTGTTTCCTCAAGTTTCTAAACAATAATTAATTCGTTACAGATCAATTTTCCCTGAAAGAGCGTTCTGAAGAACATGAATATTCAACTATTTTTATAATTTTTCGAAAGATTTCTTCAATTTCTAATTATTTTCATTATTTTTCAATTTTTCCCCCGAAATTTTAAATTCAATTTTCGCAAGTTTCAATTATTTTCTTTAATTTTTTCGAATAAAACATTTTCAGTTTTAATTGTTTTCTTTAATATCAAATTAGATTAATTGTTTATTAATTAATTTACCATATCTTTCGTCATATTTAAATTATTTTTACAAAATATGATTTTTATTTTTCAAATTGTAATTTTTTTCTTCAAATTACAATTAATTTCTTTAATATTTAATTATGAATATCGATTTGTAATGCCAATTAAATAATGGAAGGAAATAACTCATGAAACTTGTTAATTTAATTATCAGTTTCACTAGTTTCATCGTTTTCCATACCCATTTTTCAATTATTTTTGAATTTTAAATAAACCTGTTTCATGCTTCGTCAATTTTTATTAGAAAAAAAAAATTATTACATTTTTAATTATTGCTTTTAAATTTTAGCTGTAAATTTCAAGTATTTAAATGATCTTCGATTTTCAATCACTTTCTTTTATATCAAATAAATTCTGTTATTTATTCAATTATTTTTTAAAAATTTTTATTATTTTCTTCAATTTTCTACTATTTCTACCATTTTTCAATTATATTAGATTAATTTTCTAATTTTTTTATTATTTATCACAAATTCAAGTTATTTTTTCAATTAACAATTATTCTTATAATTCTGCAATTATTTTCTTTTATTACGAATATATGTTATAATTTTTTCAATTACTTTTCACAAATTAATATTACTTCCTTCAATTTTTATTATTTTTATTACTTCGTAAATATTTTCTCAAATTTTTTATTCTCTTTATTATTTTTCAATCAAATTCCTAGATTTAAAATATTTTTATTATTATCATTTTGCAATCAATTTTTCATTCTTTTTACTATTCCTCGATTGAATTCTTAAATTTTCAATTATTTATCTCATTTTTCAATTATTTTTTTTCAATTTTTATTTTCTTTTATCTTTTTGCATTTATTTTCTCCACCTTTAAATTAGATAAATTATTCATTTTTAATTAATTTCCTAGATTTGAAAATATTTTTCTCAAATTTTAATAATTTTCTTCAAATATCAATTATTATTGTTATCATTTTGCAAACAGGTTTCTTAAATTTAAAATTTTATTTACTATTTCTCAATTAAATTCCTAAATTTCCAATTATTTATCTCATTTTTCAATTATTTTTTTCAATTTTCATTTTCTTTTATTTTTTTTGCAATTTTTTCTCCACCTTTTAATTAGATATTTTAATTAATTTTTAATTGTTTTCCTAAATTTTCATTTATTACTTCAAATTTAAGTCCTTGTATCGACTTTTCAATGTTTTAATCATTCTTCAATTATTTTTCTCAAATTTTAATTACGTTCGTCAATTTTTAATTTTTTTTTAATTTGCAAATATTTTCCCAAATTGTGTATTCTATTGATTATTTGTTGATTTATTCCAAAAATTTCAATTATTTATCTCAAATTTCCATTATTTTCTTCAATATACGATTATTTCTTTCATTCTGCAATTATTTTCTTTCATTACAAATTATAATGTAATTTTTTCAATTATATTTCACGAATTAAAATTATTTTCTTCAGGTTTGATTATTTTTCTTACTTTGCAAATATTTTCTCGGATTGTTTATTATTTTCATTATTCTCCAATTAATTTCCTAGATTTTAAGATAATTTTCTCAAATTTCCAGTATTTTCTTCAATTTTCAATTATTATTATTTTGCAATCAGTTTCTTTAATTTTCAATTATTTTTACTATTCCTCAATTAAATTCCTAAATTTTCAATTATTTTTCTCATTTTTCAATTAATTTTTTCAATTTTCTTTTATCTTTTTTCAAACAGTTTCTCCACCTTTTAATTAAATATATTAATTATTTTTCAATTAATTCCCTAAATTTTCATTTATTATCTCAGATCTAAGTTATTGTCTCCACTTTTTAATGTTTTAATTATTCTTCAATTATTTTTCTCATATTTCACTTACTTTCGTCAAGTCTTTTTTTTAAATTAAATTGCAATGATTTTCTGAAATTTTATATTATTTTGAATATTTGTTGATTAATTCCGAAAATCTCAATTATTATCTCAAATTTTTATTATTTTCTTCAATTTTTAATTACTATTATGTTTTTGGAATCAATTTCTTCAATTTTTTATTATCATCATTATTCTTCAATTAATTTCCTAGTTTATAAAATATTTTTCTCAAATTTTAAAAATTTTCTTAAATTTTTCATTATTATTATCATTTTGCAAACAGGTTTCTTAAAATTAAAAATTTTTTTTACTATTCCTCAATTAAATTTTTAAATTTTCAATATTTTTCTCATTTTTAAATTATGTTCTTTTAATTTTAATTTTCTTTTTTCCATTTGCAATTATTTTCTCCACTTTTATTTAGGTAAAGTAATTATTTTTCAATTAATTTCCTAAATTTTTATTTATTATCTCAAATCTAAGTTATTTTATACACTTTTCCATGTTTTAATCATTCTTCAATTGTTTTTCTCAAATTTCAATTACTATCGTCAATTTTTAATTTTTTTTTTTTTAATTTGCATATATTTTCCCAAATTGTGTATTATTTTGATTATTTGTTGATTAATTCTGAAAATTTTAATTATTTATCTCAAATTTTAATTATTTTATTTTTTTTTAGATTATACCTTTCATTTTGCAAGCAATGTCTTTTATTACAAATATATTTTGTAATTTTTTCAAATATTTTTCACAAATTAATATTATTTTCTTCAATTTTTAATTATTTTCATTACTTTGTAAATATTTTCTTAAATTTTTAATATTTTTCATTATAATTCAATTAATTTCCTAGATTTTAAATATTTTTCTCAAATTTTAATAATTTTCTTTAATTTTCAATTATTATTGTTATCTTTTTGCAAACAAGTTTCTTAAATTTAAATGTTTTTCCCATTTCTCAATTAAATTCCTAAACTTTTAATTATTTATACCATTTTTTAATTATTTTTTCAATTTTCACTTTCTTTTATTTTTTTACAATTATTTACTCCACCTTTTAATTAGATATTTTAATTCTTTTTGAATTATTTTCCTAAATTTTCATTTATTATCTCAAATCTAAATCATTATTTCCACTTTTCAATGTTTTAATCATTCTTTAATTATTTTTCTCATATTTCAATTACGTTCGTCAATTTTTAATTATTTGTTTTCTTTTATATTTTTTTATTACAATTATTTATTGTAATTTTTTAAATTATTTTCTTCTATTTTTAATAATTTTAATTACTTTGCAAATATTTTCTCGAATTTTTCTATTATTCTCATTATAATTCAATTAATTTCCTAGATTGTAAAATATTCTTTTTAAATTTTAATGATTTTTCTTCCATTTTTAATTATTTTTACTATTCTTTAATTAAATTCCTAAATTTTCAATTATTTATCTCATTTTTCAATTTTCATTTTCTTTTATCTTTTTCCAAATAATTTCTCCACCTTTTAATGAAATGTATTAATTATTTTTCAATTATTTTCTTAAAATTTCATTTATTATCTCAAATCTAAATTATTGCATCCACTTTGCATTGTTTTATTCATTCTTCAATTATTTTTCTCATATTTCAATTACTTTTGTCAATTTTTAATTATTTTTTTAATTTGCAACGATTTTCAGAAATAATATACTATTTTGATTATTTGTTGATTAATTCCGAAAATTTCAATTATTTATCTCAAATTTTCAATATTTTCTTCAATTTTTGATTATTTCTGTGTTTTAATTATTTTCCTCAATTAAAATTCTTGAAAGCATTTTGTAATTAGGTACTATCTTTTACTTTACATTTATTCTGTATTTTTTTCTATTTTTGTTCTAAAATTACAATAATTATCTTCAACTTTCTATTATTTTGATCATCTTTCAATATTTCACCCGATTTTAATTATTCTCATTTTTATCCAATCAATTTCTAAAAATTTTAAGCATTCTTCCTCAAATTTCAATTATTTTTTTTTTAATTTTTTAATTATTTCAAATTTGAATTATGTGAAATAAAAATTCGGTCAAATAAAAATTATGTATAATTTATTTATTTATTTAAGACAAATATACGGGTAAATACCCATTACAAATAATTAACAACATTAAGTTTAAAAAAAGCGATCAAATTTAATAGAGTTTTTTTTTTTAAAAATTAAATTATCTTTGATGAAATACCAAATTAATATAATTCTATTAATATAATATGAATATAATAAAGAATTAGATATTTTTGAAAATTAATTCATGCATTTCTTTAACGATTGGCAAACATTGATAAAATATTTGTGGTTTAAAAGAAGCAAGAAGTGTTAAAAAGTCAATAAACGTAATTTTTACACAAATGGGACTTGAATAAAAAAAAAATAATTTAAGATAATAAAAAATAATTTATAACTAAACAGCGGAAGTATTTTTTCAAAATTTTTGAATAGTTTCGTAATTTATTCTTTTTTTTTTCTTAAATTATTACGCTGACTTTATAAACATATATATAATTTTGTTAATTGAATTCTAAAGAGATTAGATAGCTCTACCTTTGAATGATGAGCAAGGAGCATTCTCACTTTGCTCAGCTCTCTCTCTAGAAGTCGGTAGTGTTCAACTTCCGCCGGACTGCTTCTGGTGCCTTGCAATTTGTACCGCAGACTATCTAGAGCCTTCTGCAAAATCTCCTGTAATCAAGTTTTTAAAATTAGACCAAAGCCAAAACAGTAGCAATAATTTAGGAACAGAAAATTATAAATGAAAAACGAATTATAAATTTAATGAAATCCAAAGTAAGTGATATTTTTAATTAATTGAAATTGACAATAAATTAGAACTAGAAAATAATTTTAAGTGATTCTAATTTAAGTAAATCCAAACCGAATTTAAATTTTCATTTATTTAAACTTAAATATTTTAATTCATCCAAATTTCAATAGTAAAAAATTAATTTTAGTGTCCGTCCGTCCGTTAGTTCCTTTTTTTCTCTCTAGTAATTTTTATTATTTTACAGATTCAACCATTTATAATTATTCTATAAAAATAATACTTGTTAATTATTCTCGTAATTTTTTTCCTCAATTTCTAGATGTTTTTTTTTTAACTTATATCAAAAAATTAAAATGCAGCAAAAGAAAAATGAAATTTTATAAAATAAAAATTCTAAGAAACGTATTTTGAAAGTATTTTACAAAAAAAAATCAATTTAATCTAGAAAAGCACTGATCCAAATGTAATATTAAACTCGGATTGTAAAATCGACTAATCCATTTTTTTTTTGCCTTGGCGAGTATAATCTAGTGAAAGAAAAGGTAACAAGAAGTTGGAAAAATGTCCAAGTTGCAGTGTGAGAGTAACTCGAGACGAATCAGGCAATAAAGAGAGAGAGAGAGAGATCTGTCTTTGGAAAGGGGGGCAAAAAAAAAAAAACTGCTGACCGGATTTGAAATCAAGCTCGTAAGTCCGGGAATGACGAGTGGATTGAGTTTCAGCACTAACCTTGTCCTGCTGGAGACTATGAACTGTGGCAGATTCTTCCTGTAGTAACCGGTCAGTTTTAAACAGTTGCTGCACCTTCGCCTGCAACAAAAAATTTCAAGTTATTAGACGTTGAGAATAATCCACGAGTCGTCAGTTGTCGACACTTGGTCGTCTACTGAGTGTCGTATTTCAGCCGCGAAATTCCGGGTTAAAACGACGACGAAGACGTCGACGAAAGACGCCAACAAACGCCCTGCTCTTCTCATTTCATAAAGAGAAATGCACTGTTATATAATTAGACATCTACAATCCTCTTTTGCTCACCAATAAAATCAATTTTTCATTTTAGCGCTATCAATTTTTTTCTAATGTATGTTTCATTATTGGATTTCAATTACTACAAATTTCAGTTGATATTAATTTTTTTATGAGGCTAATTCGATTCGGTATTTTAAATTTTGTAAATCCGATGTTAGATTCGTACTCAGAGACCTCAAAAACCCCCAAGTGACGAGTTTTAACCGAATCCGGACAAATTTTAATTTTTGTCCGCCATATTGGATCCGCCATTTTGAATTCTGAACATTTTATTTTAAATTCGTATTCAGTGACCTCAAAAACCCCCGAGTGACGAGTTTTACCCAAATCCGGTCACTTTTTAATTTTTTGTCCGCCATATTGGATCCGCCATTTTGAATTTTGTAAATCCGATGGCAGATTCGTACTCAGCGACCTCAAAAACCCCCGAGTGACGAGTTTTAACCAAATCCGATCACTTTTTAATTTTTGTCCGCCATATTGGATCCGCCATTTTGAATTTTTAAAATCCGATAACAGATTCGTAATCAGCGACTTCAAAAACCCCCGAGTGACGAGTTTTAAGCAAAACGGGTCAATTTTTAATTTTTGTCCGCCATATTGGATCCGCCATTTTGAATTTTGTAAATCCGATGGCAGATTCGTACTCAGCGACCTCAAAAACTCCCGAGTGACGAGTTTTACCCAAATCCGGTCACTTTTTAATTTTTGTCCGCCATATTGGATCCGCCATTTTGAATTTTGAAAATCCGATAGCAGATTCGTACTCAGCGACCTCAAAAACCCCCGAGTGACGAGTTTTAACCAAATCCGGTCAATTTTTAATTTTTATCCGCCATATTAGATCCGCCATTTTGAATTTTGAAAATTTTATTTTAAATTCGTATTCAGCGACCTCAAAAACCCCCGAGTGACGAGTTTTACCCAAATCCGGTCACTTTTTAATTTTTGTCCGCCATATTGGATCCGCTATTTTGAATTTTCAAAATCCGATAGCAGATTCGTACTCAGCGACCTCAAAAACCCTCGAGTGACGAGTTTCAACCAAATCCGGTCAATTTTTAATTTTTATCCGCCATATTGGATCCGCCATTTTGAATTTTTAAAATCCGATGTTAGATTCGTACTCAGCGACCTCAAAAACCCCCCAGTGACGAGTTTTAACCAAATCCGTTCAAATTTTAAATTTTGGCCACCATATTGAATCCGCCATTTTGAATTTTTAAAATCCGATAGCAGATTTGTACTCAGCGACTTCAAAAACCCCCGAGTGACGAGTTTTAACCAAATTCGGTCAATTTTTAATTTTTGTCCGCCATATTGGATCCGCCATTTTGAATTTTGAAATCTGTTTCCAGATTCTTATTCAGCCACCCCAAAATTTCAGTTTTTTTAAAAATTTATATCAAGATATTAAAGAATGGAAAAAAAATTTTTTCTAAGATATTTCAGAATAAATTCAATTCTTTTTTTACTTCTTTCTTTAGGTAGTAAATTAATGAAAAGAAAGTTTCTACTAACCTGAAGTTGTCCATGATCAGGACTAAGTCTGTCCCAGTCTCTTCTTTCCTGTGCAAGAAGTCTCTGTTCCTCAACCCTTTGATTAAATTCGAGGCGATCTCGATACTCCCTTGTGTTTTCTTGAAGAAGATCGTGACGTGAACCAGAGACACTTCCATTAGCTGCACTTCGATTATAAAGTGATCCTAATTTCAACATATTGGCCACCAAATTCTCCAGTGGTTTTCCTTTCTCATACTGAAAAATAAGCAGAATTATTTTCATTTTAGTAAATAAAAAATTGACTCGGATTAAAAAGTGGGCAGATAAAAAACTTTACGAAAGTGGTAAGTAATTAGCTTACTGGTAATTTCCAGTAATTACAGGTAAATCCGTACAAAAATGGTAAAAATGCAAACTTAAAATATTTGGTGATTTTTCTGAAGTAAAAACAATTTTGCTATTATTGTTTTTATTAGTATTAATAGTATGTTACAATTTGGGTATATTATGAACGAGTAAAAATAACAAAATAATAAAAAAGAGTAATTTTGATTAAAGCTAGCAGACGACAGCCTTGTTTCTTTTTGGATACATAACCTTACTTTTGCAGAAATTTTTTTTTTTTAATAAAAGAAAATAATTGAAATTTGTGAAAATTACTTGAAAATCTGAGTAATAAATTAAAAAAATTAGAATAATTGAAAATTAAAGAGAACTAAAAATAATTGAAATTTAAGATAATTAATCAAAATTTTTGGACATTAGGAAAAAGAACGTAAGTAATTGAAAATTGAAGAAAATAATAAAAGAAGAATACAAATAATTTAAAATTGAATTAAATAATTGAAATATTAGATAAACAGTTTAAAATTTTTGAAATTATGAAAAAAATTGAAAATAATTAAAAATTGAAAAAAGTAATGGGAAATTTGAGAGAAATATTAAAAAATCTTAGAAAATAAAGAATTAAAAAAATAAGAATAATTGAAAATTGTGAAAAATAATTTAAAAATAATTTTTAAATTTGAAACTTGAAGCCAATAATTTATACATGATAAAATCAAATATAAATTAAATTTGAAATAAATAATTGGAAAAATTGCAGAAGTTTTTTTTTAATAAAAGAAAATAATTGAAATTTGAGAAAAGTAGGTACTTGAAAATCTGAGAAATTAATTAAAAATATTAGAATAATTAAAAATTGAAGAAAGATAAAAATAATTGAAATATAAAATAATTAATCAAAATTTTTGGAAATTATGAAAAAGAACGTAATTAATTGAAAATTGAAGAAAATAATAAAGGAAGAATACAAATAATTTAAAATTGAATTAAATAATTGAAATATTAGATAAACAGTTTAAAATTTTGGAAATTATGAAAAAAATTAAGAATAATTAAAAAATGAAGAAAATAATGGAAAATTTGAGAGAAATATTTAAAAATCTTAGAAAATAATAAATTAAAAAAATAGGAATAATTGAAAATTGAAGAAAGATAAAAATAATTGAAATATAAAATAATTAATCAAAATTTTTGGAAATTATGAAAGAGAACGTAAGTAATTGAAAATTAAAGAAAATAATAAAAAAATAATACAAATAATTTAAAATTGAATTAATTAATCAAAATATTTGATAAAAAATTTTAAATTTTGGAAATTATGAAAAAAATTACAAATAATTAAAAATTGAAAAAAATAATGGGAAATTTAAGACAAGTATATAAAAATCTTAGAAAATAATAAATTAAAAAATAAGAATAATTGAAAATTGTGAAAAATAATTTAAAAATGATTTTTAAATTTGAAACCTGAAGGCTTGAAGCCAATAATTGAAATATGATAAAATCAAAGATAGAAGATGAAGAAAGATAAAAATAATTGAAATTTAAAATAATTAATCAAAATTTTTAGAAATTATGAAAAAGATCGTAAGTAATTGAAAATTGAAAAAATAATAAAAAAATAATATAAATAACTTAAAATTCAATTAGATAATTGAAATATCAAATAAATAGTTTATAATTTTAAAAAATATGAAAAAAAAATTGAAAATAATTAAAATAAGCCAATACTTAATTGAAATATGTTAAAAACAAAAACAAACAAAATGAAATTTGAAATAAATAATTAAAAAAATCGCAGATTTTTTTTAATAAAAAAATAATTGAAAGTTGAGAAAAATACTTGAAAATCTGAGAATTAATTGAATTAATTAATTGAAAAATAATTAAAAGATAGAGAAAATAATTTCAAAATGATAAAAAGAAATGATTTTGAACAAAATAATTGAAAATTGAGATATATATTTGAAAGTTGAGGATATTAATTCAGAAATAATTAAAATAATTAAAAAATTATTTAAAATTTTTTTTTTTTTTTTCTAATTCTGTAGTTTTTTCATCGATCACAATTAAATGTCATTTATTTTTTTACAACTTATCATTGTTTGTATCATATTTTAATTATTTTCGTCAAGTTTTAAAATTTAAAACATTTTTCAATTATTTTCCAAAATTTATTTCCTTCAATTTTCAATTCTTTACATTTGTTTCATAATTTCAAAATTTTTAAACTATTTATCTGACTTTTCAATTATTTCATTATTTATATTATTTTTTATATTATTTTTTTCAATTTTCAATTACTTTCGTTTTTTTCTCGTTCTTTTTCATAATTGCCAAAAAGTTTTTACTTATTTCTCTTTAATTAAAACTTGTTCTGTTCAATTTTAAATTATGTTTATCTTTTTTCATTTTTTTTTTCATTTTCTCTAATTTTTAATTATTTTCTTTTATTTCAATGAACTTCTGAAAGTTTTAAGTATTTTTCTCAAATTTTGTTTAACTTTCCTTTATTTAAAATATTTATGTAATTTGTTTAATCATTTTCTCAAATTTTAACCATGTTTTTTCAATTTTCAATTATTTTTTGTAATTTTTCATTATTCAATTTTGTTTTAATTTACTTTTAAGATTCTCAAGTATTTTTCTCAAATTCAAATTATTTTCTTTGTGTTTAAAACATCTTTATGATTGTTTGAATTATTTTTCCCAAATTTTTAACTAATTTCATTATTTTTTTTTTCAATTAATTTACACAATTTGTATTTATTTTGTTTAATTTCAATTATTTTTTGCAATTCTTTATAATTCTAAAATATTATAAATTAGGCCCTAAATAAATATTTATTTTATTTAGGGGAGAGTGGCCATCAATGTACCAGTTTTTGTAATGAACCATTTCAATTTTCTCAGATACAATTAAATAAACATTCTCCTAATTTTAAATATAAATGAAGTTTGCGTAAACACACTACGTCCATAAATTTGAGACATGTGGATTTATTCTTTATAGAGAAAACTGAAAAAAACTGTTTTTGATGCTCTGAAGAAAAAATTTACCTAAAATACAAACACGTTTTTTAATTGAAATAAGGCAATTTAAAAATAAATGAATTTACGATTTATTTTGTATCGGGCCTGAACTACAATATTCTAATGAGATAAAGATTTTGAAATATTGCATTAAGTTATAAAAAACCATTTTTGTTGCAAATGACATGTTGATTCAATGTACCAGGGAACAATGAACCACCTGGAATTTCAGTGTATTTTCGATTTCCAGAGTGGTATGCCTGATTATGAAACTAGGCATGCGTACAGCATGTGACAGCGATTGTTATCAGTACTCTTCTCAACATAGCAAAACTAAAATACCATTTTAGCTCGTTAACTTAAATTTGAGGTATATTTATGTTATACATTATCAATTAAAAAGTGTTAAGTAATAATTTTTTATAGCATTTGATAGAAAATAAGTTTTTTCACAAAGGGAAAATTGCAATATTATTATTGTTGAACATTTTTAGTGTTTTTATAGAGGTGGTTCATTGTGTACCCAGGTTGTTGAAAATGAAAATAGCGTGTTAGTTTAGAAAAATCCAAAATTGTATTATTTAATCAAAATAAATCGGGCATAATATGTGTGCATTACCTAGAGAAGTGTTGTAGTTTTATATTGATGCAAAGAAGTGCTTGAAATGAGTAAAATTGAATAAATACTATGACCTTAAAAAAAACCCGGTACATTGATGGCCACTCTCCCCTATATTAATTGATTTTTAAATATTATATTTAAAATATGTATTTCTTTTTATTAGATAAATATTATTTATTATTGTATTTTATAATTTCTAAAATGTATGAAAAACTAACCGCGCGCTGGCGCGCGTTTTATTTTGCTAGTTTTTTTTTTAAATAATTGACTACTTGTGTATTATTTCAATAAAACAACAATTTCAAAAATAGTAAAATGTCACCATAATTATATCTAAGGTGTTATTATTTAAATAAATAGACGTCTAGAATTAATTATTCAAGTATTACCGGTAATTACGTGTCAGAATTTAGACACAGCACATCACTAAATTTAATAAATTAAATTGGCAAAATTTAAAATTACCTATGGTAATAATAATATAAAAATTTAAGAAGACATTTTGTTCAAGAGTAAAATAAATTTTTAAATTGGAAAGAAACTTGAGAAAGTATCATTTTAAAAAAACTTTTTGAGTCCTTATCGTCTATCTGGTTTTCTCCTTTGAATTTCAGTTTAGTAAAGTTCTCTGATTAAACTCGATAACGTGAAAGGCGAATTTCGCAAAGCCAAGGTAGCTACATGTCGAAATCATATTTAATCACGTATATAGTAGACCAAGTCTCAACTTAGCGAGTTAAAAGTTTTAACTGCCCAGGGGGAATTCAACCCTTTAAATCAGGATAAACAAAAAGCCTGAGAAAATGCAGTCTCCAACTTTAAATTCTAATCATTAGGTTCAGTTGCTGGCAGAGCAGAGAATACAGTTTAAGAAACAATAATAAAAAAAAGAAAAAATAAAAAAAATCCAGCTCAGTCTTAATTGTATGTAATTTATTCTGGAGATCTTATTTCCTAGATTCTTGTTTCTTTACGACAAATTCTAGTTCACAGATGTCGACCTTCTTTATGTGGATCAAATTTAATGACACTTTTTTTTCTAGGTTTCCTCTCTTTTATGTTTATTTTCTAAAATCATGCTCTCATACTATTTAATTTATAAATTAAACTAAAAAAAAATTTTGATTATTCTCAATTTTAATCGGCCTAGATTAGATTTCAAAGTTTAAATTTTGAAAAATTGCAAACTCTCACGTAATTTCAATTTGTTAAGATCTCAATTCCAATTGTTTCGAACATCAATCATAAATAAAAGAGCTTTTTGTGTAAATTTTGTGCCGAGTTGAGAAGAATGTTGGAGAGTGGAAAAATATTTTCAATCTGTGATACTCATAAATCATTTTTTAGCCAGTCCCGAGTCTTTATTTATTGGAACTTGCAGTAATTACAACAATATTTCAAACTGATTTATCCCCGTTGAGAAAATGACAAACTCACCTCTTTCTCCAGATCCATTAGATGTTTCTCCAACTTCTCCTGTTTTTGCAGATTCTCAAGACGACTCGGACTATCGAGTTCAACCAATCTGGCCTGAAAGATAAAAAAGTCACGATATTAAATTGTTATAATTGTTTCAGTTACAAAAAAAAACATTCCCCTAAAGAAATTAAACGTGAAATTGTAGAAATAGTCTAGTAATAGCTTTTATTTGTCAATAAAACAAGACATTTTTAGATTAAACATTAATCTTAAGTCCAAATATCACCAGAATATTGGATTAAAACAAGATAAAACTTATGGAATATTCTGTTTCCACAAATTTAAAAAAATCAAAATTCAAAAAAAATTGTTTAAATGGTTATTTTTAAAAATCCCTGTGTCTGATTTTAAATTTAAGCTGTGAAAATAACCATACCAAATTTTATTTAAATCCGTTAAACTGTTCTCGAGTTATCGTGTTTCCAAAAAAGTACACACATACACGCGTAGGAGCACATACACACAATCATCATAGCGCTAATAAATAAAATGTACATTATTAACCTAGGTAAATAATATGTACTTTATTACTATTGGTAAAAAAGGGTACTTTATTACACTAGGTGAATAAAGGGTTTTTATTACACTAGGTAAATAAAGGGTACTTTATTACACTAGGTAAATAAAGGGTAATTTATTATCCTAGCTAAATAAAGTGTACTTTATTTCACTAGGAAAATAAAGGGTTCTTTATTACACTAGGTAAATAAATGGTACTTTATTATCCTAGCTAAATAAAAAGTATTTTATTACACTAGGTAAATAAAGGGTAATTTATTATCCTAGCTAAATAAAGTGTACTTTATTACACTAGGTAAATATAAGGGTACTTTATTACAATAGAAAATTTTTTATCTTATCTTTATTATCCTAGCTAAATAAAGGGTACTTTATGACACTAGGAAAATTATATCCTACCTTCATTATCCTAGCTAAAAAAGGTAATTTATTACTCTAGGTAAATATTATCCTTGTTAAATGAAGTGTACTTTATTACACTAGGTAAATAAAGGGTACTTTATTTCACTAGGTAAATAAAGGGTACTTTATTACACTAGGAAAATTTTTATCCTACCTTTATTATCCTAGCTGAATAATGGGTACTTTATTAAACTAGGTAAATATTATCCTAGGTAAATAAAGTGTACTTTATAACACTAAGTAAATAAAAGGAACTTTATAGTCGTAGCTAAATAAAGAGTACTTTATTGTCGTAGCTAAATAAAGAGTGCTTTATTACACTAGGTAAATAAAGGGTATTTTATTGCACTCGGTAAATAAGGGGTACTTTATTATCCTAGGTAAATAAAGGGTACTTTATTACACTAGGTCAATAAAGGGTACTATATTACACTAGAAAAATAAAGCGTTTTTATTACACTAGGTAAATAAAGGGTTCTTTATTATTCTAGCTAAATAAAGTGTACTTTATACACTAGATAAAAAAAGGGAACTTTATTACACTAGGAAAATTTTTATCCTACCTTTATTATCCTAGCTAAATAAAGGGTAGTTTATTACACTAGGTAAATATTATTCTAGGTAAATAAAGTGTACTTTATTACACTAGGTAAATAAAGGGTACTTTATTACACTAGATAAATAAAGGGTACTTTATTACACTAGATACATAAACGGTACTTTATTATCCTTGCTAAATAAAGGGTACTTTATTACACTAGGTAAATAATGGGTACTTTATTACACTAGGTAGATAAAGGGTTCTTTGTTATCCTAGCTAAATAAAGTGTACTTTATTACACTAGATAAAAAAAGGGAACTTTATTACACAAGAAAAATTTTTATCCTACTTTTATTATCCTAGCTAAATAAAGGATAGTTTATTACACTAGCTGAATATTATCCTAGTTAAATAAAGTGTACTTTATTACACTAGGTAAATAAAGGGTACATTATAACACTAGGTAAATAAAGGGTACTTTATTACACTAGGTAAATAAAGGGTACTTTATTACACTAAATAAAAAAGGGTACTTAATTACACTAGGTAAATAAAGGTTACTTTAATACACTAGGTAAATAAGCGGTACTTTATTACACTAAGTAAATAAAGTGTACTTTATTACACTAGGTAAATAAAGATACTTTATTACACTAGGTAAATAAATGGTATTTTATTGCACTATGTAAATAAGGGGTACTTTATTATGCTTGCTAAATAAAGGGTACCTTATTACAGTAGGTAAATAAAGGGTACTTTATTACACTAGATACATAAACAGTACTTTATTAAACTAGGTAAATAAAGGGCACTTTATTGCCCTAGGTAAATAAAAGGTTTTTTATTGCACTAGATAAAAAGAAGGGAACTTTATTACACTAGGAAAATTTTTATCCTACTTTTATTATCCTAGCTAAATAAAGGGTAGTTTATTACACTAGGTGAATATTATCCTAGGTAAATAAAGTGTACTTTATTACACTAGGTAAATAAAGTGTACTTTATAAAACTAGGTAAATAAAGGGTACTTTATTACACTAGGTAAATAAAAGGTACTTTATTACACTAGGTAAATAAAGGGTATTTTATTACACTAAATAAAAAAGGGTACTTTATTACACTAGGTAAATAAAGGGTACTTTATCACACTAGGTAAATAAAGTGTACTTTATTACACTAGGTAAATAAAGGGTACTTTATTACACTAGGTTAATAAAGAGTACTTTATTACACTAAATAAAAAAGGGTACTTTATTACACTAGGTAAATAAAGGGTACTTTATTACACTAGGTAAATCAAGGGTACTTTATTACACTAGGTAAATAAAGGGTACTTTATTACACTAGGTAAATAAATGGTATTTTATTGCACTATGTAAATAAGGGGTACTTTATTATGCTTGCTAAATAAAGGGTACTTTATTACAGTAGGTAAATAAAGGGTTTTTTATGACACTAGGTAAATAAAGGGTTTTTTATTACACTAGGTAAATAACTCGTTTTTTATTACACTAGGTAAACAAAGAGTATTTTATGACACTAGGTAAATAAGGGGTACTTTATTATCCTAGGTAAATAAAGGGTACTTTATAACACTATATAAATAAAGGATTCATTATTACACTAGACAAATAAAGTGTACATTATTGCCCTAAATATGTAAAGTGTACATTTTTGCCCAAGATAAATAAAGTGTACATTATTATCCTAGATAAATTATATTTATTAAGAAATTTAATCACATTCATAAAATTATATTAATTAATAAAAAATAAGATAAAATATTTGTTTGTTGTAAATTTATAAATACTTTTTTTGTTTTATTATTTTTGTTTATTAACATTATATTATAAAAAGCAGTTTGTTGTGAATTTTTAATGTAAATAATAGCTATCCGTGGGAAATTGATTGTCTTCAACACGTTATGCGCAAATGCGACCTGAACAGTGGAATCTGTTGATTAGACAATTATCGTTGCTGCATCTAATCACGCTTCGTTGCTACAACTAACTGAACGAATTAGCGACGCCTGATCGACCGCAAACTATTATACGCTTTGACAGTTCATGAGCAAGGGTCAAGAAAAAATGGACTTGAAATTTTCTCTTCGATCTTGAAAATTTAATATCACAATAATCCGTTTATTAAAGCTTAAAGAATGTCTATTTTCGATTTTTTACACTTATTTTCAAACAGTTATGAATATAATTATTTTTTCCCTAAATTGCTTGATTTTTTCCAATAATTAATAATAAATTTGATCGTAATATATTTTTCAATTAAACTTGATGAAGAAATAATGATAAAATTTAAATTAAAATCTGTGCACTTTAATTTAATTTGACATTTTTCAAATAAACGTAATTGACAAATTTTCAAATTAAAATTCAAAAATTGTCATTCGGAAATTTAATTTAAAATATAGTAATTGAGTTAAAAATTTATTTCCACGTTTCCTGCAAAACTCAATCAAAGTTAAAATTGCTCGAGTTTGCTTTGGTAGTAAGTAAATTAATTGAATTAAATTGAGACAGGAATTGTTGTGAAATGAGCTCACAAAGTATTAAATTTCAAGCACCCTTTATTTAGAAGGGTTCTAGTTTTTTTTTTAAAAAGAGAGTTGAGTTTTTGAAGCTTCGAAAGCTATTAATTAAATTAATTAAACCGAGGACGATTGACGGTTCTGTAGCAATTCGAAAAAAATAGGTCATTATAGGGTCGAAAATAATTACTGTCACGAGCACTTTGTTTTTTTTTAGAACTTGAGTGTTTCAAACGTTAATACACCTTATCGCATGAACTCACAGAGGCAACTGAGAGTCGTCTTTTCCTCAATGTCAGCTCTCGGAAAACCGATCCTAAGTGGCCGCCTTTTTTCAAATAGTAGCAACAAGTAGAAACTCGAGCAATGAGAACGGATTTATTTCTCGACTTTTTTTTAAATTTTATTTCCACTTCTCATATCCTGCTCATATTTATTTATTTTCTCGTTTCTTTCTAATTAGCTGGCTCAAATTTCAATACTACTTAGCAGTTTGAAAGCATTAAATTTTTTCTCAAAGTATTCAGCTACAAAGAAATTTAACAATTTAATCCTAAAAAATTTATAAACAAAAAAAATTTGAATTCAATTTTCCCAAATTTAAAATTAAAGACTTTTAATTGAATTAGATTTTAATATTCTGTGTATGAATTCTATTTGATTATTCAAGTACGTAATATTTTAGGTTAAGTTACTGACTTATTTTTCATTAGTAATTTTAGTTTTTAAACTGTATTTTTCGATATTGGTTAATTAAATTGACAAAAAATTGGTTTTTTACGTTTAAATGGAAAATTCTCCATAAGAAACTCACCCAACCCTGATCTCGATGTATGTATAAACCTTTATAATATTTAAAGAATTTTACCTACAATACCAGGGTTGGGTAACTGGTAAATTCTGGTTTCTTTGGTTTTTTACAGAAAAAACTAAGTGAACCAGAGGTATTGTACTTTCCCAACCCTGGTCTGTTTTATTTACATCTCTTTTAAATTGTAAAAAGCAGTATATCTACTAAATCAGGGATGGGTAGGTAAAATACCTCAGACTTTCATGGTTCTTTACAGTAAACTGCCAAGTAAACTACCCAGCCCTGGCTGGCTTGAACGTCGTTTTTGTACCAAACCAGAGTTGGGTAAGTAAAATTCCTTTGGCTTAGTTGGTCTTTTACAGTAAATTACCGAGTATGAGTAGGTAAAATACCTCAAATATCTTAGGCCCTTTATAGTAAACTACTCAACCCTGGTCTAAAATCAATCGTGTCAAATTTAAAAATAAGTTAACTGATTAAGATTTTAAGGTTCTGTGTATAAATTTTATTCGATTTTTCGAGTACGTAATATTTTAGGCTAAGTTACCTACTTATTATTCATTAGTAATTTTAGTTTTTAAACTATATTTTCGATATTGGTTTATCAAATTGACTAAAAATTTGTTTTTTACGTCTAAATGGAAAATTCTCCTTAAGAAACTCACCCAACCCTGGTCTAAACCAGGGATGGGTAGGTAAAATATCTCTGACTTTTATGGTTCTATATAGTAAACTGCTAAAAAAAATAATACCCAACCCTGTCTGTCTTGAACGTCGTTTCTGTACCCAACCAGGGTTGGGTAAATAAAATACCTTTCGCTTAGTTGGTCTTTTACAGTAAATTACCGGAGATGATTAGGTAAAATACCTCTGGATTTCTTGGGTCCTTATGGTAAATTACCGAGTAAATTACCCAACCCTGGTCTAAATTCAATCATGTCAAATTTAAATTTTATAAGCAGTAATTGGCTTAGATTTTAATATTCTGTGTATAAATTTTATTCAATTATTCGAGCACGTCATATTTTAAGATATGTTTCTGACTTATTTTTCGAAAGTAATTTTAGTTTTTAAACGAAATTTTTTGATATTAGTTAATCAAATTGAATAAAAATTGGTTTTTCACGTTTAAATGGCAGATTCCCCTTAAGAATCTCACCCAACCCTGGGCTGGCCTTATGTATAAAGTTTGTAATGTTTAAAGCATTTTATTTTTATTTTTAACCATACCAGGGTTGGGTAAATCAAACATTCTGGTTTATTTTGTTTTTTTACAGAAAAAATCAATTTTATATAAAAACTTTATATATAAATTTTATAAACAATTTTTATATCTCCTTAACCAGGGATGGGTAGGTAAAATACCTCTGAACTTTATGGTTCTATACAGTAAACTGCCAACTAAATTACCCTATCCTGTCTGTCATGAACGTCGTTTCTGTACCCAACCAGGGTTGGGTAAGTAAAATACCTTTGGGTTAGTTGGTCTTTTACAGTAATAATAGTATCTTGGGTCCTTTATAGTAAATTACTCAACCCTGGTCTAAAATCAATCCTGTCAAATATAAAATTTAGAATTATTAACTAACTTAGATTTTAATATTCTGTGTATAAATTGTATTCGATTATTTAAGTAGGTAGTATTGTAAGTTATGTTTCTGACTTATTTTTCGTTATTAATTTTAGTTTTTAAACTTTTTTTTTGATATTGGTTCATTAAATTGAGTAAAAATTGGCTTTTTTATGTTAAAATGGACCATACCAGGGTTGAGAAACTGAAAAATTCTGGTTTATTTGCTTTTTTAGAGAAAAACCAGTGGTATTGTACTTTTCCAACCCTGGTTTGTTTTATTTACATCTCTTTTAAATTGTAAAAAGTTGTATATCTACTAGACCAGGGATGGGTAGGTAAAATACCTCTGAATTTCATGATTTTTTGTAGTAAATTGTCAAGTAAATTACCCAACCCTGGCAGGCGTGAACGTCGTTTTTGTATTAAACCAGGGTTGGGTATGTAAAATACATTTTGCTTAGTTGGTCTTTTACGTTAAATTACCAGGGATAAGTAGGTAAAATACCTTTAACTTTCTTGGGTCTTTATAGTAAATTATTAGTAAATTTCCCAACCCTGGTCTAAATTCAATCGTGTCAAATTTAAATTTTTGAAGAATTAATTGGCTTAAATTTTAATATTTTGCGTATAAATTTTACTAGATTGTTCAAGTACATCATATTCTAGAGTATGTTTCTGACTTATTTTCAGTTAGTAATTTTAGTTTTTAAAATATATTTTTTGATATTGGCTTATTAAATTGGCTAAAAATTGGTTTTGTACGTTTAAATGTCAAAATTTCTTTAAGAAACTCACCCAACCCTGGTCTTGAAGTATGTGTAAACCTTTATAATGTTTAAAGCATTTTACCTACCATACCAAGGTTGGGGTAAGTGAAAAATTCTGATTTATTTGGTTTTTTATAGAAAAAAACTAAGTGTACCAGAGGTATTGTACTTTCCCAACCCTGGTCTGTTTTATTTACTTCTCTTTTAGTCAAAAGTACTATAGCTACTAGACCAGTGATGGGTAGGTAAAATACCTCTAAATTTCTTGGGTCTTTATAGTAAATTATTAGTAAATTCCCCAACCCTGGCCGTCTTGAACGTCCTTTTTGTACCAAACCAGGGTTGGGTATGTATAATACTTAGTAGGTCTTTTACAGTAAATTACCGAGGGATATCTCACTTTGTTTTCTGTAGTAAATTAATAAGTGCCAAAATCTTTGATAGTACTTTCCCAACCCTGATCTTGCTTACGTTTGAACTTTTATAATCTTGAAAGTTGCCTACCGATCAGACCAGAGTTGAATAAGTAAAATTCCCTTGACTTTTGTAGCGTAAATTACCTAGTGCTTTGCCAAAAATATTTTATAACTCCTACCCAACCCTGTTTAGGCTTGTGTGCAAAGTTATCTATTTTTGAAAGTCGTTTACCTACTAGATAAAGGTTGGTTAAATAAAATACATGTAGTTAGTTTATTACTAAATAATAGGCAGAGGTATTATACTAACCCAACCCTGGTTTTTTTATCTAAAAACTTTTATGTTGTTTGTTTATATTTTTTATATTACCAAATAATTTACCAGAAGTATTTTATTTACCCATCCCTGGTCTGGCTTGTGTACGAATCTTTATATTGTTGATAGTTAGGTGCACAGGGATGGGTAGATAGAACATTTTGTGAATTACTTGATTTTTTACAGTTAATTACCCAACCCTGTTCTGACTTATGTTTCGGAATTCGAACCTTTAAGAAAGACAAATTTTTGTATTTAATATAATTAACAAAATGGTAAATAACGGAAACGAAAATAATGAAAAGACGTCAAAGAAAGTTTTTCTGACGCCTGAAAATAAACTAATGTTTGTTGGTGAATTTATTATTAAAAAAAAAGAATATTCGAAACTCGATAGAACTTTAAACTCAAGCAGCTCCAAACAACATTTCCGCCTCTGTAACAACGTCTCAAAACTTAAAAGTTTGTTCATCAACTTTTACCAGTCTCAATTAATTAACTCCTTGCTCTTGGAATTGCTGGTATATTTGCACCTCTTTAAAAAAAAATTGTTAATTTGCGTTATTCTGATATCCATAGTCCCTTAAAAAAATTGTCCTTTGAAGTAAGACTGATTTTTCATTGAATTCCATACATATTTAATAAATAAAAAAAGTCGAGAAAAAAAGAAAAAACAAACATTTTAAGTAAAGATACCACTTTAATTTAAAACATTTTTCAGTATTTTTCGAATTAAATCTTCATTTCCGAAAAAAAAATTCTTCCGTCTAATGGGATTCGAACCCAGAATCTCTCACTTTCCAGGACTCTACCCTAACCGTTTCAGCTAAATTGATTTCTTGATTTTTTTTCACAATCATTATTTTCCCCATTGAAATATAAGGAAAAAAGCATACTTTTAATTTTATTCATTAGAAAAAATAAATTTACTTTTTTAAATAAAAGGAAAAATTAAGAAGAAAAACAAATTACGAAACTATTTCTACAATCTTAATGATAATAATAACTGGCAAATCAGGAGTGTTAATGAAGCGGTCTGCGAGAAGAAAAATTAATTTGCATTGAGGATGAAATATAAAAAAGGGACGATAAAGTAAACTTTAGAAGTGAAATAGCGTAAAGCCCGATCTCCACCATAAATAGCGAATCCCAGCATCCACCTAGCGATGAAAATAACTATAAAAAAAAACCTAAAAAAATAAAAAAAATTAAAAATGTAAAATTAGAGAAAAAGGACCTGGGTCTCGATTTCCATGTGACAATTTTCCATGGCTTTGCATAAGGTGGCACTCTGTCGACGTAGCTGGATAAGCAAAAGGACCAATTCTTCATGAGTTCGGCCCAAAAGTTCTCCAGCTGACACTTGGACTAGACTTCCACTTCCGGACGATTTACTTCTTCCTGAACGTCTCGAGTTAATGTTGTTCTGTTGCATGCAAATTTTGGTAAAAAAAGAAACAACACAAACTCATTAAAATACTGAAAACAATTTGTCAATAACGTTAATTACACTGTGTAACAGCGAAAAATTACTTTGAATCAGACCTAGTCTAAGTTGTTCGTCAAAAAAAAAAAAAAATTATTAAATCCCCCCCCCCCCTTAAAATTGCATTTTAGAGCTAAAAACCGTTTTTCTGCAGTTTTTGTATAAAATATACTGTTACTTCGTCATTTTTGATCCGATTTTAATTTTTTTTTAAAGCTGAGAAATGAGGCTTTCTTTTTTTAGTTAAAATTTATGGTAGAAAAAAAAAGTTTGAAACTTTTTTACTCTATTAGATATAGAAAGCCTCGTTTCTCAGCTTTAAAATAAAAACATTGAAATCGGATCAAAAATTATCAAGTAACAGTATATTTTATAGAAAGACTGCAGAAAAACGGTTTTTAGCTCTAAAATGAAATTTTTAGGGTGGGGGAAGGATTAATATACATAATTTTTGTTTGTTTTTTGTGACGAATAATTTAAATTGACGATTAAAAGTAATTTTTGGTACTCATTTTTTGTAACACAGTATTAATGGAAAATCAAATTATATTTAACTCTATTAGTTATTCACTGATTGATTAATTAACGTTATTTCATAAATGAGGAAAAATATTCTTTAGATTTTCTAGAATTAACGAAATCTTTCATTTGATTCTTTGAAAATTATAAGAATATTTTATTTCTCCATTATAGATACATGTGAGAGTCAATATAAGTGGTTTTTTCTTATAAGAACGATTTTTATTTTTTGAAAAACAATTTTAAAAGATACTTAAAATTAAAATTTACATTCCAAATGTGGTTCTCCTATGTTAACTCTCGTCTTTAAAACTTTAAAATCTATTGTTATTATTAATATTACTATTATTATTATTATTATTATTAATGCTCGGCATAAGGAGACAGGGGACGCAAAAATGGTTATTCTTCCCCTTAGTGATGAAAATAGCCATTTTTCTCTTGACTGATGGAAATTGTTACTTTTCCCACTAGTGAAGAAAATAGTGATTTTTTCCATTAGTGATGAAAATTTATATTTCGTCACTGGTATTTAGTCATTTTCTCTACTAGTGACGAAAATTGTCATTTTCCTCAGTATATATAAATTATTATTGCTATTAATTAATTATTATTGTGCTATTATTATTATAATTATTATTACTATTATTATTGTTATGTTGGCATTTTATAATCTAGTAACATGGTAAAATCTATGAATTATCGATTGGCTTGGATATGTTAAAAAATTATTTTTAACAATCACCTTATTAATAAATAACAAATGTTTAAGCTGCAAAATAAATAAATATTTAAAAAATATAGAATCATTATTTCGAAAAGAGTTTAACAAAAAAATTAAAACTGTGAAAATAATTATTTAATAAATTTTATTTAAAGTTTTTTACGTTGGTAGCAGAAATTAACCGTGCGGCCTGAGGCTGTTCGGAAACTCTTCTGGAGGCTTCATAAACTTTAATTCAAGCATTTAATTACACAGTTTCACAACAACAACAACAAAATTTTCTCCGAGACACAACATTAGTATATTTCTACGTAGTTTTCTTCGCTGAATCCCAATCCGGAGTCAAAATCACCAGATTAGCTAAAATTTTTTACATAATCTTTAAAAAAAAAAAGTTAAACGAATCTGGAAATTCTAGCTTCGGATTTGAATTCACTGAATATTTCTCGTAAACTGTAATTTTCATGAAAAAATGTATATTACATAAATTGTGTATTTTTACAAGACCCATAACTCTTGTATAAAACAATTTTTGAAATTTTTGTTATTACGGGCTATAAATTTAAAAAACGACAAATTTCCTTGGTTTTTTTTAAAGTTTTCACAATGAAGATGGTGGTGGTTGGTTTGGGATGCAGTTGTTTCGTAACATTGAATATATTGGTAAACAAACGAAGATTTTAAATAATAGTTGCCGAAGGATTTAATGTTTTTTACAGTTTTTGTGAACTTTTCTCGTAAACTGATTACTTTCATAAAAAAGTGGATACTACATAAATTATGTATTTTTGTAGGACCTATAACTTTTGTCTAAAATATTTTTTGAAATTTGTGATAATAAGGGAGATAAATGTAAAGACTACCTTTTTTATGACGTTTTTTAAGTTTTTACCATAAAGATGGTGGTGGTTGGTTTGGGATGCAGTTGTTTCGTGACATTGAATTTAGAGGTAAACAAACGAAGATTTTAAATAATCGTTGCCGAAGGATTTAATGTTTTTTACAGTTTTTGTGCATTTTTCTCGTAAACTGTTTACTTTCATGAAAAAGTGTATACTACATAAATTATGTATTTTTGTAAGACCTATAACTTTTATCTGAAACATTTTTTGAAATTTTTGTTATTACGGGCTATAAATTTAAAAAACGACAAATTTCCTTGGTTTTTTTAAAAGTTTTCACAATGAAGATGGTGGTGGTTGGTTTGAGATGCAGTTGTTTCGTAACATTGAATATATTGGTAAACAAACGAAGATTTTAAATAATCGTTGCCGAAGGATTTAATGTTTTTTACAGTTTTTGTGCATTTTTCTCGTAAACTGTTTACTTTCATGAAAAAGTGTATACTACATAAATTATGTATTTTTGTAAGACCTATAACTTTTGTCTAAAATATTTTTTGAAATTTTTGTTAATAAGGGAGATAAATGTGAAAGACTAGAAATTCAATTGGTTTTTTTTAGGTTTTTTCA
Organism: Ganaspis brasiliensis; assembly: GCA_037103525.1. NCBI lineage: Eukaryota > Metazoa > Arthropoda > Insecta > Hymenoptera > Figitidae > Ganaspis > Ganaspis brasiliensis. The sequence continues at coordinate 2,027,618 of JAZKLR010000235.1, forward strand.
GGTTTTTTTTGGCGGTTGGTTTAGAAGGCAGTTTTTTCGTAACATATAATATGGAGGAAAAGAAAAAAAGATTTTAAAAAATGGTTGCCGAACGGTTTAATGTTTTTTACAGTTTTTTTCCATTTTTCTGGTAAACTGTTATTTTTATGACAAAATGTGTAGTAGATAAAATATGTATTTTTACAATACCAATAAGTTTTGTTCAAAACATTTTTTGAAATTTTTATTACTGAGGGAGATAAATGTAAAAACTACCTTTTTCTTGACGTTTTTTAAGTATTCACCACGAAGATGGTGGTGGTTGGTTTGAGATGCAAGTTGCCGAACGGTTTAATATTTTCTACAGTTTTTTTGCGTTTTTCTCGTAAATTGTTATCTCATGAGAAAATGTATACTACCTAAACTGTGTATTTCTACAAGACCCATAACTCTTGTATAAAACAATTTTTGAAATTTTTGTTATTACGGGCTATAAATTAAAAAAACTACAAATTTCCTTGGTTTATTTTGAAGTTTTCACAATGAAGATGGTAGTGGTTGGTTTTAGATGCAGTCGTTCCTAACATTGAATATAGAGATAAACAAACGAAGATTTTAAATAATCGTTGCCGAACGGTTTAATGTTTTTTACAGTTTTTTTGCATTTTTCTCGTAAACTGTTATTTCTATAACAAAATGTATAGTAGATAAAATATGTATTTTTACAATACCAATAAGTTTTGTTGAACACATTTTTTGAAATTTTTATTACTGAGGGAGATAAATGTAAAAACTACCTTTTTCTTGACGTTTTTTAAGTTTTCACCATGAAGATGGTGGTGGTTGGTTTTAGATGCAGTTGTTTCATAACATTGAATATAGAACTAAACAAACAAATATTTTAAATAATATTTGCCGAAGAATTTAATGTTTTTTACAGTTTTTTTCTATTTTTCTCGTAAAATGTTTACTTTCATGAAAAAATGTATACTACATAAATTATTTATTTTTACAAAACGCATAACTTTTGTCTAAAACACTTTTTGAAATTTTTGTTACTAAGAGAGATAAATGTAAAAGACTACAAATTTCAATGGTTTTTTTAGGTTTTCACACTGAGAAAACAGAATTCTTATATAAAGTAACTTTTACTATTTAAAAGTAAAACCTAAACTGACTCGAATTTCTGCGCATGTCAGTCAATTTTTACTATTTTCGTAGTAAATTTTACTATTTCTGAAGTAACTTTTAGTAAAATAATTAAAATGTACTTCGGAAATTGTAAAAGTTGCCAGATATGCGCAGAAATTCTGGTCAGTTTAGATTTTACTTTTAAATAGTAGAAGTTACTTTATCTTTTTTTTCAGTGCACCATGAAGATTCAATAATTCATGAAAAGAAGGAAAACAATTTTTTTTAAATGAGTTTAAGAAATCTTTTTAAGGTTATTTGAAAAAGCAGAACCAATCTAAAAATTCTGACTTCGGATTCGGATTCAGCAAAGTTAAATACGTCGGAATACACTAGTGTAGTGTGTCGGACGAAAAATTCTTTTTTTTTTGTATTTACAAAAATACAAATTCACATTTCAAAAATTGACAAATATTTCTCTTTTATTAACTTCTTCGTAATAAAATCATATTTTAAATAATTCTTATCTCTTTTTAGTAAACAATTCTTTTGTGTAGAATTATTTAAATTCAACACTCACTTTTTCTTTTGAACCATCGTACCAAGGAACTTTGGGAAAAGATTTAAGAACTTTGTAGGCATAAAGTTCAAAGCGATTTTGAATTTAATTATATATATACATATATATATATAAAAGACAAGAAAACAGGGTATAGAAAATACAATAAAACGTTCAGTAGTGTTATCAAAGATTTCATGTGGGTGCCATTATCCTTGTAGTGCGTCTCGTTTACGATTGTGCACAAGGATCCAAGTACCTAGTAAGACAAGAAGTTCTCACACTAGTTCTCGGCTTATGACATCAGTTTATAAAACTTTACGAAAAATGTCCTTTCACTGTCTAGAAAAAAAACAATACACATTAATAACAACACTTGTTACGACACTGCTGTAACTCTCAGACTTTTTAGAACCGCAATTTACTTTTTATTTTCACTTCTCCTGCTGATCTTTTCAATTAACTTTCTCCCCTTTATTTCAATTTAAGTTTCTACAATTTCTTTTTTTATTACTTTTCGCTTTAATTCAAAATTTAAGTCTAGATATATTTTTTTAATTGGGTCAATCGCGTTCTTTGGATGTGGAACTTTATGGTTAGAAATTTAGCAAATTTTATAATTAAAAGAAATAAATTACGGATTTAAAATTTTTTTTCGAAAAAAAAAACTTAATGTTCTTTTTCGGGGGATAAAAGGAATTTAATTGAAAATGATTGCAAAGGTGGTTGTGGCGACCTTAAGACTAGCTTCTTGACCAGTCTGGTACCCAGAGTGCACCAGGCTTTGCAAGACCTTCCCCTCTCCATAAATTGTTTTGTCCCTTTTTCTTTCAAGATCAACTTCGTCTGAGTGTCTATTCTCTTTCTCAGGAAAAGTCGGATCTTGCCAAATTTACACAAATCTCAAATTCAAGACTTGGTGGGATTTTTTCTTGGTCTAGGTTAAAAAAAAAAAAAATAGTATCCCGCATTAAAAGTTGAAACAGAATTTAATTTAACGACCTTGAAATTTGTTTGAGTTTAAATTAAAATAATTTGTTAACAACAGCAAAATATTGATTGTAGTTTTAGAAGGAAAAGAAATGTGAAAGAGATTTTTAATTTTAAATCGAATTTTATTCTTCTTGACAATCTACCAGTTTTCGAGGTTTTCAGGTGTCCAGCAGACTTCCTCGTTCACCTGTCTTATCTTAACAGTTTAGATTCGAATTTCCGATCATTCCGGATGTTCCGACCATTTTCATAATCGAGCGATAAGAGCGAGATGGGGAACGTGATAAGATTCATAAGGAGTTAGCACGAACGAGAAATTCGAACGTGACTTTATTTCATCGAAAGGATAACACCCAGGACTCGGATTTTGTGAAAATATGGAACGTTCGCTGAAAAATTGACTTCAAGATTGCTTTCCATTGAAATAAGGAAATTGTCAAGCTGCTTTTTACCCAAAATAAGAGAAAAGATGGAAATTCTCTATTTAATTTCATTTATTTTCAACTTTCTTAAAGTTGAAAGTTTTTCCAGTTCGAATATTTAAGTATTTTGTCATACTGGTTACGAATATCTAAATGAAAATTGGCAAAATGTCATCTTTAGGGTGAAAACCTAAAAAAACCTCATAAAAAGGTAGTTTTTTACATTTATTTTTGTTAATAACAAAAATTTCAAAAAATGTTTTAGACAAAAGTTATAAGTCTTGTGAAAATACGTATTTTATGTAAAATAAATTTTTTCATAAAAGTAAACAGTTTATGAGAAAAATGCAAAAAAACTGTACAAAACATTAAACCGTTCGGCAACTATTTTTTAAAATCATTTGTCTTTGCCTCTATATTCCATGTTACAAAATAACTGCATCCCAAACCAACAACCACCATTTTCATGGTAAAAACCTAAAAAAATCCAATGAAAATCGTATTTTTTTACATGTATCTCCCATAGAAACAAAAATTTTAAAAAATGTTTTAGATAAAAGTAATAGGTGTTGTAAAAATACATATTTTATATACTATGCATTTTTTCATGAAAGTAGACAGTTTCCGAGAAAAATGGAAAAAAACTGTAGAAAACATGAAAACCTTCGGCAACTATTTATTAAAATCTTCTTTTCTTTGCCTCCATATTTTATGTTACGAAACAACTGCATCTCAAACCAACCATCACCATCTTCATGGTGAAAACCTAAAAAAGCAATGAAAATTGTAATCTTTTACATTTATCTCCCTTAGTAACAAAATTTTCAAAAAGTGTTTTAGACAAAAGTTATGGGTCTTGTAGAAATACACAGTTTATGTAGTATACATTTTTTCATAAAAATAACAGTTTACAAAAAAAACACAAAAAAAATGTAAAAAATATTAAACCGTTCGGCAACATGCATCTCAAAACAACCACCACTATCTTGATGGTGAAAACCTAAAAAACAAATAAAATGTGTAGTCTTATACATTTATCTCGTTTAATAACAAAAATTTCAAAAAGTGTTTTAGACAAAAGTTGTGGGTCTTGTAAAAATACACAATTTATGTAGTATACATTTTTTCATAAACATACAAGTTTACGAGAAGAAAGCAAAAAAACTGTAGAAAATATTAAACCGTTCGGCAACTTGCATCTCAAACCAACCACTACTATCTTGATGGTGAAAACCTAAAAAACAAAAAAATCTGTAGTATTTTACATTTGTCTCCCTTAATAACAAAAATTTCAAAAAGTGTTTTAGACAAAAGTTGTGGGTCTTGTAAAAATACACAATTTATTTAGTACACATTTTTTCGTAAAAATAACAGTTTACGAAAAAGAGACAAAAAAACTGTAGAAAATATTTAACTGTTCGGCAACTTGCATCTCAAACCAATCACCACTATCTTGATGGTGAAAACCTAAAAAACGAATAAAACCTGTAGTCTTTTACATTTATCTCCCATAATAACAAAAATTACAAAAAGTGTTTTAGACAAAAGTTGTGGGTCTTGTAAAAATACACAATATGTGTAGTATACATTTTTTCATAAAAACAACAGTTTACAAGAAAAATACAAAAAAACTAAAAAACATTAATCCGTTTGGTAACTATATTTAAATTCTTCTTTTCTTATGCACATTCTATTTTACGAAACAACTGCATAGCAAATCACCCACCACCATTTTTATAGTAAAAACCTAAAAAAACCAATTAAAATGTTAATTTGTTACATTTATCTCCCTTAATAACAAAAATTTCGAAAAATACATTGGACAAAAGCTATAGGTCTTGCAAAAATACATAATTTATGTTGTATCCTTTTTTCATGAAAGTAAACAGTTTACGAGAAAAATGCAAAAAAAAACTGTAAAAAACATTAAACCGTTCGGCAACTTTTTTTAAAATCTTCTTTTGTTTGCCTCTATATTCTATGTTACGAAACAACTTTATCTCAAACCAACCACCACCATCTTCACGGTGAAATAAAAAAAAACTATAAATTGTAGTCTTTTACATATATCTGCCTTAGTAACAAAAATTTCAAAAAATGTTTTAGACAAAATCTATAGGTCTTGCAAAAATACATAATTTACGTTGTATCCTTTTTTTCATGAAAGTAAACAGTTTACGAGAAAAATGCAAAAAAACTGTAAAAAACATTAAACCGTTCGGCAACTATTTATAAACCTTCTTTTGTTTGCCTCTATATGCTATCTTACGAAACAACTACATCTTAAACCAACCACTACCTTTTACATTTATTTCCCTTGGTAACAAGAATTTCCAAAAATGTTTTAGACAAAAGTTATAGGTCTTGCAAAAATACGTAATTTATGTTGTATTTATTTTTTTTAAAAGTAAACAGTTTAATAGAAAAATTCAAAAGAACTGTAAAAAGCATTAAACCTTTCGGCAACTTTTTTTAAAATCTTGTTTTGTGTGTCTGCACATTCTATATTACGAAACAACTGCATCGCAAACCACTCACCACCATTTTTATGGTAAAAAGAAAAAAAAACCAAAAACTGGTAATCTTTTACATTTATCTCCCTTGGTAACAAAAATTTCAAAAAATGTTGCAGACAAAAGTTATAGGGCTTACAAAAATACATAATTTATGTAGTATCCACTTTTTTATGAAAGTAAATAGTTTATGAGAAAAATGCAAAAAAACTGTAAGAAGCATTAAACCGTTCGGCAACTGTATTTTAAAATCTTCTTTTTTATTATTTCATATTCTTTGTTACGACACAACTGCATCCGAAATTAACTACCACCATTTTCACGGTGAAATACTAAAAAAACCGATAAAAATTTTAATTTTTTACATTTGTCTCCCTTGGTAACAAAAATTTCAAAAAATATTTTTGACAAAAGTTATAGGTCTTGCAAAAATACATAATTTATGTAGTATATATTTCTTCATAAAAGCCAACAGTTTACGAGAAAAATACAAAAAAACTGTAAAAAAAAATAAACCGTGCGGCAAAGGCCGTATGATAACGTAAATCTTTAAAAAATTTATGCTCGGGTAATATTATACTTTGTTAGCAGAAAGTAACAGAGCTGCAACTATTCTTCAAAACCTATTATCCTTTGTCTCCGTATTCATTAAATTGTTTTTCGCTTTTTTCTCGAAATATAATATTTTATACATAAAATATTTATTTTTATGAAAAAATACATCAAATATAAAATTTGTATTTTAACGAGATCTGCATTTTTCGTTTAGACCATTTTTTAAAATCTTTTGATTTTCAGTAATCTAAACGAAAAAAAATTTTTTCTAGAAATATTTGACAACACTGTTTCGAAAGTTTTGAAAAATAAACGAAGTCGTTTCACTTTAAGAATTAAATAATCACATAAACGGAGAATAGTTCTCATTCACGAAAATTCCGACTTTTATGAGCGCAATATTGGGAAAAGAGAAGAAAGTAAAATAACCGATAATACAATGAATGTAGTCGATATCTTTCGACCTGGAAAATACTGTTTAATCGAAGAATAGCCTTTCAAGATAAAGGTTAAAGTGGAAAATTCTATTCAGAATCGGTCCAATTATACAAAAGTACTCGAAAGAAAGTTTTAAAAATATCCCTTCAATTCAAAACTTGGGGAATGTAGAAGGAAATTGGAAAAAAAAAGAAAGTAAAGTGCTTTTGAAAAGAAGCTTGATAGAAAAAAAAATCTTTTACAATTTTCTTCAAGCTCTTTTTTAAAAAAGCTCGATCCAGGAAAATAATTGAAATTTTGACAGTTAATAAGTAGACTCGAGTCTTTAACGAAAATAAAATGAAAAAATATGAGGTGAGGAAGTTCTGTAGCCAATTGGCAAGCAGCCTTGATCCTCAGAGCCTCAAGGGTTTCGACCCTGAGACTGGTTTCTTCTCCATTACCGGCTTCTCGTTTCGGAGTTCCCTAACCCAACATTAAAAATTAGCCTCTTCTAAAAATGTCTGGAAATATCTAAGTAGAAATTTTTTTTTTCAAACTCACATAATGTCTAATTTTTTTTTTTCTTAATTTTAATTGTATTTTGTTTTTTTTTAGTCAACGTTATTTAGACATTTGTTTTATAACTCGAGCAAATTTAATCTAGAGAGACAGAAAATCAATGATTTATAAGGGATTAAGGGGATTTTTCTATTTTCGGTTATTAGAATCAATGTGCTTCCTATCGCAAACGAAGAAAGTGTTAAAAGAGGAAAAACTTTTTAATTTCACGTTCAACCTGACAGGAAAGAGGGAGCTTTCGATACCGGAACCTTAGAGCCATTAAAACTTGTCGATAGTGCGACTTTCTTAACTCGGTGAGATTTGGTTGACATTCTTCTGATATCGCCCTTTTATTCCATCATTTCATTTTTTATTTTTACGCGAAAAAATTTATTATCGATAAAATTTCATTGAAGGGTCAGTCTTTCTCAAAAGAAAAATGAGAAACTGGGCTTTAAAAATAAGGAATAAAAAAGAAAGAGAAGAGGAAGAAAAAAAAACCGTAATCAATTCGAAATTGCTGGACACTATTTTAAAACCGTTTAAAACTAGTCAGAAACTATTTGAAACAACTTCAAACAAAACTGCTCTTAACAAATTTGAAACCATTTCAAAAAAATTTAGAACTGTTTCAGAACTGTTTAAAACCGATTCACAACAAATTTGGAACCGTTTTAAAATAATTTCTTAACGTTTCAAAACTAGTTCTGAACTGATTGGAACTATTTGGAACAACTTTGAAACTGTTTGGAATAATTTAAAAATTGTTTGAAACTCGTTCAGAACTATTTAAAATTAATTTGGATCTATCTGAAACTAGTTTGAAAAATTTCCCGAAACTAGTTCGGAACTGTTTGAAACTAGTTCGAAATTGAATGGAACTTGTTCAAAACTATTCAAACTAGTACAATACTGTTTGAAACTAGTTTGAAAGTGTTTAAAACTAGTTATGAATTATTTTCAATTACTTCAAAATTGTTTGGAACTTGCTCAAAACTCTTTAAAACTAATTTAACACAGTTTCGAACTAGTTTATAACTGTTTGAAACTAGTTCAAACCTGTTCGAAACAGTTTGAAACTACTTTAAAACTGTTGGTAACTAAAACGCAACTACTTTGAGGCTATTGTATAAATTTTTGTATTTTTGTTCAGATCCGTTCAAAACAAGTTCAGGTCTGTTCGAAATTAATTCAGAATTGTTTGAAACTTGTTCGAAACTGTTGAACAATAATTGAAAAGTGTTTCGAAATTATTTTAAACTATTTCGAAACTGTTCGAAACAAGTTCGGGATTGTTTGAAACCAGTTCAGAACAGTTCGAAACTTGTTTAAAATAGTTTGCAACTAGTTTGAAGCCGTTTGAAACTAGTTCTGAACTGTTTAAAACTTCTATGAAACTGTTCGGAACTTTTGACTACTGTTTGTAACTAGTGTGAAGCTATTGTAAAAATGTTTGTAACTTGTTCAGAACTGTTCTAAACTAGTTTGGGCCTGTTCGGAATTAAACTGTTTGAAACTTGTTCATAACTGTTCGAAACTGTTAAACAATAATTGAAAAATGTTTCGAAATTATTTTAAACTATTTCAAAACTGTTCGAAACAAGTTCAGGATTGTTTGAAACCAGTTCGAAACAGTTTGAAACTTGTTTAAAATAGTTTGTAACTAGTTTAAACCTGGTACGGAACAGTTCGAAGATTGTTTTTAAAATTTTGTAACTTGTTAAAAACTGGTTTAGAACTGGTTTGAAACTCGTTAGAAAAAAAGTTTGTAACTTGTTAAAAACTGGTTCAGAACAGTTTTAAACTTATTTTAAAATATTTTTACTAGTTCAAAACTGTTTGAAGTAGTTTTGATCTAGTTCAAACCTGTTCGAAACAGTTTAAAACTACTTTAAAACTGTTTAGAATATGTTTATAACTTTTTGTAACTAAAACGCAACTAGTTTGAAGCCTATTAAAACTAGTTCTGAACAGTTAAAAACTTCTATGAAACTGTTCGGAACTTTTTACTACTGTTTGTAACTAGTTTGAAGCTATTGTAAAAATTGTTGTAACTTGTTCAGAACTGTTCAAAACTAGTTCGGGTCTGCTCGAAATTAATTCAGAATTGTTTGAAACTTGTTCGAAACAAGTTCGGGATTGTTTGAAACCAGTTCGGAACAGTTTGAAACTTGTTTAAAATAGTTTGTAACTGGTTCAGGACAGTTTTAAACTTATTTTAAAATATTTTTACTAGTTCAAAACTGTTTGAAATAGTTTGGATCTAGTTCCAAATCTGTTTGAAACAGTTTGGATCTAGTTCAAATCTGTTTAAAACTTGTTCAAAACTGTTCGGAACTGTTCAAAACTAGTTTTGGACTGTTAAAAACTAATTTGAAATTATTTGAATCGAATTTTAAACTATATAGAATGGCGCGAGAATCACAAAGGCGCTATTGTTGACGGACGGACAGACGGACAGACGCATGGGTCACGAAATTCGAAAATCCGAATTTTTTTGTAAAATCCCGTATGGTAAATAATCATTACAAGTTGTAGAATGAAATGCTCAATTTTGAGATATAAGAGGAATTCTTGAATGGGATATATGTCTCCCCACTTCTGTGACTTTCTCACATTTGATGTTATATTAAAGTGCTTGTAACCCGGCAGATGTGGGTGACAAGCGGGTGAAAGTCGGGCGTCTCTTGGGGAAGCTTTCGACAAAAGACAACTCCTTATCTCGTCCCCATCCCTCTCAGCAGTACCACGCTAAAGTAGAGCCTCGCGAATTCATGCCAGAAGACGATTGCCGTTCGTCTGACAAATCATGATTGCGAGAAAATGCTTTCCCCGAAAGCCTTCTTTCCCATCTTGAAGTGATTTCTCCATCTGTTGAGAGCAAATCTTATTGGCAGAACGGCTCGCAGGGAAGCCTGCAAAAATTTTCCTCATTTTGAGTATATATATTTTGTGAAAGGATATTTCACGATATTTCAATGGACACATTTTTCAAAGGAAAGGAAAATTGACTTCTTCAAAGAGTCCCGGTATCTTTTATTACTCACTGTCTATTGATAATTATTATTATTATTATTATATTATTTCGTAATCCCTTGAAATGAAATTAATTATTTTTTACTCAACTTTTTGCTCAATTCTATATTCTATATTATAGCATTGAAATTATTTCTTTTCTTTGTCAACCATCGAAGAATAATAGAAAATTATTTTTTACAATGTTTTTCTTTTTTGCTTTATATTATGATTCTTTTCAATTTGCCTCTAGATAATCAATCTTTAGTTTCATGTTTTTTTAAACATAAAAATTGTTGTTCTTCTAAACTGTTTTAAATAGTTTAAAACAGTTTAAAATCAAATAAAAATAGTTTTAAATATATTCTGATCATGTTATGAAATTTGAAACCAGTTATGGATTGTTTCAAACCGGTTTTTAACAGTTTCAAATAGTTTAAAACCAGTTCTAAACAGTTTTAGGTAGTTTTAAGCAAGTCTAAAAATTTTAATGTAGTTTAAAACAATTTTAATCAAACTTAAACCCGTTTTTAACCAAGATTTAATCAGCTCTAAACGATAAGAAACAGTTATAAAAAATCTGAATTAGTTGTAAAAAGTTTTACAGAGCTTTAAATTAGTTCTGATTAATTTCGAACAGTTTTAAACCAATTCTGAATAGTTTTTAAAAAGTTCTTAACGATTAAAGTAGTTTTAAAAAGACCTTAACATTATTAAGTAGCTTTAGAAACTTCTAAAAAATTTTAAATCAGTCACAGAGTGTTTAAAACCAGTTTGTTACAGTTCTAAACTGTCTTTTGTAGTTTTAAGCAGTTTAAATCCAGTTCTAAAAAGTTTAAAACAGTCTCAAACCAGTTCTAAACAGTTTTAAACCAGTTATAAATAGTATTAAACAAGTTTTAAACAGTTTTTAACCAGTTCTAAACAGCTTTAAGTCGTTTTAAACCATTCTAAACACTTTTAATTAGTTTTAAAAAGTTCTGAACAATTTCAAACCAGTTCTAAACAGTTTTAACCAGTTTCAAACCAGTTCAAAACAGTTTTAATCCAGTTCTAAATAGTTTTAACCAGTTTCAAACCAGTTCAAAACAGTTTGAAACCAGTTCTAAGTAGTTTTAACCAGTTCCAAACCAGTTCGAAACACTTATAACTCGTTGTAAACAATTCTAAACACTTTTAAGTGGTAGTTTTAAAAAGATTCAAACACTTTTAAGTAGTTTTAGAAAGTTCTAAATAATTTTAAACCAGTTATAGAGAGTATAAAACTAGTTTATTACAGTTCTGAATTGTTATTGGCTTGTTTAAACAATTTAAAACCAGTCTAAAAAGTTTTAAGCTGTTCCAAACCAGTTCTAAACAGTTTTAACCAGTTTCAAACCAGTTCAAAACAGTTTTAATCCAGTTCTAAATAGTTTTAACCAGTTTCAAACCAGTTCAAAACAGTTTGAAACCAGTTCTAAGTAGTTTTAACCAGTTCCAAACCAGTTCGAAACACTTATAACTCGTTGTAAACAATTCTAAACACTTTTAAGTGGTAGTTTTAAAAAGATTCAAACACTTTTAAGTAGTTTTAGAAAGTTCTAAATAATTTTAAACCAGTTATAGAGAGTATAAAACTAGTTTATTACAGTTCTGAATTGTTATTGGCTTGTTTAAACAATTTAAAACCAGTCTAAAAAGTTTTAAGCTGTTCCAAACCAAATCTAAACAGTTTGAAACCAGTTTTAAACAATTTTAAACCAGTTATAGAGAATCTAAAACCAGTTTTGAAAGTTCTAACCGATTTTTGTATGTTTAAATAATCCAATACCAGTTCTATACAGTTTCAAACCAGTTCTAAACTGTTTTAACCAGTTTCAAACCAGTTCTAAACAGTTTCAACCAGTTTCAAACAATTGTAAACACTTTTAATTAGTTTTAAAAAGATTGAAACTCTTTTAAGTAGTCTTAGAAAGATTGAAATACTTTTAAGTTGTTTTAGAAAGTTTAAAAAAATTTTAAACCAGTTGTACAGAGTCTAAAAGCAGTTTTTAAAGTTCTAACCGGTTTTTTGTATTTTTTAACAATTCAAAACCAGTTCTAAACAGTTCAAAACCAGTTCTAAACAGTTCAAACCAGTTATAAACTGTTTAAGTCAGTTTCAAACCAGTTCTAAACAGTTTTAAGTAGTTTTAAAAAGGTTGAAATACTTTTAATTAGTTTTAGAAAATTCTAAACAATTTTAAACCAGTCTAGAACCAGTTTTTAAAGTTCTAAATTGTTTTTTGCACGTTTAAACATTTTAAAACCAGTTCTAAAATATTTTAAGCTGTTTCAAACCAGTTCTAAAAGGTATTGAAGCAGTTATAAACAGTTTTAAGTCGTTGAAACCATTTAAAACACTTTTAAGTAGTTTTAGAAAGATTGAAACACTTTTAAGTAGTTTTAGAAAGTTCTAAATAATTTTAAACTAGATATAGAGAGTCTAAAACAAGTTTTTAAAGTTCTAAACTGTTTTTTGTATGTCTAAACAATTTAAAACTAGTTCTAAAAAGTTTTAAACAGTTTCAAACCAGTTCTGAACAGTTTCAAACCATTTCTAAACAGTTTTAACCAGTGTCAAACCAGTTTTAAACTGTTATAAGTCGTTTTAAAATATTCTAAACACTTTAGAGTAGTTCTAGAAAGATTGAAACACTTTGAAGTAATTTTAGAAAGTTCTAAACAATTTTAAACCAGTTCTAGAGAGTCTAAAACCAGTTTTTAAAGTTCTAACCTGTTTTTTGTACGTTTATAGAATTAAAAACCAGTTCTAAATAGTTTTGAACAGTTTCAAACCAGTTCTAAACAGTTTCAAACCAGTTCTAAACAGTTTTTAACCAGTTCTAAATAGTTTATAATAAGTTAGTAACAGTTTAAGTAGTTTTTAAAACTTTGAAACAGTTTTAAGTAGCTTAAAATGTTCTAAACAATTTTAAACCAGTTATAAAAAGTCTAAAACCAGTTTTTAACAGTTCTAAACTGTTTATTGTAGTTCTAAACCACTTAAAACTAGTTCGAATTAGTTATGAATTGTTTTAAAAAGTTTGAAGTAGTTTTAAACTGTTTTATAAAGTTTTTAATTAGATCTTTTCGGTTTTGAATAATTATAAACCAGTTCTAAATAGTTTATAATAAGTTCTTAACAGTTTAAGTAGTTTTCAAAAGTTTGAAACAGTTTTAAGTAATTTTAGAAAGTGCTAAACAATTAGAAACCAGTTATAGAGAGTCTAAAATCAATTTGTAACAGTTCTGAACTATTTTTGTCAGTTTTAAACAGTTTAAAACCAGTTATAAATAGTTTTAAATAGTTTCAAACCAGTTCTAAACAGTTTTAAACCTAGTTATAAATAGTTTTAAACATTTGAAATCTAGTTCTAAATAGTTTTAAACAGTTTGTAACCAGTTCTTAACAGTTTTCAGTAGTTCTGTACAGTATTAGTCAAACTTAAACCAGTTATAAATAGTTCAGTTATAAAGAAACATTTCTAAAAACTTTTAAAACTAGTTTTATACAGTTTGACACATTTCAAACCAGTTACAAACAAGTTTTAACCAATTCGAAAAAGTGCTGAATACGTTTTAAACAGTTTGTAACCATTATTAGTAGTTTCAAAGAATTCTAAACCAGTTCTAAGTGGTTTACAACATGTTCTGAACAGATTATATTAAGTTTTGAACATTGGTAAATACGTTAAGTAATTATAAACTTTGTTAAACTAGTTAGAAACAGTTTGGAACAGTTCTAAATTGTTTTAAACTTGTTCTAAATAGTTTTTAGTAGTTTAATACTATTCTGAATAGCTTTTAACTAGTTCTAAATAGTTCTTAGCAGTTTTAAACCAGCTATAAAGAGTTTAAAATTAATTCTAAACAGTTAAAAGTAGTTTCGGACAGTTTATAAAGTTGCAAACAATTTTGAACCGATTGAATCTAGTACATAACTCTTATAAACAAGTTCTAAATAGTTATAAACATTTTGAAGCTTGCTCTGAACAATTTTAAACCACTTTTTAATTGTTTTAAATATATGCAAACTGTTTATAGTAAATTTAAACAGCTCTGAATAGATTTAAATTAGTTCTAAGTAGTTTAAAACAGTTTTGAACATGTTCTTAACAGTTTTACACTAGTTTTAAACTGATTCTTAACTGTTTTTATTATGAAACTTGTTTTAATCTTTCCTTAATTTTCTCGTTCCTCAAAATCAATATTTTTAGGGTTAATATTTATAATGTTAGAGGTGAAAACAGTAACTACCAGGGGAGATGAATTTAATTTTGCAAATATTAATGCGAAAAGAAATATAAAAAATTCCGATATAATTGGAATCGTTTAGCTGGAACTAAATAGATTGTTTTTAGAGAAAAGTTTACGTTCCTGGGAGTGTTTTTGCCTCTGGTATGATGCCCTCGCTAACCAATACTAACCACCGTGTCGCGGCATCGACCCTGGACCTCGACTCTCTTAATCCTCTCTCTTTCTCCTCATCTTCCTCTTCCTTCCTCATCTCATCCCACCTCTTTTGTCTTACTCTCGAGCAACACTCTTTTTTCTCTTTTCTTCTCACTGCATTCCACATGATACGCAACAAGATATACCGCAATTCAAACCGTTGCCTCGGAGACGACAATTCAAAACCTAACATCTTTCCCGCGCACGGAAAACATTTCAAATTGCACGCGTATCTCATATTTGTTTCAAACAAACTTTCTCAAACTGTCAGCAAGCTGAAACTACCAAAAAAAAAATTACAATTAACACGGGAATTTAATTAAAATATTCATTGAAAAAGAAATTTTAAAAAATTATTATTTTACTATTTTATTAACAATATTAATGTGCGCCCGAGCGTGCGACAAACTTTGCATTGTTGTTGGTTATTTAAAACTAGATTTTTGCAAATTTAAATAATGAAATTTACAAAATTGAAAAATATATTTGAAATAATTGCAAATTGAACAACTGGATTGAAAATCGAAAAAAATAATTCAAATTGAATAAAATAATAACAAATTGACGAAATAATTTAAAAATTAAAGAATTAAGTTGAAATTTGAAAAAAATTACAAAATGACGAAAATAATAGACAATTGAAAACAAAATACAAAAAGAAGCTAGATTAATAGACAACTGAAAAAAAGAATTCAAAAAATTAAACAAGAAATATTGAATTTAAAGAAAATAATTGCAAATTGAAAAATTAAGAAAATTGTAGGAATAATTGTTGGAAATAATTGCACATTTAACAACTGGACTGAAAATCGAAAAAAATAATTCAAATTGAATAAAATAATAACAAATTGAGGAAATAAATTAAAAGTTGAAAAATTAAGTTAAAATTTGAAAAAAAGTACAAAATGACGAAAATAATTGACAATTGAAAATAAAATTCAAAAAATAGCTAGATTAATAGACAACTGAAAAAAATCAATCAAAAAATTAAACAAGAAGTATTGAATTTAAAGAAAATAATTGCAAATTGGAACATTAAGAAAATTATAGAAATAATTGTTGGAAATAATTGTTGGAAATAATTGTTGGAAATAATTGCACATTTATCAACTGGATTGAAAAATCGAAAAAAATAATTAAAATTGAAAAAATTATTGAAAATCGAAGTAAGCAATTAAAAATTGAAGAATAGAAATGAAATTTATAGAATACACTTTTAAAAATTGAAAACAAAAATAATTGAAAAAAGCCAAGAATTAATTAATATAGAAGAAAACAATTGAAAATTGAAGAATGGAATTAAAATTTTTAAAATATCCTTAAACACTTGAATTTAAAATTAAAGAAACTTAATGATAATCGAAAAAATAATAGAAAATTATAATTGAAAAGTAGAATTTAAATCTGAAGAAAGTAACTGAGAATTGAATAGAATAGTTCTAGAATTGAATAATTGAATTGAAATTTTAAAACAATTTTTATGAGTGAATAAAATAATTGAAAAAATTCCGATAATTATTGAATATTGAGGAATCAATTGAAAATCGATTAAAATAATTGAAAATTAAAGAAAATATTTTAGAATTGAAGAAAAAAAATATAAAAAAATTTTAAAAATCGAAAAATGGTGAGAATAATCGGCATTTGAAGAAAAAAAATATTTTAAATTAATAAATAATCATAAAATTGAAGAATAATAAATTGTCAATTAAAAACTGATGAAACTTATGGAAAAAAATTGTAGAAAATTCAAATTTCAATTATTTATCCGATATTACTATTATTTCCATCAATTTTCGTTATTTCTGCGATTTTTTAAATTATTCTCTTTAATTAAAAATTTTTAAGTAATTTTGTAGTTATTTTTTTTTAAACATATATTCTATAATTTTTTCAGTTATTTCTCTAAAATTTTATTGAATGTTTTCAATTCTTCATATTTAAATTATTTTCATCATAATTCAATTTTCTTTCTCAATCTTAAATTATTTTCAGCATTTTCAAGTATTTTTTTCAATTTTTAATTAATTTTATCATTTTTCAATTATTTTTCCCGATTGTTAATTATTATTCTCATTTTCTAAGATTTTTAAGTATTTTTCTGAATATTCCAATATTTTATTCAATTTCTAATTATTTTTATTTGTTATAAGAATTTTAAATTTTTTTCTTAATTATCTTAAATTTCAATTATTTTTAGCTTTCTTTCAGATTTTTCTCCAATTTTTAGTTTTTCTCATTTTATAAAATAAATTTCTAACATTTTTTAAGTATTTTTCTCAAATTTCTATTATTTTCTTCAATTTTTAATTATTTTTCTGTTTTCATAATTCCCCAAAAAATTTATTAATTTTCGTAAATTTCAATTATTTTAGCATTCTTCCAGTCTTTTCTCCAATTTTTAGTTATTCTCATTTTCTAAAATTATTTTCTAAAATTTTTAAGTGTTTTTCTGAAAATTCAAATATTTTCTTCAATTTCTAATTATTTTCATTTGTTATCATAATTTCAAATTTTTTTTATTAATTATCGTAAATTTTAATTACTTTCAGCTTATTTTTTCAATTCTCATCTCCAATTTTTAGTTATTTTCTTTTTTTTTAATTGACTTCTAAGATCTTCATGTATTTTTTTCAAATTTCAATTATTTTTTCTTTACTTAAAAAAAATTCTGTAATTTTTTCAATTATCACACTTCAATGTCATTTACTTTTTACAACTTATCATTGTTTGTATCATATTTTAATTATTTTCGTCAAGTTTTAAAATTTAAAAACATTTTTCAATTATTTTCCAAAATTTATTTCCTTTAATGAAACAAATGTTTCATAATTTCAAATTTTTTTTAACTATTTATCTGACTTTTCAATTATTTTATTATTAATATTATTTTTCATATTATTTTCTTCAATTTTCAATTACTTCCGTTCTTTTTCTCGTTCTTTTTCATAATTGCCAAAAAATTTTTACTTATATATTTCTCTTTAATTAAAACTTGTTCTTCTATAATTTTTAATTATTTTCTTTTATTTCAATGAATTTCTCAAAGTTTTAAGTATTTTTCTCAAATTTTGTTTAACTTTCCTATATTTAAAATATTTTATGTAATTTGTTTAATTATTTTCTCAAAATTTAATTATTTTTTTTAATTTTAATTTATTTATCTCAATTTCATTCTTTTTTTTTTAATTAATTTGCAAAATTTGCAATTTAATTTCAATTATTTTTTTCCAATCTTTTTATTTCTAAAATATTATAAATTTCGTCCTAAATAAATATTTATTCTATTTATATTAATTGATTTTTAAATATCATATTTAAAATATTTATTTCTTCTTTTTAGATAAATATTATTTACCGATTTCTTATATTTATTATTGAATTTTATAATTTCTAAAATGTATGAAAAACTAATCGCGCTCTTGCCCGCGTTTTTTTAGCTAGTTGAATAAAATAAAAAAAAACGAATAATGTAATTGAAAGTTAAAGAAAATAATTGAAGATTGAAGAAAATAATTAAAAATTAAAGAAATAAATTGAAGATTAAAGAATTAAATTAAAATTTAAAGAAAATAGTTGATAATTAAAAGAAAAATTACAAAATGACTAAAATAATTAAATATTAAAGAAAATAATTGAGAAATGAGGAAAATATATTGATTTTTAACTATTAATTTATTATTAAAAGTCATCGGTTTGACCTTTTTACATTTAGTTAATAAAATATATTCTGACTAAAAGCAGAATTTTTCAGAAAAGATCGCTATTTAAATTCAGATTTGAAAATATAAGCTAAATAGTTTACGAATGGATTTAATACACCGTGAAAATTTGCGCCTGGGCAGAAAAGATTGTTGGAAGTAAAATTTATTGCTATCCTGCGAATAAATGTTTAAAATTTCATTAGAATCTCTACCAACTACCTCTGCTGTACTGGATAAGGGCTCATTGTTACATTAGTGTTCGACAATATTCTCTCTCTGAAATTCGTTCATACAAGAGAGGAGCTTCATTGAAATTCAAAAGCACCAATAGAATTGATTTAATAAATGAGATTATTCCAGGGAATATCTCATTTTCAATACTAATAAATATACATGCTTTTACTTAAATTACTACAGTTTTTGATCTATTCAATACTATTTTATAAATTATTTATAAAAATCCCAAACAGTGATTTAAAATTTTACTTTGCACTCTGAAGAGTGCAAATTTAAAGATCTATTAATTTAGAAGCTTTGAAATTTAAGTATGTTTAAATTTTAACGAATCTCAATTTGAATACGTCAAACTTTAGATAAGTTGAAAAAAGCGTCTAAATTTTGACGCTTCCAAATTTAAATGCGTTTACAATTAGACGCCTCCAAAATTTAGTTCTCTTGAACTCCGACGAGTGCAATTTTTAATGCGTCTAAATTTTGAGGTCTGAAAAAATTTTAAAGCGTCTTAATTATGACACCTCTAAATTTAAATGCGTCTAAAACTAGACGCTTCCTAATTTTTATTCCCTCGAACTCTGACGAGTGCAATTTTTAATGCGTCTAAATTCTGAGGTTCGAAAATTTTCAAGCGTCTAAACTT
This sequence comes from Ganaspis brasiliensis, assembly GCA_037103525.1. NCBI lineage: Eukaryota > Metazoa > Arthropoda > Insecta > Hymenoptera > Figitidae > Ganaspis > Ganaspis brasiliensis. Next base: position 2,046,820 of record JAZKLR010000235.1, read on the forward strand.
TGATGCCTCTACATTTAAATTTGACTAAATTAACAATTTCACAATTTTAAAAACCTCTAGATACAATAATCCCTAAGTTTACAAAAGTCTAAATTTCAACGTCTCCAAATTTAAATGCGTCTAAAATTAGGCACCTCCAAATTTTAATTCTCTTGAACTCTGACGAGTGCAATTTTTAACGCGTCTAAATTCTGAGGTCTGAAAATTTTAAATCGTCTTAATTATGACGCCTCTAAATTTAAATGCGTCTAAAACTAGACGCTTCCTAATTTTTATTCCCTCGAACTCTGACGAGTGCAATTTTTAATGCGTCTAAATTCTGAGGTTCAAAAATTTTCAAGCGTCTAAACTTTGATGCCTCTACATTTAAATTTGACTAAATTAACAATTTCACAATTTTAAAAACGTCTAGATACAATAATCCCTAAGTTTACAAAAGTCTAAATTTTAACGTCTCCAAATTTAAATGCGTCTAAAATTAGGCGCCTCCAAATTTTAATTCTCTTGAACTCTGACGAGTGCAATTTTTAACGCGTCTAAATTCTGAGGTCCGAAAATTTTCAAGTGTCAAAACTTTGTCGCCTCTACATTTAAATTTGACTAAATTAATAATTCCCTAATTTAAAAAACGTCTTAATATAATAATCCTTAAGTTTACAAACGTCTAAATTTTAACATCTCTAAATTTAAATGCGTCTAAAATTAGACGCCTCCAAAATGTAGTTCTCTTGAACTCTGACGAGTGCAATTTTTGATGCGTCTAAAACTAGACGCTTCCTAATTTTAATTCTCTTGAACTCTGACGAGCGCAATTATCAATTCGTCTAAATTCTGTGGTCCGAATATTTTCAAGCGTCTAAATTTTGACGCCTCTACATTTAAATTTGACTAAATTAATAATTCCCTAATTTAAAAAACGTCTAAATACAATAATCCCTAAGTTTCCAAGCGTCTAAATTTTGTCGCCTCTAAATTTAAAAGCGTCTAAAATTTGTCGCTCCCAAATTTTATTTCTTCTGAACTCTGACGAGTGCAAATTTAAAAACATAAATCAAAATTTAAATACGTATAAATTTTTACGGCTTTAAATTTAAATACATTGAAGTTTAAACGTCACAAATTTGCATGCGTCTAAATTCTGCCTTTTTCAAATCTATAAGCGTCCGAACCATGACGCTTACAAATTTTACTCTTTTACATATAAAAGCTTTTAATTTTCTTTTAGTTTAAAACTAAAAAGTATTTCTTTCTCTAAATTATATTATCAAACATAAATTAAATTTTAACCTTAATTTTCAACTACCAATTATATTCAAACTTTTGCCTCTAATTTCAAGATAAAATATCTTTCTGGCAATTTTCGCTTCTTTTTGGACTCTTTTTTAATGAAAAGTTTTGAAAACTCATCCAAGCCAATCGAAAGATCCATTTTGACTTTTAAAAATGTTTGTTGAGCACTTACTCGCTTATGTAAAAGTTCGATGCATTCTCGGACTCTCTGAATTTGTCTTAAATCGCCTCCACCTCGATCGACCTCTCTTCTCAATGGACTGGTCACGCTTCTTTCGCCTGGAAAAACATTTCAATTTGCTTTATCAATTGGAAACACAAATTTTATCGGAGCAATTCAAAGCTGTTTTCAAACCCTTGGTGTAACCAACTTTGAAAACTTTTCTCGCAAACTTAAGCAGAGCTTTAAGTACGCTCATTAACATTTCTGAAAGGCAAATGTACTTCCCGAGTAAGTTATTCATGAAAGGGAAAATTACTCGTGGCTTTTAAATCAGCTTTTCTCCTTAAGCTAAAAAAGCACAAAGGGTATGTTTTAACAAGAACTCTGGAGCTGGGATAATGATTGTACGATATTGGAAAAATATCTAGAAACTGTCCAAGTTTAAATGCTATCAAAGGCAGAAGTATATAGGTAGTTTAGACAATTTTATTTTATCAAAATCGGCTGCATTTAACCTTATCAGAAAAAAATCGGACTTTCAAGCTTTAGTGAAATTTTGACTATTTTTGGTGAATTTTATACTTTATAAATGTAATCGATTCGTTTTGATAAAAGGAATATGATTTTTTTATTTATTAATTTGCATTTATAGAATGAATAAAAATTTGAGCTAAAAACGATATTTTTTTATGAAAGAAGGGGATTAAAAAAATTTGATTGGGTATTTTCAAAAATCCATGTGTCAAAATTTAGATATTTATTAGTTTAATAAGCATACCAAATTTTATGAAAATCCGTTAAAACGTTTCCGAGATATTAAATGCGTCTCAACTTTGACGCTTCCAAACTTTATTGCGTCTAAGCTCGGACCAATTAAAATTTCAATGCGTCTAAACACTGACGCTTAGAAATTTTAATGCGTCTAATCCCTGGAGCCTTAAAATTTGAATGCGTCTATTCCATGACGCCTTAAGTTAGTAATTCGTCTCAAATGTGACGCTTCAAAATTTCAATGCATCTAAATCTTGGCACCGAACAATTTTTATCTATACACTGACGCATAGAAATTTAATGCGTCTTAACTCAGACGCTTTCAAGCTTTATTGCGTCTAAGCTCGGACCAATTGAAATTTCAATGCGTCTAAACACTGATGCTTAGAAATTTTAATGCGTTTAAATCTTGGCACCGAACAATATTTATCTATACACTGTACGCTTGTAAATTTAAATGCGTCTCAACTCTGACGCTTCCAAACTTTATTGCATCTAAACCCGGACCAATTTGAATTTCAATGCGTCTAAACACTGACGCTTAGAAATTTTAATGCGTCTAATCCCTGGAGCCTTAAAATTTGAATGCGTCTATTCCATGACGCCTTAAGTTAGTAATTCGTCTCAAATGTGACGCTTCAAAATTTCAATGCATCTAAATCTTGGCACCGAACAATTTTTATCTATACACTGACGCATAGAAATTTAATGCGTCTTAACTCAGACGCTTTCAAGCTTTATTGCGTCTAAGCTCGGACCAATTGAAATTTCAATGCGTCTAAACACTGATGCTTAGAAATTTTAATGCGTTTAAATCTTGGCACCGAACAATATTTATCTATACACTGTACGCTTGTAAATTTAAATGCGTCTCAACTCTGACGCTTCCAAACTTTATTGCATCTAAACCCGGACCAATTTGAATTCCAATGCGTCTAAACACTGACGCTTAGAAATTTTAATGCGTCTAATCCCTGACGCCTTAAAATTTGAATGCGTCTATTCCATGACGCCTTAAGTTAGTAATTCGTCTCAAATCTGACGCTTCAAAATTTCAATGCATCTAAATCTTGGCACCGAACAATTTTTATCTATACACTGACGCATAGAAATTTAAATGCGTCTTAACTCAGACGCTTCCAAACTCTATTGCGTCTAAGCCCGGACCAATTAAAATTTCAATGCGTCTAAACACTGACGCTTAACAATTTGAAAGCGTCTATTCCCTGACGCCTTGAAATTTGAATGCGTCTAATCCCTGACGCCTTGAAATTTGAATGCGGCTAATCATTGGCGCATTTAAATTAGTAATTCGTCTCAAATCTGACGCTTCAAAATTTCAATGCGTCTAAATCTTGGCGACGAACAATTGTTATCTATACACTAACGCATAGAAATTTAAATGCGTCTTAACTCAGACGCTTTCAAACTTTATTGCGTCTAAGCCCGGACCAATTAAAATTTCAATGCGTCTAAACACTGACGCTTAAAAATTTGAAAGCGTCTAGTCCCGGACGCCTTGAAATTTGAATGCGTCTAATCCCTGACGCCTTGAAATTTGAATGCGGCTAATCATTGGCGCATTTAAATTAGTAATTCGTCTCAAATCTGACGCTTCAAAATTTCAATGCGTCTAAATCTTGGCGCCGAACAATTTTTATCTGTACACTAACGCATAGAAATTTAAATGCGTCTTAACTCAGACGCTTTCAAACTTTATTGCGTCTAAGCCCGGACCAATTAAAATTTCAAAGCGTCTAAACACTGACGCATAGAAATTTAAATGCTGCTCAACTCTGACGCATTCAGACTCAAATGCGTCTAAGCTCTGACGCTCATGAATAAAAATGCACCTAAACTTTAATGATTGATAACTTTAATGCTTCTCATTTTTAATGTGTTTAAATTGAAATAACTCGAGTCAGGTGGTAAAAAATAATGGCAAAATAAAAAAGATCACATGTCGTTTTCTGAGCAATTTCTTTGGTCAAAAGTAGAATGAAAGCTTACCAGCAATGAATAATTCATTGTTCGAAATTGGACTGAGAGCATAATGGTTTTAGGCAGTAGTCTTACTAGAATGGCCCTCCATTGATTTTCTCCATATTACACTCGCAAAACACGAGCTAGAAACACGAAATTCCGTTTTGCTTACAGGAAACTGGGGATTTCGTGAAACTTCAGAACAATAAGTCATTCCTCCCACAAACGCAAACCTCTGGGATTGTATTCCTCCGGGGCCTCCATTCTTCCAATATTCTACAATAATTATTATCCCAATTCCAGCTCCTGTTAAAAATTTTATTTGCACTCTTTTCAGATTAAGGATTAATTTTAACGCCTCTGAATTTGGATGCGTCTAAACTCAGATGCTTTAAATTCAAATAGGTTGAAGTTTTTACATTTTATCAAAGTCCAATGAAATTTTAATGCTTCTAAAATGTGTCAAGACGTTGACACTTTGGAAAAATGCACCTTTTACAACATCAATTCTGCATCATGAAGCAACATAGCTGCATCAATATTGCAAAATTTGAGAATCAGGGACTTGTACATTTTTGCCATCTGCACATTTAATGTTGACTTGGGGGGGGGGGGGGGTAAAACAAAAATAAATTAAAGAGTTTCCTAATTAGTGTAATTATTTTAACGCAAAAGTTGACAATCTTATTTGATTCGAGTAATAAATTCATTTGTTTTTATTTATAACTAGATTATACTATTTATAACTATTTATTTATAACTAGATTAGTTTCTACATTTTCAATTATCGACAATTATAAATATTTTAAAAACTATACTTAAAGATAAATGAAACAAGATTTATTTGTAATTGACAAAATTTATAAAATTTTGGAATTGAAAAAAATTTAAAACAAATAATTGAAATTTGAGAAAAAAATGTTTAAAAAATAAGAGATTAATTGGATGAAAATAAGAATAATTAAAATTGGGTAAAGTAGTTGAAAAATGATAAAATAATCAAAATAATATAAAATTTGTAAAAATCATTGCGAATTAAAATAAATTATTAAAAATTGACGAACGTAATTGAAATTTAATAAAAATACTTGAAGAATGATTAAGACATTAAAAAGTGGATGCAGTAAATTAGATTTGAGATAATAAATAAAAATTTAGGAAATTGATTGAAAAATAATTAATATACCTATCTAATTAAAAGTTGGAGAAAATAATTGCAAAAAGAAAAAAGAAAATGAAAATTGAAAAAAAAATTGAAAAATGAGATAAATAATTGAAAATTTAGGGATTTAATTGAGGAATAGTAAAAATAATTAAAAATTTGAGAAAATTAATGAAATTTGAGAAAAATATTTTAAAATCTAGGGAATTAATTAAAGAATATTGAAAATAATAAAAAATTCGAGGAAATATTTGCAAAGTATAATAAAAATAATTAAAAATTGAAGAAAAGAATTTCAATTTGTGAAAAATAATTGAAAAAAATGGCAACATATATTTGTAATCAAAGAAAATAATTGCAGAATAAAAAAAGTAATAGAAAATTGAAGAAAATAATTAAAATTTTTAATTAAAATTTTCGGAATTAATCAACAAATAATCAAAATAGGTAATATAAAATTTGTAAAAATCATTGGAAATTAAAAACAAAAAAAAATTAAAAATTGACGAACTTGAAATTTGAGAAAAATAATTAAAGAATGATTACAACATTGAAAAATGGATACATTAACTTAGATTTGAGATAATGAATGAAAATTTAGGAAATTGATTGAAAAATAATTAATATACCTATCTAATTAAAAGTTGGAGAAAATAATTGCAAAAAGATAAAAGAAAATGAAAATTTTAAAAAAATAATTGAAAAATAAGATAAACAATTGAAAATTTAGAAACTTAATTGAGGAATAGTACAAATAATTAAAAATTGGAGAAAATTATTAAAATTTGAGAAAAATATTTTAAAATCTAGGAAATTAATTAAAGAATAATAAAAATAACAAAAAATCCGATGATTATTTGCGAAGTAATAAAAATAATTAAAATTTAAAGAAAATAATTTCAATTTGTTAAAAACAATTAAAAAAAATATATATATTTGTAATAAAGGAAAATAATTGAAGATAAAAAAAGTAATCGAAAATGGAAGAAAATAATGAAAATTTCAGATAAATTATTGAAGTTTTCGGAATTAATCAACTAATAATTAAAATAATATAAAGTTTGTAAAAGTCATTGAAAATTGAAAAAAAAAATAATTAAAAGTTGACGAACGTAATTGAAATTTAAAAAAAATAATTAAAGAATGATTAAAACATTGGAAAGTGGATGCAGTAACTATGATTTGTGATAATAAATAAAAATTTAGGAAATTGATTGAACAATAATTAATATTCCTATCTAATTAAAAGTTGGAGAAAATAATTGCAAAAAGATAAAAGAAAATGAAAATTGAAAAAAAAATTGAAAAATAAGATAAATAATTGAAAATTTAGAAACTTAATTGAGGAATAGTAAAAATAATTAAAAACTGAAAAAAATGATTAAAATTTGAGAAATAATGATTAATTGAAGAATGATTAAAAAATTGAAAAGTGGATATAATAACTTAGATTTGAGATAATAAATGAAAATAATTAAAAAAGAATTAAAATATCTAATTTAAAGTTGGAGAAAATAATTGCAAAAAAATGAAAATTGAAAAAAAATAATTGAAAAATCAGATAACTAATTGAAAACTTAGGAATTTAATTGAGGAATAATACAAATAATTAAAAATAGAAGATAATTAAAAGGTTGAGAGAATAATTGAAAATTTAGGAATTTAATTGAGGAACAATAAAACTAATTAAAAATTGAAGATAATTAAAAGGTGGAGAAAATAATTCAAAATTTAGGAATTGAATTGAGGAATAGTAAAAATAATTAAAAATTAAAGAAAATTATTAAAATTTGAGAAATTTTTTTTAAAATCTAGGAAGTTAATTGAAGAATAATGAAAATAATAAAAAATTCGAGAAAATATATAAATTTTTAAATTTAGGAATTTAATTGAGAAATAGTAAAAATAAATAAATAATTAAAAATTGAAGATAATTAAAAGGTAGAGAAAATAATTGAAAATTTAGGAATTGAATTGAGGAATAGTAAAAAATAATTAAAAAGTTGAAGAAGGTTATTAAAATTTAGGAAAAATATTTTAAAATCTAGGAAATTAATTAAAGAATAATGAAAATAATAAAAAATTCGAGAAAATATTAAAATTTTTAAATTTAGGAATTTAATTGAGAAATAGTAAAAATAATTAAAAATTGAATAAAATTATTAAAATTTGAGAAAATTTTGTTAAAATCTAGGAAGTTAATTAAAGATTAATGAAAATAATAAAAAATTCGAGAAAATGTTTGCAAATTAATAAAAATAATTGAAAATTGAAGAAGATAATTTTAGTTCGTGAAAAATAATTTAAAAAATTACAACATATATTTGTAATAAAAGAAAATAATTGCAGAAAGATAAAAATAATTGTAAATTAAAAAAAATAACAGGGTATTGAGATAAACAATAAAAAAAAAATTAGAAAATAATTAAAAATAATTGAAAAATAACAGAAAGAATTAAAAATCGGAGAAAATAATAAAAATTTATAGAAAATAATTGAAAAAATTACAGAATATATTTGAGATAACGAAGACTACTTGAAAAATGATAAAAATAATTGAAAATTAAAAATAATTATTGAAATTTAAGAAAAAAAATTGAGAAAATTACAGAATTTATTGGATATAATTTAATTTATTTTATTTTTGCTTCCAAGTAAGCAAAATAATGTGCTTCCTCCTAGAGGAAGCAATAAATTAATAAAATCAAAGTAAATTGGAGAAATAATTAAAAAAAAAATTTTTAATGCAAAAAAAAAATAATTATGTATTATTTTAAGATTTTTTTAACAATTATAAACGCTATATAAGTCAATCTATTTGTTTTGAGATATGGAATATGATTTTTGTATTTATTAAGTGAAATTTTTAGCATGGAAATCTTTTTTTTTTAATAAACGAGTTTTTTCGATGAAGAAGGGTGCTCAAAAAATTTTGATTGAGTATTTTCAAAAATCCCTGTGTCCAAATTTAGATATTCATGAGCTTAATAAGTCATCCAAATTTTATTTAAATCCGTTAAAACGTTTTCGAGATATCGTGGCGACAAAAAACCAATACACACATACATACATACACACAGAAACACATACATCTGGGCATTTGCTTAAAAACGATGATATACGCTTTTTAGATAAGAATGAGTCGATTTAGTCTATTTTTGGAAAATCGAAAATCTTAACGATTTCAAAGCTTCCTCTATGACGATGAAAAAATAGTTAAAATTTGACTAATTGAATTAGTAAACAGAATTTTATTCAAATATTAGTTATTTTGACATAACCTAAAAATGATTTTGACTAATAATTAGTTATTTTTTACTAAATGATGGGTCGCCTGCATTTTCTCCAAAACTCAATTGTCAGAATATCCATTTGACCGAATTTTTATTTAACCAAAAGACTATTTATCAGAAATCTAATTTGACAGAAATTTCAATTATCAGAAATCTCATTAATCGAAAATTGTATTTATCAGAAATTCCATTTTTCCAAAAGTGCATTTATCAGAAATCAAATTTTTCCAAAATCGCATTTATCAGAAATCTAAATTGTCAGAAATTGCATTAATCAGAAATTGCATTTATCAGAAATCCCATTTGTCCAAAAGTACATTTATCAGAATTTTAATTTTTAATTTTTTAATTTTGATAAATGGAAATTCCATCAAAAATCTAATTTGTCGGAAATTTCAATTATCAAATATCTCATTTATCCAAAATTGCAGTTATCAGAAATCTCATTTGTCAGAAATTGCATTTATCAGAAAGACCAATAGTCGGAAGGCCAGTACAAAATTTAATTTATCAAAAACCTAATTTGTCCGAAATTAACATTTCTTCGAAATCTTACTTGATTGTAACATTAGGGTGGTCCAAAACAAAAAAGTCGTTTTTTTAATGCTCTCACCCCCTAGGATTTTTCTATGTCGCAAAAAAAAATACCCCTATTTTTTTTTTTTTTTTTTTTTTAATATTTAGGGGTGCCTCAACGGGGTTGAAGTTTCCCATGTAAAATGCATGGGGAAAAAAGACTTTTTCGGAGAATTGGTATAGAATCCATGAAAATGAATATTTTTCAATCGGCCAACTATGTTTCTCTTCAGGAGACTTCAAAGAATGGTGCTACATTGTTTATTTAACAATTTTTTAATATTAACTATTTTTTATAGGGTCCCCAAAAAACCCCATAAATCACAAAATTACGAAAAAATCGTTAAAAAATATTTTTTATTACTTTTATCAAAGTTTTTCTAATGATTTTGAATAAATAACATAAATAATGATTTTTAATCATTATTCCATGTAAATCCTAATTTGTTTAAACAAATTACATTGTTTATAAGTTGTTTATTCTCAAGATTTGCAAAAATTGAGCTACAGAGCTGCAACTTTTTCTTAATTTTACAACTTTTTCAGGCCATTGGAGCTAAACACGAACAAAAAAGTTAAAATAATTATTTTAACAATTGTTTAAACAAATTATATTGTTTATTATCAACTTTTTATTAAATAAAGCTACAGAGTTGTGACTTTTTCTCAATTTTGCAACTTCTCAAGCCCAGTGAAGCCATGTACTAACAACAAACTAAAAATAATTATTTTAACAATTGTTTAAACAAATTATATTGTTTATTATCAACTTTTTATTAAATAAAGCTACAGAGATGCGACTTTTTCTCAATTTTGCAACTTCTCAAGCCCAGTGAAGCCATGTACTAACAACAAACTAAAAATAATTATTTTAACAATTGTTTAAACAAATTATATTGTTTATTATCAACTTTTTATTAAATAAAGCTACAAAGTTGTGACTTTTTCTCAATTTTGCAACTTCTCAAGCCCAGTGAAGCCATGTACTAACAACAAACTAAAAATAATTATTTTAACAATTGTTTAAACAAATTATATTATTTATTATCAACTTTTTATTATATAGAGCTATAGAGTTGTAACTTTTTCTCATTTTTGCAATTTTTTTTTGTTACCTGCCCTCCTAGGGTCTTACGTTTTGTACAGATATATTGAACGAGCTCATTTTGGATTTAGTTTTTGTGGCATAAGGACGTAGCTTCTTAAAAATTTTTAATTTGCACAGAAAAATAATGTAAAAGTTGAAACTACCACAGCAGGAAATTCAAAAATTTCGTGTCTGATACTGGAGTTCAAATTAATGATACTCGTCCCATGTAGATGGCACTGTAGTAACTGCCATGCTTTATAACCTCAAAACACATGCAAGTAAAGTTTAGGTTCATGTACACAAAGTTTATTTTACTCCAGACTTTATATATCTTTAAAAAAATTAGTTTTTGTTATTTAAATAACTTCACGTTGATCTTGTGTAGTGCTAAGTTATAAAACTTTCTGAGTTTACCACAATTTGGTAAAAATGGAAAAAAATTATGATTTAAGACAGCAGTTTTATTTGATTGATCAGTGCGATAACCAAATTATTACCAACAAATTACCAACGAATTTGCAAGTTCTTCGAGTTTTCTTTTACAACCATAGTGTTGTAAAACTTGAAATTCGTGAAAGTGCTTCCCTAGCTGTACGAGAAGCAAATTTGTTTTGGGAAAAAGCGCGCTTACCAACACGAGACAATCAACATTGTATTAAAAAACTTGAAGATTTATATAAAACGTGGAAGTTACTCCAGAAGAACAGAAAACGTAGGACAACAACCCAGATAAATAAAGAATTGGAGTTCAAAAAAAGCTTCTCAATGTTATTTGACATAGCTCACGCGAATGTTTTATCTTTAAAATACGTCTTGGATGAAGATAAACAGTTTTTAATTTTACAAAGAGAAGGACTCACGGGTTATATGATTGCAGAGATGCCAGAGAAATCAACAAGTAATGCAGAAGTTAAAAATTGTAAGTATAATTATTTTATTCTAAACTAATTGACTGAAGAAACAGATGTATGAGATTATTCAAATATTTCTTTTTTTCATGTTTATTAGCTTAAGGGGTTTTGTAACATTTTTAGGCCTAAAATGGAGCTTTTTAAGACGACTTTTGCTTATAAGTTTTAAAATATAATTTATAAACCGTTTCTACATGTAAAATAAAAAAATCAAATTGTATTTCAAATTAATCGATTTAATACAGGTTCTAAACCTCTAGTTACATACAAAAAAATCTAAAGTACAAGAAATGGCAAGCTTTTGAATCCAAATATCCGAAAAAACACTATTTTTCTACCTTAAATCTTTCCAAAAAATTAAATATTAGTATATTAGAGGTTTAAGACCAGCAAACACTTCCAAAGAATCGTATGCAAAAAAAAATTTGAAATTGGTCAAACGGTTTTCAGGTTATGATGGTAACCAAAAATAGTGTTTAGAGAAAAACGAGTTAAGAGTTTTGATTTAGTTAAATAATTTATGTTTGTGCACAAATAACGGTCTAATATTTTAACTACATATTCTTGATATAATTTTATACGGAAAAATGAAAAAAAAATTTTTTTTCAAATTTTGAATTGATAAAAAAAAAGTTACACAATCCCTTATGTAAATTAGTACTGAAAAATATTTAAATTAAATTCCAAATTTTTTTAAATAAAAGGTAGAACAAGAGAAAAACAAATTTTTTAATTTTTACAAATGCGATTTCTGAATGTTACAAAATTAAGTCTCGCTTTCTATATCAAAAATATCTTGATGTAATCGAATGTAATGCAAATTATAAAATTTGAAATTTTTTTTGTAATTGCAGCTTCAGTTGACGAAACATTGGAGTCGCAGAGTCAGGTTTTGGATACAAATGACATATCTACTTTTATTACTAGCAATAGCACATTAAACAGTCAGTTAATGTCAGGTCAGGTTTTGGATACAAATGACATATCTACTTCTATTACTAGCAATAGCACATTAAACAGTCAGTCGGGATCCGAATATGCAGTTCCAAGAGGCCATCAATGTTTAATGGAACAGTCCAATCCACCAGAAGAAAATTTAAGTAAAAGAAAGAAAATTATGACTACAAAACTTGCTTCTGCTTTAGATGTCGCTAAAGTGAGCGACAGACAAGCTGTTCACATTCTTTTTGCTACATGTGAGGCTCTAGATGTGGATGTGAATAACGTAACATTGAGTCGATCCTCTGTTCACAGGTTTCGTGAAGATTCGCGAGCTGAATACGCTAAAAAAATTCAGGAAAAATATAAAAATATTAAAGATGAAATTTTCACTGTCCACTGGGATGGAAAATTACTTCCCGCGCTAACATCAAATGAAAGGGTAGATAGGTTGCCAGTTATAATTACGTCCAAAGATACTGAGATTCTTCTTGGAATTCCCTACCTTGATTGTGGCACAGGGATTCAGGAAGCCGAAGCAATATATGAATGCCTTAGTGAATGGGGAATAGAGGGCAATATAGAGGCAGTGTGTTGCGACACTGAAGCCGTTAATACCGGACCTAGGAACGGTGCTTGTGTATTACTAGAACAAAAATTAAATAAATCATTATTACATTTTCTGTGCAGGCATCATATTGCTGAGGTTATTTTAAAAGCTGTTTTTGAAATTAAATTCGGTGGTACATCAGGTCCTGGTGTGCCTTTCTTTAAAAAATTTCAAGATGCTTGGAATGATTTAAACAAAACTAATTTTCAGCCTGGAATTAATGATCCAGAAATTTTGAAAGCACTCAAAAACAAAATTTCAAGCACCTTGGCATTTTCTTTAGAACTCCTAGAAGAATCTCACTTTCGAGAAGACTACAGAGAATTGCTGGAGCTGACTACCATCTTTCTTGGTGTATCTCCAAAACGAGGAATATTTCTTCGGAGACCTGGAGCAATGCACCAAGCAAGATGGATGGCAAAAGCAATTTATTGTTTAAAAATGTTTTTGTTACGAGAAGAATATTCAATGGACCCTGAGGATGAAAAATCATGCAAAGAAGTTTGCATTTTTATCGTATCTATTTATGTAACATATTGGTTCAACGCTGCAAATGCTGAAAAAGCACCGAACCAAGATCTTTTGCTAATAAAAGAGTTGCAAAAATATTCTAAAATAGATTCTGCGATTTCAGAAGCAGCATTAAAAAAGATTCAGAATCATTTATGGTATCTGACACCAGAAGTTGCGGCACTGGCTTTTTTCGATGAAGATTTGTCATTTCAAGAGAAAAACAAAATGATAAAAGCTCTTACTAAAAAAAATAAATCATCAAACGACATAAAGCGTCTACCTGCAACTTCGGTGAAAGATATAAGATCAAAAAATGTTAATCAATTTATAAATGAAGATTCAATGAACTTCTTTTTACGTTTCAAAATGCAAACGTCTTTTCTTGAGGAACATCCCTCCTTATGGCATCAAAATGATGATTATAACGCTTGTAAAAAAATTGTAAATAGTCTAAAAGTGATTAATGACATTGCAGAGCGCAACGTAAAATTAATATCAGATTTTAACAAATTGATAACAAGAGATGAAGATCAAAAGCAGTACTTAATTAAAGTTGTTACAGAATATCGAAAACAATTTCCAAACTGCAACAAAAACATATTATCCGAAAAAATGACGTGATTGCCAACGCTTGTATTTATCATCTTCAAAAAATAAATATTCTAAAGTTTTATACACAATTACTATGTCTTATAGTCATTCCAACCTCTCAACAACAAAAAAATTGCAAAAATGAGAAAAAGTCGCAACTTTGTAGCTTTATTTAATAAAAAGTTGATAATAAACAATATAATTTGTTTAAACAATTGTTAAAATAATTATTTTTAGTTTGTTGTTAGTACATAGCTTCACTGGGCTCGAGAAGTTGCAAAATTGAGAAAAAGTCACAACTTTGTAGCTTTATTTAATAAAAAGTTGATAATAAACAATATAATTTGTTTAAACAATTGTTAAAATAATTATTTTTAGTTTGTTGTTAGTACATGGCTTCACTGGGCTTGAGAAGTTGCAAAATTGAGAAAAAGTCGCATCTCTGTAGCTTTATTTAATAAAAAGTTGATAATAAACAATATAATTTGTTTAAACAATTGTTAAAATAATTATTTTTAGTTTGTTGTTAGTACATGGCTTCACTGGGCTTGAGAAGTTGCAAAATTGAGAAAAAGTCACAACTCTGTAGCTTTATTTAATAAAAAGTTGATAATAAACAATATAATTTGTTTAAACAATTGTTAAGGCCATGTCCTAGAAAAGTTTAGCACAGACGTAGGGATCTACCTTTAACTTTTTTTTTTTTTTATATAAAATATAAATAAAAAAAAGATGGAAAACGTTAAGAAACTTGTTTATAAATAGAAAGAAATGGAAATACATGTAAAAAAAAGGAAAAAAATTAATAATTATTTATATTGGTTAAAAATACCGACAAGACGAGAGGTTAGTTCCTGTATCGCCCCCCACAGATGGCGCAAGATGGACTATTCGATAGATTGAAATGACAGGGCTCAGTCAGATGGCCGAACAAAACTGAGGGGCAGAGTTGGGAAGTTCCGCGTAACTTCGAGTTTTTGACATAAATTACGTGAGGTTTTTTACGTTTGTAGTAAACGTCATTTACCCCCAGCAACAGAAAATGCAGAGTGTATTAAATTTCGGACGTAATATACATATGTATAATACGTCAAAAACCCCATGTAATTTACGTGAGGTATATTACGTGCACAAGCCTGCTGAGGGGGAAGGAAAGCGAGAGAAAGAGAGGAACTATAATGCGTTTTCGCTCGTCTCTGTAAGTTTTAATGTTTTTGTTGGCATCAGCTGAAATGCCGTCGATGAGTTCTTTGCTTAGGCGTGCTATATAAAATGCACGGCCAAATATACAATTATCGTATATCAGAATAATTTAAAATTATTACAATCTATATCTGTTCCAGCTTATGATTTAAATATGCCATTTTTTAGGTTAGTAAAACTGTCAGAAAGTGCATCTTTTCTAGAATTTCGTGAGTTTAAAATAATTCGAAAACAAAACAGAATATGTTACACATAACCTCACTTTTTATCACAGTTTAAAAGGTTATAAATAATTATTAATTTTTCAGCAATTATTATAGTAAAATTATTTTGGTAAAACTTTCAAAAAGTAGTGTATATTTTCTACAGAAGTTTCGGGTGTGCAAAAAATCTTTTTTGCTTCAAATATATATTCAACGAAAATGAATAAAAATTAGTAAAAAGTACTTTTTTCTAGTCTTTTCAGTGAAACATTCAAAAACAAAATATGTTAAAAATAGCCTCTCTTTTTGTCACTGTTGAAAAGATTAAAAACAATTAATAATTTGCTACCATTTGTTGGTACAATTATTTATGTACAAGTGCCAAAAAGTAGTGTATCTTCTCTATACAGAAGTTTCGGGTTTGCAGAAAATTGTTTCTTAATATTTTTTGCTTCAAGTATTCAACGAAAGAAAATAATAAACGAGTAATATGTGTGATGCGTTGAAAAATAAAACGAATGTAAAAGAAAATATGATAAACCTAACCTTACTTTTTGGCAAAGTTTAAAAGGTTTAATCGGAATAATAATTTGCTCGCAATATGTGCAAGGAAAAATGGTTTTACTCGTGTAATTCCTGCTATCGCAAGCCTTTAATCGATTTTAAGCAAAAAAAAATTCGCTTTAGTCGCAATGTAATTTAATAAAAAAAAGTCATCTTTATTTTTCTTAACAATAAATAATTAGTATTTTTTTACTCTTAATATTAGACATAAAAGAAACATGAACTGTCGATTAAAAATAATCTATATAAACATCTTAAACAAATTTTATACAATATTTTAGTATTCAGCTGCTAAAGTTTTACAGATTTCTAAATAACCTAAAAAATAATGCAAATTCTTTTTTCTAAAAAATATTGAATTACCAATTTGTGAAAATTATTTATTATTTGTTTGTTGAAAAATGATTGAAAAGTACAAAATAAAAAATGTTATTAAAAAATTATTTTTTTTTATATTCTGTATGCAAGTTTATTTATTGAAAACTTTTGATTTTTCAAATTTTATGTTAAATTCAATAATTTTCACGAAAAAACGGACATTCTGTCCGTGCGTCACGTTAATTAAGTTGGTCTCTCACTTTTTCAAAAAATATTTTATACTGAAAATTCAACTCACCTGTAATAAATTTAAAAATATACAAACATGTTCAACTGAGTGTTTAATTTTATGAAAAAATTTAAAAAATATGTAGCCGTTTTATTCATCGTGACGCACGGACGAAAATTCAATTGTTTTCATGGAATTGCCCAATATGTAAATATCATTTGACTGCGCTAATGTTCAGCTGGACGAATGAATTCGGCTATTTAGAAAATAGCCGAATAAAATTTTTTTTGGTTTGGGGCATGTCTATTTGTAACTTCTTTTGCTCAACATAACATAGTTTTATATTGTAAGTTTTTTATTCTAAAGATAATTTATGAAGTAAAATAAGGTGAGGAAATATAATACAGTAACACTTCGGGAGAAGGAATGTTTTTATTATTCTTTGCAAAATTAAATTTTCAAAATTTGTGAAATAAATAAATAAATATTGAAGAATGTAGCTTAACCTGTAAGAAACCTATAATTGTAAGATTATATATATATAAACTAATTGCAAGTATCATTTTTTACAAAATCAAAATACAATAAGATACAATGCCAAATATATCAAGCTGTAACTAAGACATAAAATTAACTTTACAATATTTCATCAGATATTTTTTCAGCTCACATACATATTTTTATACTTAAGGTATGTATGGCTGAACCGTGCACGGAAAATTCACCCAAGTTCAACACTTGTTTTGTGTTTAATTTATGCACATCTTTCTCCATTAATTTTCACTTGGGTTTTATTATGTATGACGAGTCAGTCATAGTATTAGGTATACATGGGGTTACATTTTTTTCAATTTACAAATTATACTATTAAACTAAGTAATTGTTCATTAATTTATTTTCTTTCACATGTAAGCTAATGCATAAGAATTTGTAATAAGATTAAAATTTGTTTAAAATACATGACAATTTATACACATGTATTATTCTCCCTATACACGCATGCTAGTGTATAGACGAGCCGTGCACGGACATCACGTAAAACTTATAACGTGATGATACATTGGTTATATGTTACAATTGTATATGTTTATACGCACAGAAAGGGATATTTAAGATAGGGCAGTAGAGAAAGGCAGAAGTATAGAAATTGCGTGCGTTATTCGTTTGATTTGATATCGCTTTCTCATTCTACTATCCGATTTGAAATCTCCCTTACTGCATATATATGTATGTTTGTAAATATGTATATATTTCAATTATATATGTTTTATATAATAAAATAGCAAAAGAGAAATAATTATGAAAAGAAAGAGGCAGAGAGGGAGATAGCGAGGGGGGGACATACATAAAGAATTAGAGAAGGAACAATATAATTTATAATAATTTAATAATAATAAATTTTTGTAAATTAAAAGTTACTCACCACATGAAATATATCAGGCCTCAGAGTTCATATAGAGAATATAAATGAAATTACGATTACAAAGTGTATCTTTTAAAACAAATAAATAAATGTTTCTAAAGATGTGAACGTTCACTCTCATGGAAAAACAATGTGAGATTTTATAGTCTTTAAGCGACGTCTAAATATTGTCCAATTTTAGAATAAAAAATAGGGGTTATTTCTTTTAATTTAAAACAAATCTGGGGGTCAGAGCAAAATATTTCAAAAATAAACTTTTCCTGTGCGTTTTTTGACCGCCCTAATGGACGTCTCAATTTCTTTAATTTCGCTGACATATTCCTGACTTTACTGACGCGTGGCCCCCTTCACTCTATTAGAGCGTGAAGCGCTTGCTTTTGTAGTTCGAATTTACTTACTACAAAAGAAGGAAAAATCTTCGTCCTAAAAAGGCTAAATTTTTCTCTCCATGTGGCAATTTAAATTAGTAAAAATTGAATCTAGCTCCCGGTTCTCCCGCTAGAAATTAATATTTTCTCTCACTTTTTAGAAGCACCGAAAATACATTATATAAATTTTGATACATTTTTAATTGTATAAAGCAACATAGAAACTCATTTTCTCCTTTTTTTTTAAATTATGAATTTTGATAGTTTGTTTTTTTCTAAAAATGATGCAGATTTAAGATAAATTAAGACGCGGAGTTTTACGAAACACACTTTTTTCCGGAATTATATTTCAATCCCGCTTTTCTCCCGATTCAAATTTTTCCCGATTGTGCTGCTTGAGTTGCCACCCTGTTTGAGTTAAAAATATAATTAATTATTATTTATTTTGTCAAAAAAAATTTTGAAGAAATAGGATTCAACTTCAAAGCACAAATATGAAGTAGCTACGAATAAAATAATGATTAATGATATTTATTGATGACAATGTTTAATTAATTAATTAATTACCTTCACACTGACGCGAACGACTCGATTACTTAAAGTGTCAGGATACGTAGATCGTTCTAGCATCATGGAAATTCTGCTGTAGTGAAATAGCAAAGCTTTAGTTATATCTTCCTTGTAATCAAGATTGGGCAGCATATTTAGCAAAAAAGCAGTTGAGTTTTTGGGAGAAATTCGTAAGCGACTGTACAAAAAACAAGTTCTTCTAAATATGTATTATGCTTCTGATGTTCTCTCAAAGAGGCAAATTCTGAAAAATACAAGTAAAAAATTTTAACTTAATCCTTATTTATTTAATATAAAAATGTGATATTGTTTGCTCTAAAAATTTAACCTAATTTTACACTATAAATTGTTACTTTTAACCAACAAATTTGTCAGTTTTCAGGGTTGCTACGACTTTTTTAGAACGAATTTTCATTAATTTTCCAGACCTTAAATGATATTTTTCCATACCCCTAAAAATAAGGGTCTACATAAAAAGTACTTAATAAAATATACAAAATATGTCAACACATAGTAACTATTGTGTTGTATGTTAAAGAGAACATCTGTCGAAAAACTATTTTCAAACTCCCCGCAAATAGACCCATTTCTAGAGTCGTAAAGTGTAATATACCCTTTTTTGCTCTTTAAAAAATTAAGTAATAACTATACTGTAAATAATAGAAAATTAAGAATTTTTTTTTAAATATTACAAACTTCATAAATATAAAATAAGAAAATGTAAGAAGATTAGGGTAGCGATAAGTTTTCATAATTGTAAATTCCCGGTCATTTTCTGGTTTTTTCCGTTTCATTTTTTTAATTTTACGTCACATTTTTCTGAATTTTTGATTTTTTTAGAAAAGCAAAGAAATTACGACTCATACTTAAGTAAGTTCTAACATTCATTAGTTATAATTTAATTTTTTCCAGAATCTCATAAAATAAACTGTTCTTCTAGATGAATTATCATTCTTACAGATCTCGAGCCAGTCAAAGTTCTTAAAAATACGGACTTTACCAAGCAAAATTTAAAAATTACAGACCATTCACGAACCAATATTACGGATAAAAATTGTCTATTCTGCAACACTATTTTCAGTCGGATACAATAAAAATACAATAGAAACGTGAAAAAGAATTGTATTTCTTAAATTAAAAATAATTTATTTCCTTCAAAAACAGTCAAATGAAATAACAGTTTTTTACCCATCACTAGCTAAACCCAATAAATAATAATTAATCTTGATTTTATAAATATTCTTTACTGTAAACTGTTTTCCACTATTGTAATATAAATTTTATTAAGCATTTAAAACGTAAAACTTTTTTTAAAAGATACATTTATGTAGAATCTTAAAAAAGTTTATCTCCAAATTAATTTTTTCAAAAGCATTAAATAAACATAAATGTTTTAAACAAATTAAATATATTATCATTTTAATTACAATAAATAATATAAATATTTAAATTAAAATACATATAAATATTTATTTTAAGAAATCAAATACTTTAAAAAAAGATGTTTTTATATTTTTATGTTTTTTATTTTTACTAACATGACCCTTATCAAACAGTATGTCATAAATTATAATTTTTATAAATTAATTTTGTAGAAACTGAACATTAATTTTTATTTTATTTCATCTGATCTAAAAATAAATTAAAGAAATCTAAAACAGTTTCTGAAACAAATTGAAAAACTTAACTTTCGGAGACATCATCTCCCGAGTCACAATATTTTTTTAGTTTTGATAATTCATTTACAAACGTAATAAAAGTACATTTAATTATATAAAAAAGAATTCAGTAATAGATGTATTTTCAGGTTTAAATACACACCATTGTAGGTAATAATTTATAATTTTATATCATTTCTTTCAAATGAAGAAATAAATTGACTGATAAATCCTGTCTTTATTGTTTAAATTGTAGAAATTGTCAAAATTAATTTATACAACAATTAAATTAATATTTTTAAAAATGAATGATCATTCAGTAGTTAGGTCTGGGAAAATATTATTGATAGCTTAATTTGAAAATCTAATTGTCCAAATATTTAATTAATAATTTAGGTTTAATTTTAATTACTCAGTGTTTTAAATCTAAATCTTAAGTAGTAAATTCAACAAATAATTATAGATTATTTAAAATTTACATTTTTATGAAAGTAAAATTCACGAATTTTCGTATTTTTCTAAACAAATTACGTACGAATCTGTTTTTAATTAAATTCAAATAAGTCTGGATTTTTACTTAACATAATTTTAGGTTAGGGAATTCATATTTAACAGGATTCTTGTTTTACAGACTTTTTGTTAAAACAAACTCTTTCTTTAAAAAGAATTTCCATTTAACCAAATTTTAATTTAGCAGAATTTTCTTTTATCAAAGGTTTAAGACGAACCATTAAATTTGACAGAGTATCCGACACCCGGCCATTTGTCATTTCAAGTAAATAACAGTATGTCTTAAATAACAATTAATGCAACTAAAATATTTGACAACTGAAGATTTGGTGAAATGGATATTCTGAAATTTAAAAATTCAACTTATTAAAAATTGTACTCAATAACAATTCTGTTAAATAAAAATTTGGCTAACTTCGAATTCTCTTAAACAAACAGTAGGTAAAAACAAAATTGATTTAAATGAAGTTAATGAAATATACATTCGGTGACCTACGACAAACCTTCTGATTTATTGAATTTCGATTAAAAATAAATTCAAAAAATGAAAATTCGGCTAAAAAAGTTCTTTACAATGATATTTTGTTTCAGGACAAAAATAATTTATAGTTGAAAACAAAATTCGAAAAATGGCTACATAATAACACTATTGAAAAAAAAACGTTTAAACAATTAAACAATAAATATTTTGTACTTTAAACAAAATAGTTGAAGAACTAAAGGAATAACTGTTGGAAATAATTGAAAATTGAATAACTGTATTAAAAATCGAAAAAAATAATTAAAATTGAAGAAAATAATAAAAAATTGAGGAAATAAATTGCAAATTTAAAAAATAAATTGAAAATGTAAGAATTAAATTGAAATTAAAAAGTAGGTGAAAATTATGTTCATTCCATGGTCATTTCGCTTCTAAGTAAGCCAAATAATTTAATAATTAATCAATTATATCAAATTTAATTGTAGAAGATATAAAAAAAATAAATTTTAGAAGCAAAAAAAAAAGGAAAAAACATGAAATTTTTTTTGGAAAATCGGAAATCTTAACGATCACAAAGCTTACTCTATAAGGAAGCGAAAATAATTAAAAATTGAAAAAAATTAAAAAATGAAAAAAATAATTGACAATTGAAAACAAAATTCGAAAAATGACTTGATTAATAAACAACTAAAAAAATAATTGAAAAAATTAAACAGGAAATATTAAATTTAAAGAAAATAATTGCAATTTGAAAAACTAAGAAAATTACTGGAATAATTGTTGGAAATAACTGCACATTTAACAACTGAATTAAAAATCGAAAAAAATTATTCAAATTGAAAAAAATAATTAAAAATTCAAGAAATCGATTAAATGGAAGAATGGAATTGAAATTTAAGGTACACATTTAAAAAATGAAAAAAAAGTAAATGAAAAAGCAGAGAATTAATTAATACAGAAGACGACAATTGAAAACTGAAAAATGCAATAAAAAATTAAAGAAAATTGAACAATTGTATTTAAAATTAAAGAAACTTAATTATAATCGAAAAATATATTAGAAACAGGCGATAATTTTTTAATATTGAAAAAAATAATTAAAAATTAAAAAGCGGAATTTAAATTTGAAAAAAATAAATGACAATTAAAGAGAATAGTTGTAGAATTGAATAATTGAATTGAAAATTTCAAACAATTTTTATGAGTAAACAAAATAATTGAAAAATCCAACATTTGTTGAGTATTGAGGAACTGATTAAAAATTAATAAAAATAATTAAAAAGTAGAGAAAATATTTGAGAATTGAAGAAAATAATTAAAAATTGAAGAAATTAATTTGAAATTAAAGAATTAAATGAAAATTTCAAGAAAATAATTTATAGTTAAAAGAAAGATTACAATATGACAAAAATAATTAAATATCGACGAAAATAATTGATTATTAAAGAGAAAAAATGTACAATTGAACAAAAAGTTCCCAAAACCATGAGAAAAATCGGCGTTGGAACAAAAAATGTTTTGAAATTAATAAATAATCATTAAATTAAAGAAGAATAATAAATTGTCAATTAATAATTGATGAAAATTTTAGAAAAAATTGTAGAAAAGAAATTACAATTGAATTCTATTAGAATTTCAAGAAAATAATTGATAATTATAAAAATGCGAGAATTATTGAATATTGAATAAGATAATTGAAAAGCGAAGAATGCAATTTAAAATTTAAAAAAATAAAGAATTGACGAAAATAATTAAAAAATTAAGAAATAAATTGAAGATTAAAGAATCAAATTGATGTTTTAAGAAAAAAGAGTTGATAATTGAAAGAAAAGTTACCTAATGACTAAAATAATTAATTATTAAAGAAAATAATTGAGAAATAAGAAAAATAATTGACAATCGAATGGAAAATTCGAAAACTGGCCATAATAATAGACAGCAGAACAAAATACAAAAAAAATTAAAGAATAATTATAAAATTTAAAGAGAATAATTCTATATTCCATGAACAAATTTTCGGTTTATAAATAAATTTCCAGGTCAATTTTTTAATTCCCTGTCATTTCCCGGTCTTCCTGTTTGTTTATTAGGAATTTTAAGTAATAAAATCATGAATTTTGAATTATGGTTCCTTTAAGAAAAAATTCCCAGACTTTTAAAGTTTTTTTTGGGAAATCCATGAATTTTCCCTGACTACCAAATTTCCCTGATTTCCAGGATATCCCTGACCTACGTCCAGCCTGCATTATAAGAACAAATAATTTATTGAGATTCAACATCTTTAGTTATATTTTTCGAAGTTTAGCCCCGTGTACATAGAAATAAATAAACATTTTATTTAAAAAAAACAAGTATCTTTTATTACCTTTGTACTCATCTGGCGGTTTGAGATTTGGTAGCGATTTAATAGCACCTTCATAAATTTCATTACTGTCTTGACAGTAATGGTCATACTCTGATTGACCAGTAAAAACGGTAGAATCCATAAATCATCGATATTTTAATGAATTCATAAGTGCTGCCGTCTATTAACCAAGTAGTATTAGAAAGTATAAGCTACAGTTTTCTTGATCGGAACCTTCAATAGCAACTCGATAATCTGTCACTCCGACTTTGCTAAAATTAAAAAATATACTTATTGGTTATTTTTAAAATCTTTTATTTACATTTTAATCTATTTAATTTTTTCTTGTTAATATTCAGTCCACCAATTCTTCAATTTCTGATTCATTAACAGTATTTAAATTAAAAAAAAAATAAACAGACCAATATTTTCTTTTCTGTTAAGTGCTATTTAAGGAGGTTCTATCGTAAATGGAATTAACATTACCATTTTAATTAAATTTGGTCCACTGGTTGATAATGTTTTTATAATAATGCAATTAAATTTTTGAGACTTCAAAGTAGTTATGAAAGAAGTTAAAAGCGTTTCTGTTTTTAATATTTTACATTGCATCTTATGGGAATTGAGTAGTTTGTCATGTATATTTATATAGTTTATATATATTTTTTCAAAAGTACCTTGAGGTCTCAAAAATTTAACTGCATCATTATAAAACCATTCTAATACCAGTGAACCAAATTTAATTAAAATGGTAATGTTAATTCTATTTACGATAGAACCTCCTTAATATTCATTTATAACGATTTTTAAAACAGAAAGAATTAAGTGACTGGAAATTAATAAGATTATTTCTTCTTTTTCTCTATTCAGTAATTTAGATTTTATAAAAACAACATGTATTTTACTGATCTTTGAAATATTCTTGTATTTGTTGCAGGGCTGCTACTGATTTAAATCACTTTGATTTAAATCGTGATTCAAATCATAATTTAAATCATTGGAAAATTTGCATTTAAATCATGATTTAAATCAAAACAACTTTACAATTCTCCGGATGTCTAATACTGCATGTAAAACATCACAAACCATAAACAAAACCCACAAATTTTTGGATAAATCTTAAAAAATTCAATTTCAATATTTTAATCTTTGTAAAATTTAAAAAATTGTGCTACTACAGATGATCAAAATACCTACGATTTACACATTTTTGGTAATATATATTCACAAAAATTCTTTTTTTTAATATTCTTACAAGATTTCTAAGATATTTAAATTTTTCAAAAATGTTTAATTTTTATCTCATAATTTCTTATTTTTACAAAATTTTAAGTTTTTTTCTACTTTTACTTTTGATATTTTTGTTTTTATTTGTCTTTTTATTTTAGGGTTTTCTTCAATTTTCCTGTTTTTATGCAAATTATTTAATATATTTTTAGACAATTTCGTTATAACATTCACTAAACTTTTTATTTTGTTAATTTTCATAATTATTCCCATAGTTTTGAAAATAAATACTCTCATTTTTTTTGTAAGTTTATTCAAGTTTTTTCACATCTTTTCTATTTTTTGCGACATTTTTTGCAAGCTTACTTGTTCTTCCATAAAGTTTTTAGATTTTCTTTATTTTTCTAAATTTATTGTTGGACTTATTTTAAGTGTAATAATAAAAAAATGTGTTTGGCTTAATTTGCTGAAACTTTTTTATTTTTAAAGGATTTTTAAGTTTCTTTGTGGACTTTTTTTTATTTATCTTGATATATATATTCCTTAATTTTATTTTTTGAACTTTTTACATTTTTTTAGTATGTTAGATTAAGGAAAATAAGATTTCTCTATTTTCTTCCTATTTATTTAATTTTTTTTAAGTTTTACTATTTTTTTAGTTATTCTTTGCGTTTTAATTAATTCTTTAATTTCTTTTTGTCATAATTTTTCCATTTATAAGAAACATTTTCCTTCTTTTTAATTGTTTAGTTTTTATCTTATAATTACGAATTTTTGAAAACATTTATTTGGTGCTTTTATCTATATTTTTTAAATTTCCCAATTTTCTACTTTTTTGAAAGCTTTTATTCTTTTATTTTATATTATGTGAATTTATTCTTGCACTCAATATTCTCATTTGAACATCACATTCTTGTATTTCATAGAATTTCTTTTCTTTCAAATTTTTTTTAAATTTTACAAAATTTTATTCATTCCTTTTTTATTCAATTTGTAAAATAATTCTCTAATGTTGCCAATTTTAAAATTCTGTTCCCTTTAGTAATATATTTTAACGCTTTTTTAATTATCTTCTTATTTATTATTTTAATTTAATAAAGTGTCCGTTAATAGTTTTATTTTTTTATAAATAACTTTATATATTACTTTTTTATACATAATTAGGTCACTGTTTCATTCTTGTGTTGTTTTTTTTAATTTTTCTTCATTTCTTTAATAAACTACTTGCAAATAAACATTTGGAGATTTTATATATTGATCATATTTTTAAAAAAATCAATTTTTGATTTAAATCAAAAAAATCCGATTTAAATCAAATAAATCCGATTTTTTGGATTTTTTTAAAAAAATCATGATTTTTATCAGCCCTGATTTGTTGTATATTCAGGTTGACCACAAGATTTATTTTATCAATTTCCCTGGCATTTTACTGACTTTACAAACAAATTCCGTGACAAAAATTTTTTTATTCAGAGCAAAGACAAAAATCTGCCAACAACTAAAAAATGAACCAATTTTAATGTTATTTTTTTAAAATACTCATAAATATTTGTAAATCAAAAAATCAAGACTTTTAATATTAACTAAAAAGAATGTTAATAACTTTAAAAAATATAAAAAATAATTTTTTAGAGTGATTTCACAGTATTTCGATATAATTACTTCAAAAGCTTCCATTACATACTTAGAATTTGTTTCTACTGTAAAATTAATTCGCCACTATTGGCCTATAGAATCCTAATAGTACAATTTACAATGTTTACAAACAATTTTTAGATAGATCTTAGATATCTTACATTTTTTCTTTTGTAAAATTATTTGATAATTATTGGCATAGACTTTCATGGTACTTTTGAATACTTTCCAACTATTTTTAAATCGTTTAAACAGTTTTAGTTAACAAATAAATAACTATTTAAAATAGTTTAGATAAGTTTTAATTTTTTATTAGTTAAGCATTATTGTACAAACATTTATGAGTATTTTCAAAAAAAGAAAAAATCAATTCGTTTTTGAGTTCTAAAGATTATTGCCAAAAAAATAGTTTGACCGCACTATGGTCCCTTTCAAATTCTTTAATTTCCCTGACAAAAAACTTTTTTCCCTGTCATTTGCCTGACTTTACTGACACGTGGCCATTCTGTAATATTACATTCTTCATTTCTAATAGCTTATTATTTTCTCTATCTTTTCAAAAAAAGAACATTTAATGTGGACAAATATTTTAAGACAAACAATTATTTCTCTGTTAAATCGTATTCTCCGGCCTTAATACTTTTCTGTTTGTAAACATTTCTTCTTTGTATTAAAAAATCTTTTATTTGGAAAGTTCCTTTTTATCTTGAATGAGAAATTATGAACATCGATTCGAGAAGAGGTTATGTTTGAAGTACTTAATTCGCCTCTTAAAATAGAAAAATTAACTTTTAATATTTTTAAATTAAAATTCCATTTGAAACAAAATAAACCAATAAAGCTCATAATTGGATAAAAAAAAGATTTTTGATATTCAGAAACAAATTTATAGTATCTGTAATCTCTAAAACGTGTCAGACTTTCAAACAATCGTTAATTTTTATCCAATTATGAGTGTTAAGGTGACTCCACAATAGGGATTTGTGAACGTCGACGTTGATGGCAAAGCGTCGATGTCGACGCGGTGATTGACGGTACTCAACCTTTCGGAAAAACTTTGTTTTTTGCCATATGTTCTATGTTCCACCGTTTCCACAGTTAATTTAACTGATCGCAAAGCTGACAACGTGACTTTCGAGCAAGGAAACTTCCTGCTTTCGAGATTGTTTTATGTATTTCGTGTTTTTTTCCACTTTCTCAGGAAATGTGTTGTTCGCATGCGGATTATCCCCAAAAATCCAAAATGATTTCAAAATCTCTAAATTGTCGAATAACCAATTTAGAGATCCTCAAAATTGTCGATAATATTAAAATGGTTATAATTCGTCCATTTTCTACGATTTTGAATTATTTTCTTTCATTTTAAATTGGTACCTACTTCAAATTTTTTATTACTTTCTTTGCTTTTCAACTATATTCTTCAATAACTAATTTTATTTTTCGTCACACTCATTCAATTTATTTAATTAAAATTTGTTTTCTGCGAATTTCAATATTATATTCTTCTTTTATTTCATTTAATTTTCAAATCTTTTCTTCTATTGCAAATTTGTTTTTCATTTGTCAACCAATTTTACCGTTTCTAATTAATGTCTTATCAGTAAGAATTATATTTTTTGCGAATTTATAAGTTTTATTCTTTAATCATTTTCTTCTATTTAAAATTTATTCTCCAATTTCTAATTTATGTCTTTAATCTTCAATTATATTCTCAAATTCTCAATTAATTTTGTATTTATTCTAATTATTATCTAAAATGTTCAACTATTATTTCAATTTTTAAGTAAACTTTTTTTTTAATTTTTAACTATAGATATTCTTCCATTTTCAGTTATTATCGTCATTTTAAATTAAATTTTTCATTACAAATTATTTTCCACGATTATTAATTATATTTCTAAATTTTTAATTTTTTTCTTTTCAAATTTTTCCTACAATTCTTTAATTAATTTCTTTATTTTATAATTAATATCAGCATTTTTCATCAATTGCCTTCATTTTTTAATTACTCTCGTCATTCTCAATTAATTTCTTAAATTAAAATTATTCTCTGCGAATTTTAATTTTGTTCTTCAACTATTATTATTCGGCTGTCTTTCAAATTGCAATTAAATATTTTAATTTCTGCAATTAAATTTTTCGGTGCTCAATTTTTTTAATTATTTTTAATTAGTGCTGTTATTTATTTTCTATTGTTTGACTCATTTTTCAAATAATCTATTCACTTTTTAATAATAATACATTTAATTCAATTTTTAATAATAACAACACACTTTAAATATTTTTTTTAATATTTTCAATAAATGGCATCTGAGTTGAATTTTCTTAGTTTCTAACATTACAATTTTTTTCACAATTTTACTGAATAATTTTAAATTACATTTTTTGATTTCCAATGATTTCTTTCAATTTAAAATTTATTCTTCAATTTTTTCAAATATATTCTATAAATTTCTATTATTATTTCATTCAATTTTAAATATAATATTATTTAATTTTTTAATATTATTTTTTTCAATGTCAATTGCACTCTTCGATTTATTAATTTTTTTCCCTGAGATTTTAACTACGCATATCTATCATAAGAAAGGAAATTATATGATATTAGTATTTTTATAGTATTTGAAATAAAAATATTTGCATAATTTTCAAAATAAAATTAACCTTTTTCTTCCTTTTGTTAGATTTTTTTTTTAGTTTTCAAATTGTTCCGCGCAAATAGTAACGTCGACGCGTCGATGACGTCGGAGCGAACGTTTGTTCTCGTCATCGACGCGTCGACGTTACTATTTGCGAGGTAAAATTTGAAAATTAAATGTAAATATACATTTAATATGTTATTAGATATAATAATAGATATAATAATAGATATGTATAATTAAAATCTCAGGAAAAAAAATTAATAAATCGAAGAGTGCAATTAACATTGAAAAAAATAATATTAAAAAATTAAATAATATTATTTTTAAAATTAAATGAAATAATAATAGAAATTTATAGAATATATTTGAAAAAATTGAAGAATAAATTTTAAATTGAAAGAAATCATTGGAAATCAAAAAATGTAATTTAAAATTATTCAGTAAAATTGTGGAAAAAATTGTAATGTTAGAAACTAAGAAAATTCAACTCAGATGCCATTTATTGAAAATATTAAAAAAAATATTTAAAGTGTGTTGTTATTATTAAAAATTGAATTAAATGTATTATTATTAAAAAGTGAATAGATTATTTGGAAAATGAGTCAAACAATAGAAAATAAATAACAGCACTAATTAAAAATAATTAAAAAAATTAAGCACCGAAAAATTTAATTGCAGAAATTAAAATATTTAATTGCAATTTGAAAGACAGCCGAATAATAATAGTTGAAGAACAAAATTAAAATTCGCAGAGAATAATTTTAATTTAAGAAATTAATTGAGAATGACGAGAGTAATTAAAAAATGAAGGCAATTATTGAAAAATGCTGATATTAATTATAAAATAAAGAAATTAATTAAAGAATTGTAGGAAAAATTTGAAAAGAAAATAATTAAAAATTTAGAAATATAATTAATAATCGTGGAAAATAATTTGTAATGAAAAATTTAATTTAAAATGACGATAATAACTGAAAATGGAAGATTATAGACTAAAATTTCCAAAAAATATTTATTTTTCATACAATTAATTAAAAATGATTAAGACAGTTAAATATTGTAGAATAAATTGGCAGTAGATGATAATAATTCAAAATTAAATGAAATAATTGAAGAACATACTTGAAGTTCAGAAAAAACAATTTTTTATTGAATAAATTGATTGAATGTGACGAAAAATGCAATTAATCGAAAATTGAAGAATATAGTTGAGAATTAAAGAAAATAATACAAAAAATTGAAGTCTAAATTTAAAATGGAAGAAAATAATTAAAAATCTTAAAAAATTTTGAAAAAATGGGAGAATTTAAACAATTTTATATCATATTTTGTCCAAAAACCAAATTGTCAAATATATACATTTTTTTAAATCTCCAAATGGTCAAATATCAATATTTAAAGTTTCGACAGTGTTAATATTCGTCAATTTTGAAAATCTTCAAATTGATTATTTGACAATTTGAAATCAATTTGATTTTTGGGGGAAAATTTGTACACCGCACACAAACAACTCATTTCTTGGAGAACGCAGAAAAAACACAAGAAAATAAACTCGAAAATCACGTTGTCAAAGATCAGTTAACTTAACTGTCGGAACGGTAAAACATGGAACATAGGCCAAACGACAAAATTTTTCCGAAAAGTTGAGAACCATCAATCAACGCGTCGACATCGACGCTTTGCCATCAACGTCGACGTTCACAAATCCCTATTGTGGAGTCACCTTTGATGGTTCATTTTATTTTAAATTAAATGTACTACCTTCCGTGTACCTTCCGTTCCCTCACAAACGACTTAGATTGATATGAGAGAGAAAGAAATAACATTTATATTTTTATCTTTGTTTAACTCATATATCGCCCCCTCTAAAACCCTAGCCTGTATCCGCCATTGTAATAGTTAATTTGTTTATTTGAAACAACAAAGTAACGACTTCAAACACAACCTTTTCTCGACTATGACTCAAATTCATTCTTCAATATTTTTCCCTCTTCTCAGAGAAGAACATTAGAACCAGAAAATTATTTCAGAAATACCATATAGTATTAAAAAAAAAAACTAACGTACATATAAAAGTAAAATGCATTCTGACCATTTTGATTGTAAGCTGGCGCAAAAGTGGACTTTGCACCCTAGAGTCCAACATACCGGGCGCAAGAGTAAATAACTTAAAGAATTATTCTCCACATCACTGCTTCAGCAACACACATAGAATTCGTAGAAGAACGGATTCATTATCCGCATCTTTCGGTCCATGTCTGTCACAAAATCTAGAAAAAGGGAATAAATTAATAAATCATTGATTAATTGTACAATTTAAATACATTATAATTTAATAGTTGTCAATATATATATATATATATATATAATTATGACAAGATATATAATAATTGGTACTATCACTCGGTATACTTTTAAGATGTGAAATCGATAAATTCTATTTCACACATTCTAATTTAATTAAGTCATAAAAATGGTTCTTCTTTTAATGAAACGGAAACAAAAAATGGAAAAAAAGGAATAAAAAGTTATTTTTACTCACCTTCTTTTATGATACCGTGTTGTCCCAGTATCCGTCCACCTGAGCAGACATGTCCCAGTCACCGTCTATTTTAAATTCTTTATTTAAAGCATTTATGTAGAGATACGTTTATGTAAGTATAACGAAAGATGTTATAATGATGTCAAAAACATTGAAGTAAATTTAAAAACTCAGTTTATGCGGAAATACACTCGACATTATCAAAAAGTGGACGGGCACTGGGACGTGGACGGCTACTGGTACAACCACATCTTCAAAATCGCAAGGACCTCCGGCTTGACTGAAAAACATATTTAAGTCGTGCTGAGTATGATTACCCTTCTTGAAGTATTCCTTGCAGAGGGACATGAAAGGTGAAATTCCGCATGTACGGCATGAGTACGCAACAAAATTCGGTGTCCAAAATAATCCATAATTAGTCGCATTGTCATAGACTATCACTGAAAAACAAAATTTTTAAAATTCTATGAATTTTGTTTGCATTTTTTTGATAATTTAAAGAGTAACATACATTACTGTAAATATAATGAAATGTTATTAATTTTTTTCTTACAAAATGGCGAATAGTGCATTTATGTACCACAATCTAAAGCTCTAATTACAAAATTGAGAGTGCTAAAGATAGGGGATCAAAATGCAAAAAATTTTTTTTTCTTAAAACAATTTTTTTTTTTTTAAACAAAAAAATAATTTAGGAAATAAATAGAAAAGTCAGTGTACAAACGTTAAAAAAACTAAAGACAATAATAATTTTGAAATTAAGGGAAAGGTCGTGAATAAATTTGATCAAAACTTTAAAAAAAGGCAATTCAAAAGATTTACAAAATTGTGAAAGAACAAAAAGAGTACAGATAAAGGAGGTAGATTTTAAGAGCAGTCAAAAAGGTTGAATAAATAAAAAAACTGAGAGAACAGTCAATCAACAATTACAAACATTTAGAATAAAGGAACCAAAAACTTAAAAATCTCACAAATTTTGAAAAAAATGATAAATTCTGAAAAATTATTAAAAGCATTATTATAAACACAAAAATAAAAATGTCGAGGATAATCTATTCTTTAAAATGGGAAAACTAAATTAATGTAAAAAGATGATTAAAGAATCGACAAAAAATAAATAAAATCTTAAAAAATAAAAGTTATGAAAATTATTGAAGAAAAAAGGATATTTTAAAAAATATAATATTTTAATGTCGTACGATATCAGTGAGTTTAAAAAAATGCATGAATGATTTTTCTTATTTAAATCAAAATACCACGGCGAATAAAAATACGAAAAAATATTTAACTTTAAGCAATGACGAATGAAGACTAAAAACCTATTTGTAAAACAATTTTTTTAAAAAATTAAAAAATAAAATGAATCCAAAACATTAAAATTGTATTTAAGAGAAAAATCTTTGAAAACATTGCAATAGAAAGAAATTGATTTAAAAACTAAGGAAAAAAACACAATAAAGTTTTTCTAAAGAATTATTATAAATTGTTTAAAAACAAATTCAAGCTTTGAAAAAAGGAAAAATATATTAAGGAAATAGAAAAATTATGATAAAAATTAATATGGGAGCAAATTTACATAAATTAAAAAGAAAAAAATGTATAATGTATTTAAAAGAATTGCAAGAAAAAAATTAAACAATATTAAAAAAGTGAAGGAAAAAAGAAGAGAAAATTTAATAAATTTAATAAAAGTTCAAAGAATTATTAAAAAATATTATGAAAAATCGAATAATCTGAAGTTAAGTAAAGAAAAATGAAGAAAATTGAGGAAGTCAAAAAGTTTAAAGGAATGAAACAACTAAAAAAACATCTAATAAAAATAATAAAGCAAAATTTTAAAAAATAGAAATTTATTTTTTTTTAAATTTAACAAATCATGAAACAATTATGTTAAAAACAATTAAAACAAATTTCTTTAAAAATATTTCAAGAAATTATTTACAAAATCAAGAAAATTTAAAAAGAATATGGAAAGAACTTCAAAAAAATAAAAAAATTTTAAAACATAAGACATATTTTTAAAACAGTTCCAATAACAAAGATGTTCTGCTTTGTGACAATTAACATGTTGCTAAAAATGCAGCATCTAAATGATTAAAAATAAAATTTTATTAAAAAAATGAAAAAATATTTGCCACATACTAATTAAAAAATATACTTTATACGTTTATACCTGATTTTTAGTCCGGCTGAAGCTATCATGAGCTTCATGAGCTCTCAATTTGCAGGTTGTCGTTGTCAGTCGTTGTCTCTCATTTGGATTTTTCAAAATGACATGTGGTCACTAATAAAATTATCCCAGATAAACACTAAACACATAATTCTCTGTAACGTCTCTAATGGACGAATAAACTATAAACACACAGCCGATAAACATTACGTATGTTTAGCACACTAGCACATCAGGCAAGTGCAAGTTCACGTGCAAGTCCATGCTTGCCGGCACAAGCAGGTCCGTCATACGTTCCACACGTGCCACGAGTACGGAAGCGCCTATGTGCCAGCGCTGGGCACTAACAAAATTTGCAGGTGCATTCATTCGTTTGCCTTGCACGCATTTTTTTGTGCGTGCTGGTTGTCCTGCATGCATTAGCCTAAAGCACAATGAATCGTAATCGCTAATCCTTAATCGTAAGAATGAGAGGAAGTAGGACAGACATATATATCTGTCCTGCTTCCTCTCATTATTA
This sequence comes from Ganaspis brasiliensis, assembly GCA_037103525.1. Taxonomy (NCBI): domain Eukaryota; kingdom Metazoa; phylum Arthropoda; class Insecta; order Hymenoptera; family Figitidae; genus Ganaspis; species Ganaspis brasiliensis. The sequence goes on from JAZKLR010000235.1 coordinate 2,081,319, forward strand.
CGATTAAGGATTAGCGATTACGATTCATTGTGCGTTAGGCTATTTAAAAATGCGTGCTATCCATTTGAAACCAAAAGTGTGTTAGTGGTGTACGTGTGATGTGATGGTAACGTGTAAGACTGGCTTTTCGCTTTTCGTTGATTGTTTAAAGGTAAGATTAATAAACATTTATATAATTTGTTATTTATTGTTAATAGAAAATATGTTCAATAAAATAAGTGTATGATTAAAAAAGATTTTTGAAATATAAAGGTCATTATTGACAGAATTAATTATCTTTTTGGTATAACCTTAAAATGTGTAGTAAATATAACCTTTTTTTTACGTTTAACAATAAGAAGGCAATACTATATGTCATTGAAGTAAAACTAATTTAAACAAATAATGAAATTATTTTTAGCTTTTTTGTTAACATAGTTTGTCTTTTATTAAGCTTTTTGGTGTGTTTTTGGCTTATTGTTTTAAAAACACTGTCAATTATGAGCTTATATACTCAAAAAAAAAAAAAAAAATACTTTTTAAATTATACCTATTTTATAAAATAAACGTTTTTCGTTACATAAATGTTTATTAATCTTTAAATCATTTGTTACTAATAATTTTTCTGATGGAATAAAGCCGGCCGGACAAAAAACAATAAGCCAAAAACACACCAAAAAGCTTAATAAAAGACAAACTATGTTAACAAAAAAGCTAAAAATAATTTCATTATTTGTTTAAATTAGTTTTACTTCAATGACATATAGTATTGCCTTCTTATTGTTAAACGTAAAAAAAAGGTTATATTTACTACACATTTTAAGGTTATACCAAAAAAATAATTAATTCTGTCAATAATGACCTTTATATTTCAAAAATCTTTTTTAATCATACACTTATTTTATTGAACATATTTTCTATTAACAATAAATAACAAATTATATAAATGTTTATTAATCTTACCTTTAAACAATCAACGAAAAGCGAAAAGCCAGTCTTACACGTTACCATCACATCACACGTACACCACTAACACACTTTTGGTTTCAAATGGATAGCACGCATTTTTAAATGCATGCAGGACAACCAGCACGCACAAAAAAATGCGTGCAAGGCAAACGAATGAATGCACCTGCAAATTTTGTTAGTGCCCAGCGCTGGCACATAGGCGCTTCCGTACACGAGCCATCATTGTTAACAGGAGCGGGCCAAAATGTTTAAACACATTTTTATGTATTTGAGAAACTCATTATTTTCCTTCAAAACGGATAAAGAATTTTTATCAATATTGTTAACTAGTAAAACAAGTTGCAGTTAGGCAACAGATTGTAAAAAATAACATTGTGAACTATTGGATTCGTAAACAAGAAAATTTGAAAAAGTTCTCTTGTACTAGTTGTATAGAAATTTTCCCAATTTACCTATAATACGACAAGCTCATTCTTTTCCTCAAAGGAATAATACACTATTGTAAATACTGTAAATTAAAACATGAGTTTAAATGAATTAATTCATTGACACTAACTCTGGAAGTCAACAGTAACAAGAATTTTTTTTTCAGGAAAAAATATAAGTTTCGTCAAATATATGAAAATTGTGTAATTTTCTAACAAAGAATTTTTTTTTCAAACTTTGTTGTTCGCAAATTATAAAGTTCTCAAAAACTAACAATTAACAAACTAGATAGACAAGTGTTATCCCTTTGGAAAAACAATAAGTTTGTCAAATATACATATATATACGAAAATTTTGTAAATTTTATGTTCAAGAGAATCCTCAATCCAACAGTTGTAAAGTAATTTTCCACAATCTATAGCCTAATTAACATTTATTTTTCCAATTAGCAATATTGCAAAAAATTTTTTCTCCCTCCGGAAAAAAAAGAGTGTCAAATAATCGAAAATTGAGTAATTTCCTTAAACAGACATTCTTTAACAAATTCTGGTGTTCGTGGATCACATAATTTCCGAGATAATTTCTTTCAATTTATAGCGTAATTAAAATATAACTATGATGCTGAAGTGCGCAACTAGAACTCCTATCGAGCGGACAGCTCGGGTGTGTGTCCGATTCTTTCGAAGAATCGATTCTTGACACCTCAGAATCGATTTCTTTATTCTAAAAGTCGATACCGGAATTGATTCTTTTTTCAGAATCGATCCTAAAGTTAATACATACTTTTTTTTTAAAAACTCCCCGCCCTAATAACACCAACCGTTCCAGGAACGTTCCGGGAACGGCCCGGTGGGCCCTTGGGAACGTTTCGCTGGTACGGTCCCGCATATCGGACGGTAATGTTCCACGTTTCACTAGTACTGGAACGTTCCGGAGAACGTTCTGTGGAAAGGGGATGGGTAAATGTAGAAAACTCGAGGTTTTCTACGTACAATACATAAAAGACGTATTATACGTAGAAAATGGTAGAAAACATAGTTTTCTACGTGAACTTTGTAAACAGTGTAACATAACCTATTTATCACATACAATTTTAAATATTATACATTTATGTATAATTAATTGTCCTTTAAAAGTTGTTTAAACAGGGAATAAAGCTTTAATATGTTATTTAACAATATTTAACATTTCTAATGTTAACAATAGCGTTCTCTGCGATACGTTAACAAGTTTCGACAAGATGTCATATAATTACCAATTTTTTATGTATAGGAATTTAAAAAATTGACAGAAAGCCTAAAATTTAAAATATTAAAAAATTTTAAACTCTTTTTAACTAGTTATTTGAATGACTTTATAGGATTTCTAGTGATGATAATCAAGTTATTCTGGAAAAAAGTGTTTAAATTAATATTAAAATCATACAAACATGTTGTCACAATATTAAATAAACTATACAGGTACAGTCTTTATAAAAATAAAGGTTGTTTTATGTATCCCGCTCATTTAGTCACGTTATAAAACTACATCACGTAAAAAAACTAAGGACGTAAAATACATAGTATTATACGTGTAGAAAACTATGTATAATACTTCAAGTATTATACGTACCCATCCCTGCAGTCTTACACGGTTACCATAGGCAACTCCTATAGTCTGCGAGGTGGGCCCGTACCTTAAAGTGAATGGAGCTCAACTACTTCCTTCTCCCCTCGCCCCTTCGATTGCCTACTGTTTCCGCTCGATAGGAGTTCTAGTGTACACAATACTTAAAATTTTATGGTTAAATATTTTATTAATTATTTATTTAATTAACTATACAATAGAACTAAAAACATTTTTAAGAGGTTTTTTTAACCGAAAAAGTTTAAAAGAAATATTTTGTTGTCTACGCTTGCCTTATACGTGTGAACATGAGTGTAAGACAAGTGACGACGAGGAAAGGCATATGTTACTCTGAGTGTACAGTCGCAGCTTGTATGCCTTAGGGTGAAATCACATGGATCCGTCACACGTTGCGTCGTAATGCGAAAGAAAAAGACGCAGATATGTTTCTATCTCTTTCTATCTCATTACGACGCAATGTTTGATGGATCCATGTGATTTAATCCTTAACATCCGACCGAAAAATCAACTACCAAAATTTCCATTTTGCATATCACTTTTATATTGCTATATTTCATGCCTATCTACATGGGAGCTGATTCTGCAGTTATGCGGGGACGCATGAAAGTCGCCCAAAATCCAATTGTCATACACGCCGAATAGCATAATTTTATGAGGCAGAACTTTCATGTAGTCGACAAACCATGTAGCCGATACTCCATGAGACCGATACTTAATTCAACCTAACTTTCATGCGACCGACAAATCATGCAACCGAACTTTCATGTGGCTGACAGTTTATGAAACCGAATTTTCATGTGGCTGACATTTAATATGTTGGAACTTCCATGTTGCCGACAAACCATTCAGCCGACAATCCATGTGGCCGACTATCATTCAGCCGACATTTTATGTGACCGACTTTTAATGCAACCTAGAGTTTCTATAAAGAGAGTTAGGACACGTGAGGTTCAACTTTTGATTGGCTCAGCGTAATCGGAGATGGAAGTGTATTGAGAGTTTTTTCATTGGCTGAAAAGAGCGCGCTGATTTTAAAATGTTTTCATAATAAACATTTTTAAATTTCCCCCACCCTTTTCAACCAATCACACAAATTGCTTCATTGTCACTTCCGTCTCCGGTTTGTCAACAGACCAGTGGAAGGGGGCACGTGTCCTAACTCTCTTTATAGGAACTCTAATGCAATCGAACTATCATGTGGCAGAACGTAATTCAAAAAATCATCACTCCATCCTTTTTTATCTAATAGAATTTGACAAGTACGCATATAGTTTTTTGGTAAAATGTTCTGACACATGATAGTTCGGTTGCATTAAGAGTCGATCACAAGAAATGTCGGCTGAATGATTTGTCGGCAACATGGATTGTCGGCTACATGGTTTGTCTGCAAAATAGAAGTTCTGTCACATGAATTGTCGGCCAAATGAAATTTCGGCAAAATGAAGTGTCGGCCATATGGAATGTAGGCTGAATGATTTGTCTGCAACATGAATTGTCGGTTGGATATTTTGTCGGCAACATGGAAGTTCTAACACATTAAATGTCGGCCACATGAAAATTCGGTATAATAATCTGTCGGCCACATGAAAGTTCGGTTGAGTTAAGTATCGGCTACATGGTTTGTCAAATACATGAAAGTTCTGACTCATAAAATTATGCTAATCGGCGTATATGCCAATTGGATTTGGGCGACTTTCATACGTCCCGTTATGCGTAAATATCACTCTAAAACTACGTGCCAATGCGTAATTCAACATTATACTTTAGAGATATTATTTGCGACAAAGTAATTTAGCAGTGTTGTGTATAATTACAATATCCGACGTTCGAAAATAGTTTCACTATGTCCGACGTGTATTTTAATAAACGACAGTTAATATACATTATTTAATAAAAATACACAATGTGTCGTAATATTACGTAAGGTGCCGTAATTTTACTTCATCGAGGCTGTTGAATAACACAACGCATGTAAATAATGTAGACTATTTGTAGCTTATAACAAGAGATTTTAAAATTCTGTATTAAAACTAATGATAAACTATTTTATCAATTACAAACACTAGTTTAATAAATATTATTTGGGCATAATATTACCATTTGATTTCATTTTATACGCGATTTGATCTATATCTATCTACACTGTAAAAGAAGTTGGTGGTAGAATATCATTACGTTTTAATTTCTCATAACGAAAGCTTTTAATTTTACAACGATACACGTAGTAATTTTTCAGAATATTCTGAAAAAACGTACTCTATGTATATTTACTGCTTTTGACACTGGTAAATTACATGAAAGTTGTGTATTTACACAGTTATGACAATTCACTACGTGAAGCGTTGGAAATATATAGATTCACGTCTAACGTAGGATTTTTACTTCTCAATTGAGAAATACAAACCGTTTGCAACTATACGCATTGAATGTAAATTTCACTAAAAATATTAGTTTCTCATAACCTATGTAGTTTAACATCATAAAATGTGGGAATAATACATAACGAATGAAAATCCACTGTCCGCAGTGTCCTCAGTTTGTTTCGCGTATTTTCGGCAATCATCGTATACTTTCGAAATGCACGGTAACGTAGCGGCATTGTCGTTTGTTGTCGCTTTTCTTTACATATGTTTTATACTAAGTTGCACATTTTCAATTTGCTATTCCCAGGCAATTACAAAAAAGAAGAATAAGGTGATTAGAGTGTTGTCCAACAAAGATATTGAGTTCAGTCAATCTCCATATATTTACGTTGTGACCGTTGTGACTATTCAGCCCTAGGAGATACAGTGCATCAGCGTGACGTTATATTATTTCAGCAACTATTAGATGCTAACCCTCTTATCTATATGTGATAATTTTCACATCGTATAATATTTTACAATGGCACATGCGATCTAACCTAATTCTGATATTTCTCACAACGCATGTATTATTTCATACGGTGTCAGATTAAACATTTTCGGTGTATATAAACGTAATGCTACATATTTTAACTTAATTTTCTGTAAAACATCTACGTTAGACGTAAATGGATTTATTTTCAACGTATCACGATGTAAAATACCATTAACTTTTTTTACAGTGTACTATGTCTTACATAGTGAAATAAATTTTCATCGTCGGACGTTGTAAAATAATGCAGATTTTTTTTAGAGTGTAACAAACAAAAATTTTTATTCGACATTTTGAAGTTTTTGTTTTGATTAATAAAGTTATTAAAAAATTAAATTCATTTTTACCAGTATTTTCAAAGTGACACACAAATTCATTGCGGTTGGATTGCACTTATTGGCTGTGTGTATAGCCTAACGCACAATGAATCGTAATCGCTAATCCTTAATCGTAAGAATGAGAGGAAGGAGGACAGACATATATATCTGTCCTCCTTCCTCTCATTCTTACGATTAACGATTAGCGATTACGATTCATTGTGCGTTAGGCTTATATTGGAGTCTGCTATATATGACAGTTTAGAATTATTATTTAATAATTAAATATATCTTACATTTTATTTGTTAAAAAACGCCTTTCGAGAAATAGTGTAATATCACTGAATTAGTAATAATAGTTTTATTATTGTAAAAAACCAGTTCTAAAAGTAATTATTTTGAAATTACGGCTGTGGTGAAAATTTACCTGTAATTACCGGTAAAAATTCAGCATTACTGGATAATACTAGACACAAGCCATCACTACCTGCATGCGCATGCAGGCGACATGAGATAGAGGAAGAAAAATAATCCAAATTTCTATTTCTGTCTTCTTCTTTCTGAGATGGTAGTATATTCTTTCCTTCTTACACTCATGATTTGCAGCTTGCAACTTGACTTATCTATCTGATTTCACTGAGGGCTCAATTACATAAGTAACATAAGCATAACGCACAATGAATCGTAATCGCTAATCCTTAATCGTAAGAATGAGAGGAAGTAGGACATACATATATCTCTGTCCTGCTTTCTCTCATTCTTACGATTAAGGATTAGCGATTACGATTCCATGTGCGTGAGATCATACCTGCGTCAAACGTTGTGTTATTGCGGTAAATAGTGAGAGTGACAAAGATGTGACTATATTTCTGTCTTCCTCTCTCTCACCATGCAACGCAAAAACTCAGCGTTTGACGCAGACAGTTAATTGCACCCTAAGGTGCAATTCAGATGCGAAGGATTAGGGTATCAGTGGATTAGAATAGACCAATCAGATAATTGGTCACATTGCAAAGTATTTTCTGATTGGTCTATTCTATTCCCCTTATACTTTAGTTTTTCGTACTTGACTTCACCCTAAGAAACAGTCTTTCGCCATATTTTTTTAAATTTATAGCCTAACGCACAATGAATCGTAATCGCTAATCCTTATGGCCTCTTTACACCTTCAAAAAAATTTTTTTTTTTGTATGAGAGTAAAGAGGACAGATACACAGTCCGTCCTCTTCCCTCCAATGCGAAAAAGGTTTTTTTTTTCGAAGGTGTAAATAGGCCATTAATCGTACAAATGAGAGGAAGTAGGACAGACATATATCTCTGTCCTGCTTCCCCTTATTCTTACGATTATGGATTAGCGATTACGATTCCATGTGCGTAAGGGTAAAATCCCATATGAGCAGAAAGCGCAAAACCGAAAGCAGAAAACCATGAGAATGAGAGAGGCAGTGATATCTACCTACCTCTCTCACTCTCATTATTTCTGCTTTCGGTTTTGCGCTTTCTGCTCACATAGGATTTTACCCTTAAGGCACAGTCCCATGATGTGGAATAGTAGAATAGTGGAATAGATTTCTGCCAATCAATATTTCGTATCTAGCAGAAAACATTACATTACCGTCAGAGACTAAATTTTGATTGGCTAAAATCTATTCCACTACTCTACTATTCCACATCATGGGACTGCGCCCTAAGGCCTATGACAAGTTTTTACGTCATTTACGTGAAAAACTTCAAGTCACGCGTAACTTTGCATCCCTGTTTATCTGTGACTGCACCCTTACACTTCAGGTTATCAAGACTGATCAAGAAAAGTCGAAGAAGACGCGAGTATTAGCCATATTTTTATTCTCACCACGCACATTATGGTAAGTACAATTCAAGTTCTTTTGTTTAAAAAAAAGCAGTTCGGCCAGTTTATTGATTTTTTAATCAATTCCCCCGTACCCCCAGAGATATTGACGGGCTGAATAATTTATCGCTTTTATTTGGCTCGTCATCTACTGGACGAATAAAAACATTCTGTATAAATCTTGAAAAGTTAGAAAATCAGTGCTAGTATACGTTTCAATTTATCTTCTAACCCTCATATTTTTTACCAGGACAACTGAAATTTGTTGAATATTAACATCCTATTGGGTCAGTGCACTGACTCTTGTCTGAGGACGGTTGCGACCGTACTTTTATAAATATCTAGTAATAAAATATGTGAAATAAAATATGTGCATTCAGTGCGCATATTATTATAGTATAAATTTTATTTTTTTTCGTGCTATTACTAAATTAAAGTTACGAAATGAGTTCGTGAACTAAATCTGACACTTTTTTCAAGATGTTATAATTGTAGACATATTTAATATAATATGTATCAAAACTGATTAGAAAAATAAACAATTTTATTTTGAACGTAGAGAAGATGGATTTACTGTAAAATTTTATTATTTTTAAATAATACTATAATTTGACAATTTTATACATGTAAAAAGCTTCACTACATTTTAGAAGCAAATAACTTTTTTTTGGAACATCCTAAAAAAGATTTGAGGTTTTAAATATACTTTAATATTAATATAATCTATTTGCCTTTAAAGTTTGAGGAAACTATTTTGGTTCATTTAAGAAATGTTAAATTTTTAAATTTTTTACACAAAAGCTAATTTTTAAATTTGAAGTTAGCATACCATTTTGAATAGTGTCATTATTATAATACAAATTTAATTCAAATGGGGCTATGTGAAATTGCTGTGTTTACTTTAAATTTTCAAAACTAACCTTTTGGAGCAACAAAATATAGTGAATTTTTTTTCATGTATAAATTTTTCAAATTAGAGTACTATTTTAAAATAATAAAATTTTATAGTAAATCCATCTTTTCTACGTTCAAAATAAAATGGTTTAGTTTTCTAATAAGTTTTAATACATATTATATTAAATATATCTACAATTATAACATCTTGAAAAAAGTGTCAGATTTAGTTCACGACTTCATTTCGTAACTTTAAGGTTACGTGAAATCGTGAACCTTCTTCTTTCGATTAGTAATATCACGAAAAAAAAAATTTATACTATAATAATATGCGCACTGAATGCAGAAAATGTAGGAGTTTCACATATTTTAAAACTAGATATTAGGTCGCATCAGCTCTTAGACGAAAGTCTGGATTGACACTATTATAAAATTGTAGTAAAATATTTTTATAAATAACAGAAACTATTTCATGTTTGTTTCCTACTTTTTATAAGAATAAGAAAATTTTCATTTTTTTATCTCCGAACTGTAGAATTATATTAACTTATTTTTTTTAGATTCCATCGACATCAAGAATGGAGACCCGAAGTAGAAGTAAGTAATTATATGTGATAATATTTATCATCATCTAATTCTTTTGAATTATACATTTCATGACGTTTATGGTAATTCTCTGAAACCTGTGAATAAGAATTCTAACACCTGATTTCAATGTTAACGTTTCTCTCTCTTAAAAGAGAAAACAAATCAGTTAATATTTGTTTATTAGAAATAATAGAGTGTTACAAGTGGCAAAACTTTAATTTTATTGCTATAAAAAACAGCTAAATTTTTTTTTTTTTAATTTTTCTACATTTCGAAAATACTTTAAAAACAATATTTTACTCTTTTTCATAACAACGCAATTGAATTTCCACCACTTGTGCCACTCGATTACAGGGATCACAGTTTCTCTTCTTTTTCACCTAATCCTATTTTTTCCCCCTAATTTCCCCTTTTTTTTTTTGAAAAGTCACCTAAAACACCTAAAATTAAGGAGTCTTTCCTCTTTGACCTTCTTTTTTTCAAAAAATTTCTATTTTTCCACTTTCAGAAATGCAAAAATTTTTCCTTTTTTAGGATATCTGTACACTGATGAGAAATTAGTTATTGAATTTAAATGTTTAAAAATAATTTTTAACTTGAAAAGGTTTTTTTTCCATTATTTATTGAATTTCTTTAGATTTTACACAGAAAACATGAAAATATTTGACGTAAAATTTTCTGCTAGCCTGTTAAATAAAAAAATGTAAAATCTTTCAGCAAAATATGATAAAATTAATTCAAATAATTTTTATTGTTCACGGAAAAAAACAGATTAGCAGCCTTAGCTAATTTTTAGCTACCGTAACTGAGAATTTGATACCCTTATAGTAACTATAACTAATTTTTTTTGGTGTTTTATTTCATGATTTAACATTATTAATGTTTGTTTGAAACAATAAATTGTTTACTTGTTAAAATAAGATTTAATACAATAAATTTACTGGGATTAAAATAAAATACATGATAATAATAATATTATTTAATATTTAAAAACAATATTAAATAAATAACTTAATTTTCTTTTAAATTCAAAATAATCGAATAATTATAATTATCCTATAAAAAATAAATAAACAATTTTAATGGAAAAATGTAATAAAACAATGTTTATAAATTGTAATAATAATTACCAATCTAGTGAGTCATTTTTAGTTGCATAAACATAATTAAAATAAAATTGTTTTAAAAAGTTAAATAATATTCTTATTACCATGTATACTCCATTAATTACAGCAAATTAATTTATTGGATAAAAACATTTTTATTTAATACTTTTTACTCGTTTTAAACAAATATTACTAGTTTTGCATCATAAAATAAAACTATAAAAAAGATTAATAAAAATAATTTGAACTAATTCTGTCAGATTCTGCTAAAAAATAGAAATACATGTTATGGAAATTATTATATTAATGTTAATTATATTTTTGTAATAAAAATTTTGCTGTCATATTTTTGCTAAAATTTAAACATGCTTTGAGTACCATGTATTCTTGCTAAAATACAACCAATTTATTTTATTGGATGAAAAAAAATGTTAATGAAATATATTTACTTATTTCAGACAAAAACTGATTGTTTTGAATCGTAAAATAGAAAATTACAATAAAAGAGATTAATAAAAATAATTTGATTTGATTTTGTCATATTTCGCTGAAAGATTTTCAATTTATTTTCTTTAACATTATATCAGAACTTTTTAAATCACATATTTTTGTTTCCTGTTTAAAATCTAATTATTAAATAAATAATTTAAAAAACCATTTGAAGTTACAAATTATTTTTTAAAATATTTAATTGCAACAACCATCTTCTCGTCATTGAACAGACAACATATTAAAAGATACATTTTTGTATTTCCGAAAGTGCTCTTTCTTTTCAAATTTTCATAAAGAAACTGAACAATAAAAGACTACTTTAATTAATAAAACTGTTTTGAAAAAAATGAAACAATAAAATTTTGTAAAAGAAAACTTGAATTATTAATATAGCCTTTTTTATAATTTCAAAAATCCCTTTTTTATTAAATAAAATTCTCTTTTTTGATAATCGAAATCCCCTTTTTTACCTACAATTGAACTAAGAAACCACTGTGATCCCTGATATTATCTCTAATAAATCAACATTTAGTGATTTATTTTGAAATGTTAACATTGAAATCAGATGACAGAATTTTTGTTCACAGGTTTCATCATCGAATCAGCACAATTTTGTTCAATTAAATGTGCTGTGTCAAGAAAAAATGGGTTTTTAATGCACATTTAAAATATTTTTCACTTAGGAAGAAAACATTTAATTCCCATATTGTAAAGAAAATATTTGTACGTTCGCATAAAAAGGGCCCACTTTGTCACTATATCATTATATATATATCATTAAATTTGGAACATTTTAAGAGGACTTGGACCTTTTTAGACAAAAAATTTACAAAAGTCACAAGTATTCAAAATTAGAAGTGTCAAAACTCTAGTTTTGAGAAAATCGAATTTCAAGTTAAAGATTACCATTAGCGCCTATGCATTTTAAAAATTAAAAATAACATATTTTGTTGTTTTGATTACGATGATGTTATTATAAACGCATGATTCGACATAGGTCATTACAATTTGTTTTCCAGCAATAAAAATAATTGAAAATCTGAACCTGTTTTAGAAAAATGCGCATATCTCGGAAAATAAAATCGACAAAATGGGCCCTTTTCATACGGACGTACACATATGTTTTTAATTGTTTATGTCATTATTCCATTATTTTCTTAATATTTAAATTGTTTTGTCAAGTTTTCAAGTATTGTCATTAAATTTTTAATTTTTTAAACTAATTATCAATTATTTTTTAAAATTACAATTATTATTGTAAATATTCAAATATTTTTGTCATTTTTGAATTATTTTCTTTAAATGTAATTTTCTTCAATTTTCTTATTATTGTCATGAATTTATTAACATTTGAAGACCGGTTTTCAATTATTTATGTCATTATTCAAATAGTTTCTTCATATTTTTATTATATTTTTAATTTTTCAATTATTTTATACAATTTCTCAATATTAATGTATTAAATTTTATATTTTTTACTCCATTTTTGTATTTGTTTCTCATTTTCTATTAATTTTTGTCTAAATTTTAGTTATTTTGGTTATTTTTCAATTGTTTCCTACACATAAACATTTCTTTGATATTTTTTTCAAGTTTTAATTATTTTCTTGAAACTTTTTTTTTCTTTTTATTGTCCAATAAGTGTAATTTTTACGCCAGCTTTTAATTACTTATGTTATTATTCAATTAGTTTATTTACATTGTAATTATTTCGTTAATGTGTCTCAATTATTGTGCACAATATTTAAATTATTTACACCAATATCAAACTTTTGTTTCAAATTTTAATTACTTTTGTTATTCTTAAATTATTTTCTTGTAACTTCAATAATTTTTAAAAATTTTCAATTATTTGCTTCAAATTCAAATTATTTTGTTCCAATCTTTGTCTTCATTTTTTGATTTTTAATCTTTTTTCAATTACTTGTGTCATTTACAACTTTTTTTTCAAATTGACTTATTTTTGTCATTACTCAATTATTTTCTTCATATTTCAATTCTTTTGAAAATTTTCGAATTATTTTTTTCAAATTTGTATGGCTTTTCCTGCTGGCGCCCCCAATATAATATTAGTAATATCAAACTCATTAGTGCTTATTCGCTCACTTTTTTAACCATTTTTTTCACTGAGAAACTATTTACTCAGTTTTTTAAATTAAAAAGTCATTTTTTTCACTATTTTCGATCCGCAAGTCCGCAGGCAGCCCGGCTTATTGAATAAATATTATTCATCAATTAGTTTTATTTATTATTATAGATTAATACCTAAAATGTATGGAAAACTAATCGCCCGCTTGCGCGCGTTATATTTTGCTAGTAATAATAATAAAATCAATTTAAAGTTAATAAAAAATATGTCACTTTTTACCATTTGTAAGAGTCTACTGTTTAGAAACCTACTTTATAAATTTTATTGAAACTTACTATAATTATAAATTTATGCACTTTAATCATATTATCACTAGATTGAAGACAAATATTTATTTTATTACTAAACAATAACAACATGAAATTTTGGAATTAACCCCAAAACACACATTTTTCATTTTATATAAGTTTTTTTCTAGATAAGATTAAAACATTAACACTTTCCACATATCTAAGTTTTTATAATATTTTCAACATATTAAATTTTTGCAAGGGTAATTTGCTCAGTTTATTAATTATTCAAGTTTAAAAATGTATGGAAAAAAGTTATTTTCAATTTTACAAAATATACTCTACCATTTGTCGTTAAAATTATTAACGAAAATAATTTTGAATTTAAAATAAAGAATCAATTGGCAAACTTTAAAGTGTGTTTTTTAAATTGAAAAATAACCTTTTTCAATACATTGTTAAAATTGAATAATTCCTAAACTGACCAAATTACCCTAGCGAAAATTGAATATGTTACAGATTTTATAAAGTGCTAATTTCTTCATTTCATCCAAAACAAAATTTACATTTTTAAAAATGTGTGTTTTGGGGTTAAAGTGCATAAATTAATAATTATATGAAGTTTCCATAAAATTTATTGAATAGGTTTCTAAAAAATAGACTCTTATAAATGGTGAAAAGTGATAGAGTACTGATCACCTTTAAATTGATTTTATTATTATTGGGTACCATTGACTTCCGTCCGAGGGCTGTCGCTGACACATTTTTTGAAAAAAAAAGTTTCAGAAAATATGAAACTTTAAACTTTTCTGAATCCAATAACCATAGTGTTATTGTGTAAATTCTATTTTTTTTAAGAGTTATTATTATTAAAATGTAGGAGGTTTACGATGTGATTTCGTAACCTTAAATTTGTCACTTTTTACAAACACGTTATACTTAAAAAATTATTACATATTAGAAATCAAAACTTACCAGAAATATGAATCCCGTTATTTTGATTCTAAAAATGATAGAAATCTTATTAAAATACATTATCTTAAAATAATAATATAATTTGAAAAATTTGTACTTGTGAAAATTTTCAAAATTTTTTAAAGCATCTAACTTTTTTTGGGAGCTCCTAATAATTTGAGGATTTAAATATATATTATTATTAATATAACTTACTTGCTATTAAAATTTGGCGAAGGCGTTTTGCTTCGTTTTGGAATAAATTAAAATTGAAAATTGTCTATTTAAAAAGGTTAATTCTGGTACTTGAAGTAAACAGAACAATTTCACATTGCTCTATTTACATTAAATTTTAACCTTTTTGAATAAAGAAATTTTAAATTTAATATTTTCTTATTAAAGCAAAACGCCTTCGCCAAATTTTAATAGCAAGTAAATTAAAAATATATATTCAAATCCTCAAATTATTGGGAGCTCCCAAAAAAGTTAGATGATTTAAAAAATCTTGAAAATTTTCACAAGTACAAATTTTTCAAATTATATTATTATTTTAAAATAATGTATTTTAATAAGATTTCTATCATTTTTAGAATCAAAATAACGAGATTTATATTTCTGGTAAGTTTTGATTTCTAATATGTAATAATTTTTTAAGTATAACGTGTTTTTAAAAAGTGACAAATTTAAGGTTACGAAATCACATCGTAAACCTCCTACATTTGATTAATAATAACTCTTAAAAAAATAGAATTTACACAATAACACTATGGTTATTGGATTCAGAAAAGTTTGAAGTTTCATATTTTCTGAAACTTTTTTTTCCAAAAAATATGTCAGCGACAGCCCCTAGAAAAAAGTAAATGGTTTTACCCTATTATTCTTTATTAAATACAAAATTATGTAAAACAAAATAAATATTTGGATGTTAATTAAACATATTTTCTTTACAATGAAATAATTACATGAATTTTTTCCTAATAACAAATATTTGAAATGTGCATTAAAAACGCCATTTTTCCTAGACAGTTGCTTCTTTAAGTATCATTTTATTGCTGCAAAAAATGTATCTAAATCAATTTCAGAACTTCAATAATACATGTAATACGGCTTTACATATTTATTAAAATATGTCATCGACCACCTTTGGTCGAAACTTAGAGGTTTAAAATATATCCTTAATATTTGAGCATATTCAAATTGAACCATTTTTCAGGATGTTATTCTGCTGGTGGAAAAGATTTTCCTCCGTTACCTCCACCTGGAAGTCCCGTAAAAAAAAAAAATAAAAGCAGAAAACGTTCGTTTGGAGTACAAAAAATTTCTCCTTGTCTACACGAACAAGAACAACTTGCTCAAGTTGATCTGACTGTTGATACTGAACAACTTGCTGCAGTTGATCCGCTAGTTGCTCAACAACTGGTTGTACACCTCGATCATGAAGGGGAGGAGGTCGAGCAACAAGTACTCCATAATGCTAACGAAGCGGTTGTGGAGGAAAATAAGGTTGCTGAGCCTCCGGGAGAACAACCACCGCCTCCGGGAGAACAGCCACCGCCTCTGGGAGAACAACTTCCGCCTCCGGGAGAACAACCACCGCCTCCGGTAATACAACCACTGCCTCCGGGAGAACAGCCACCGCCTCTGGGAGAACAACTTCCGCCTCCGGGAGAACAACCACCGCCTCCGGTAATACAACCACTGCCTCCGGGAGAACAACCACCGCCTCTGGGAGAACAACTTCCGCCTCCGGGAGAACAACCACCGCCTCCGGTAATACAACCACCGCCTCCGGGAGAACAACCACCGCCTCTGGGAGAACAACTTCCGCCTCCGGGAGAACAACCACCGCCTCCGGTAATACAACCACCGCCTCCGGGAGAACAACCACCGCCTCCATTTCAACAGCTACCGCCTCCTTTCCAACAACCGCCTCCATTCCAACAACAACCGCCTACATTTCAACAACCGCCTCCATTTCAACAACAACAGCCTTCATTCCAACAACAACCGCCTCCATTCCAACAACAACCGTCTAGATTCCAACAACCGCCTCCATTCCAACAACCGCCTCCATTCCAACAACCGCCTCCATTCCAACAACCGCCTCCATTCCAACAACCGCCTCCTTCCCAACAACAACCGCCTCCATTCCAACAACCGCCTCCATTCCAACAACCGGCTCCATTCCAACAACTGCCTCCTTCCCAACAACAACCGCCTCCATTCCAACAACCGCCTCCATTCCAACAACCGGCTCCATTCCAACAACTGCCTCCTTCCCAACAACAACCGCCTCCATTCCAACAACTGCCTCCATACCAACAACCGCCTCCATTCCAACAACCGCCTCCATCCCAACAACTACCACATCTTTTCAATCATCCACAGACTTCGTTTCATCAACCTTCTTTCTTTCAAACACCACCTCCTTTTTATCAAACTACGCCTCCTTTCTATCGAACACCGCCTCCTTACTTCCAATCACAGCAACAACATTTTCAAAATTTCGAACCTCCTCATCAACCGCCGCCTGCGGCACATTTTCCTTCCATGTATCCTTCCATGTACCCCAATGCTGTCTCCAATCCTTACTCTCCATCTTTTAATTACATAAAAACCTTGGAGGACAAGGTGAAATTAGAAATGGAGAAGAAGGATTGGGAGAGAGAGAAAAAGGAGTTGTTGGCTCAGAAGGAGAAGGAGCAGGAGGAGTCAGAAAAAAAAAAAAAATTGAAGCAGGGATTGAAGAGCAGAAGAGGGTGGACAAACAGGCTTTCAAAGTAAGTTTTTATTTTTTAAATACTTTTTTGTCAATACAACATTTTGAAGTGTGGTGAGAAATTATAAAATTCAGGATGTCAAGGAATCTGGGAAATCCGGGTGAATGCTGTTAATTTAATTTCTCGTGAAAAAGTGGATAATTTTTTAAATACAGCAATTTGTTTATAAATATATTTCTAAACTTTTCTAAATATTTATAAAGAAATTGCTGTATTTAAAAAATTATCCACTTTTTCAAAAATCTGACGAGGTGAAGTTGTACAGTTTGTTTTTCTCAAGAAAATAAGCAATTATTTACCTAAATTGTACCATTTTTTAAAAAATGGTAAGAAAAGATACAGACTTGTAAAAAAGATATCTTTAAAAAACTGTGAAAATTTAGCAACTTTTGTTAGTTTTTGAAACATTCTTATTAAAAAACTATTGGCCCATATCTGATCAACTATTCATGGTCAATAATAAGTTAACAAATAAATTATATTAATTAATAATCGCTAATAACTGAAATACTAACTTTTGGCAGGGACTGCCCATCGGAGAAATACCTTAAAAGAAATGTACTAAAACCAATTTTTAAAAGTTAGTTAAAAGTAAATAAAAAAAATGGCGGCCATTTTTGCCCTGTGGTTGACAAAATGCATGAATCAGCTGTTCATTTTTTCCCTAGGGAAAAAATGGAAGCCATTTTTACCGGGTCGAACAACTGAATGCGTTTAGACCCTGCCTACAGGCATCTAAAAGCGCCATGTTTGTGCCTGTGGGATAAAAAAGCTTTTAATATTAACATATAAAAAACTTATCAAAGGTTAATGTTTTTAAAATTGCTAAGCCCAAGAATTTAACAATTTGCTTAATTACAACAAATATTTTGATAGGTAATTTTTTTGGAAAAATTATGGAGTCAAATAATTTAACAAAATTTAATTACAATATTTTCAAAGTTTTAATTCACAAAAATGTTGAAAACACTTTATTTTAATGTTAATTCTTTTGAATTCGAATGATATTTTGATATGACACCTAAACTTCTTGATTGGATTTAATTTGATTTTTGGTTTAGAAATCGTAATTCGCATTTCTGTATCATTTATCAGTTTAGTCTACTTTACAAACATTTATTATAAAATTTTTTACAAAGCGAAATGTTGACTAATTTACAATTTTATTAGCGTGAGATAATTCTACAAACTGTAGAAATAAATAATACAATCCTAAAATATGTTTAAAAACTAAATTAGTATTAGAAATTAAAGCAGAAAATCATTGAAGAAGTTAAAATCTCAGTATCTATATCAAATTTTGTCAATGTATTTAAGTTTTATATTGCGGATCGTAAATTGAATAGGTGTAAAATGAAACGATTACAGAATCGTTAACTAACAAATTTGTATTAAATGATATCACTGAGATTTATATAAATAATTATATTATAAGTATTTGGAATAAAATACAACCAAAATTGAAATCAACAATAATTTTACTGGTGGTCTGAATTGGATTTTGAAAGTATTATTATTGAAAATATGTGTGAAATAATAAAAAGCATACATAATCTTGAAAAAATAAAATAAATAGGTCAACGTATTTATACATTTATAGGTCTATTTATACTTTAAATAAAATAAATTTTAATTTGACGAGAGAAAAAAACCTGAAAAAATGAAAAAACCAGGAATTTTGTGGAACGAAATTAATAGACACCCTGTTAAAGGAAAATATTGAAATTCAAATTTGATTAGCTTTAACCTCGTACATTTTAGGAGAATTTACATTTATGTTGCACGGATAACGGATAGTATGAAACATAGCGTTTCAAAAATACATGCCTTCCACTGTACAATGACATTTAGAAGGAATAGACAAATTTTTGACAATTTAGGAAATATGTCAAATGTTAATTATTAATAACGATATTTATGTTATGTGCAAATTAGAGATTTGCCAGTTATGGATAGAAGTATGAAAATAGAAATTATAGTAAATAATAAAACAGAATATTAAAAATTCAGATAAATTGAAATTTTCCAAAATAACAGTTATTTTCAACAGCATTTCGACAATTCAGAAGTTATAACAGATTGTCATTCAAGACTCTGATGTTCTGTTATGTTTTTCAGCTGAATGAAAATTATGCCAAAAAACAATTTTATTGTTTTGAAGCTGGTAGAAAAAAATAAATGGATTTTATGAAAAACAAAAACCATACTGAAGTAGGAAACGTTTCTGAGTAACGAATGAAAAATTTTCTTTTTTTTTCTTTCTTTTGTCACATTCTTTTTGTTACAAAGACACAATTCAGTTCAAAAACGCTTAAAGAAACATTCAATAATACATTTAAGAGTCGCAACCCCTAAAAAAAATGTTTAGAAAAATAAATTTTCATTCGTTACTCAGAAACGTTTCCCACTTCAGTCTGGTAAACAAAATTAACAACGTTACTGCTTATGTAAATAAATCCAAACAAAATTTCCATTCTCAATTAAACAATTTTATTGTTTAGAAATTAGTTTTAATTATAATTCGAGTGTATAAAAATTTTTAAATTATATCACTTTGTAATGCGAATTATAAAATTAACTTCAAATAGCAACTCGACAATACATACTTGGACGTATGAAAATTAGAAAATTGAATTGAATTTACTAGTTCACCAATTATGTGAATAAGAGCTTACTTATGATTGGCAGATAAGTTTGACGTAAAAATTTCAAAAATGGTGGTAAATAGAATGTTTTTTAATTTTTTTTTTTTTAAGAACAAATGAGGATATTTTGAAAAAAGATTTTCTACAGCAAATACTGTTTTATCGATTTTTTTTACATTTTTTAAACATTTTCTGACAATATATTCTGATTTTCATTAATTTTTCTTACTTTTCTTGTTACTTGTTGTACATGAAAAATTATTTTGTTTTCAGCAACTGAGGGCCATATATTTCAACGCCTCCAAAACTGTCCGTGAAAAGTACGGGGAAGAAGAGGCACGTGGAGGAGGACGGAGTGGCAAACGCGGTCGAGGACGCGGCCAAAAAAAAAAAAAATTTTAAATTAAAAAAAAATTATTAAAATTATTATTGATTATTAAATAAAATTATTAAAATTATTGAAATTATTATTAATTATTAAACAAACATTTCGTTTTCCCTATATTAGCAAACTCATTCCTTTGCGTGTATTTATTAATTCAATTAGTCAAATTTTAACTATTTTTGCTTCCTCATGGAGGAAGTATTGTTTTAACCTCAAATTATCGATTGCGATTTTTTAAAATATCTCGACATATTTCGACCTCAGGATGTCGAAAATTAAGTTTTTAAAAAATGTGTGTGTGTCTGTGTGTGTGTGTACATTACGTTTGCCCCAATATCTCAAAAACTATAATACTTAGAAATATAAATATATAAAAAGAAGTTAAAATGTAAGTATTTTATTCATTTTCAGGGTGTCCGAAAGTCGGAAAAGCAAAAAACATATAGAGGAATATAGTACAATAAAATTTATAGAATTGAAAAATCTGACTTCTAGGACATGGAGTTAATGATAATTGTGATAAATGGGTAATTCTAAAAACGAGGGAATTTTGAGTGGCACAGCTTATTTTTTATATTAATTTATTAATGTAAAAAAAATATTTTTGATTGTTTTTGATGAAAAGTGTATTAATGTAATATTAATAGTTTCTACGAGGTCAATAACAAACAGCCAATTATCTTTCATATTTCTTACAGAAAATACCGAGAAAAATACTCCTCAAAGGGAAAATCCTCACCTTCCTGGCACCTTGTAATAAATGGTTAAATTTCTATATTTTTCGTAATTTTTCAATTTTTTTTTTCAAAATTTTATGAAATTACCTGTATGATTTTTCACAATTATAATGTTAATAGCACCTAGTTTTAGCAAACTTATTTTTTTCAAAATTTTTCTATTAGTCATAAAAGCTACTAGAAGTGATAATCAGTAGTTGATTTTTTTTCCGTTATTTTTTGAGTCTTTATCATAATCAAAGTTGCTTGGATATTCCTATATTTTGGGCATTTCCACGTGTGACGCACGGATGTTTTTACACCAATTTCTATTAGCTTTTCTTTTCTGGTAACTTTCAATAGTTTTTTAATTAAATAATAATAATCTCCGTAAACTCCTGAAGTTAGTTAGTATGTATTTATATTTATTCATTTTTTTCTGTCCACGTTTTAAAATCCAGAGTGAAGTTAGTCCCTGTTATCATATTTTTTGTGCTGGTTTTTAATTGTCATTTATGTATAAAAAATTGTTTCGAAAAATGCTTTAAAAATTTATTATGGTTTTTGAAGAAGTTTAAAATATATACACATGCAATTAATTTCCTAAATTTTCAGTTATTGTCTCAAATTTAGAGTATTGTCATCAATTTTCTATTATAAAACGATTTTATAATTATTTTCTTTTGCTTAAAAATAAATTATGCAATTTTTCTCCATTTTCATCAATTTATAATTATATTCATAAATTATGTCATTACATTTAAAATTTTCAATTATTTATACGATATTACAATTATTCTCATCAATTTTCGTTATTTCTGCAATTTTTTAATTATTCTCTTTAATTACAATTTTTTAAGTTATTTTGTAATTATTATTTTTTTCTAAACATATACTCTATGATTTTTTTAGTTCTTTCTCTCAACTTTTATTGAATGTTTTCAATTTTTCATATTCAAATTATTTTCATCATAATTTAATTTTCTTTCTCAATCTTAAATTATTTTCAGCATATTTAAATTATTTTTTACAATTTTGAATTAATTTGATCATTTTTCAATTATTTTTCTCGATTGTTAATTATTATTCTCTTTTTCTAATATTATTTTCTAAGATTGTTAAGTATTTTTCTAAAAATTTAAATATTTTCTTCAATTTCTAATTATTTTCATTTGTTATCAGAATTTCAAACTTTTTTTTGTATTAAATATCGTAAATTTCAATTATTTTTAGCTTTCTTCCAAACTTTTCCCCAATTTTTAGTTTTTCTCATTTATACAATTAATTTCTAACATTTTTTTAAGTATTTTTCTCAAATTTCTATTATTTTCTTCAATTTTGCTTCCTCATAGAGGAAGCGTTGTGATCGTTAAGATTTTCGATTTTCCAAAAATAGTGTAAATCGACACAGTTTCATCTGAAAAGTTCAAATTTTCATTCCTGAGAAAATGTCCAGATGTGTGTGTGTATGTGTGTGTGTATGTGGTAAATTTTTTGTCGCCAGGATATCTCGAGAACGCTTCAACGGATTTTAATAAAATTTGGATGACATATGAAGCTCACAAATATCTAAATTTGGACACAGGGCTTTTTGAAAATACCCAATCAAATTTTTTTGAGCACCTTTTTTCATCAAAAATATCGTTTTTTGGCAAAAAATTTTTTCATGCTAAAAATTCAGACAAATGAATGAAAAAATCATGTTCCTTGTTTAAAAACGAATCGATTGACCTATATAAAGTATATAATTGACCAAAAACTTACGCAATAATTCATGATTTTTCAGTTTTTTTCATCAAAAAATCTCGTTTTTGGAAATTTTGTAAAAAAAAAAATTTTTTCATGCTAAAAATTCAACCAAACAAAATTATATTCCTTGTCTCAAAACGAATTGATTGACCTATATAAAATATATAATTGACTAAAAACCCACGTAATAATTCATGATTTTTCATTTTTTTTCATCGAAAAATCTCGCGATTTGCCAAAAAAAATTTTCATGCTAAAAAACCAACCAAACGAATTACAAAATCATATTCCTTGTCTCAAAACAAATCGAGTGACCTATATAAATTTTATATTTGACTAAAAACTCACGTATTAATTCATAA
This sequence comes from Ganaspis brasiliensis, assembly GCA_037103525.1. Taxonomy (NCBI): domain Eukaryota; kingdom Metazoa; phylum Arthropoda; class Insecta; order Hymenoptera; family Figitidae; genus Ganaspis; species Ganaspis brasiliensis. The sequence continues at coordinate 2,104,430 of JAZKLR010000235.1, forward strand.
TTTTTAATTTTTTTTTTTGAAAAATCTCGTGTTTTGCCAAAAAAAAATTTCTTGCTAAAAATTCAAACAAATGAATTAAAAGAATCATATTCCTTGTCTCAAAACGAATTGACTAAAAATAATTGAGTAATAATTGACTTTATTTATTTATAATAAATAAATAAATAAAGTTTTGGAATATAGAAAAAAAATATATATATTGATTTATTATTATTTTATTATTATTACTTATTTGCATAAGAATAAATAATAATTAATTTAAAATTGAATTATTATTTTTTATGTTATAAATAAATTTATTGCTTCCTCTATGAGAAAGCAAATTATTTTGCTTTCTTGGAAGCGAAGTGTCTATGAAATGGACAGAATTCACACCTAGTTTATTTACTTTTATTTGTTTTCATAATTTCTAAAAAAATTTATTAAATATCGTAAATTTCCATTGTTTTTAGCATTCTTCCAGTCTTTTCTCCAATTTTTAGTTATTCTCATTTTCTAAAATTATTTTCTAAGATTTTTAAAATTTTTTCTCAAATTTATATTATTTTCTTCAATTTTTAATTATTTTTACTTGTTTTCATAATTTCCAAAAAATTTTATTAATTATCGTGAATTTCCATTGTTTTTAGCATTCTTCCAGTCTTTTCTTCAATTTTTAGTTATTCTCATTTTCTAATATTATTTTCTAAGATTTTTAAGAATTTTTCTAAAACTTCTATTATTTTCTTCAATTTTTAATTATTTTTACTTGTTTTCATAATTTCCAAAAAATTTTATTAATTATCGTAAATTTCCATTATTTTTAGCATTCTTCCAGTCTCCAATTTTTAGTTATTCTCATTTTCTAAAATCATTTTTTAAGAATTTTAAGAATTGTTCTAAAATTTCTATTATTTTCTTCAATTTTTATTTATTTTTATTTGATTTCATAATTTTAAAATTTGTTTATTAGTTATCGTAAATTTCAATTGCTTATAACTTATTTCTTTAATTCTTTTCTCCAATTTTTTGTTATTTTCTTTTTTTTAATTGAATTCTAAGTTCTTCATGTAATTTTTTCAAACTTTAATTATTTTTTCTTGAAAAAAAAAAATTCTTTAGTTTTTTCAATTAGGGTCAAGTGGGGTAATGAAGAACATGGGGTAATTCAGAACAGAAGAGCTTTAAGCTTAATTTACAGACTTTTAAGTAAGTATGATATCAATATTCTAACCTCATACCATCTACAAGAAGTTCTGAATATTTTGCAATTTTTCTATTGTTACTTAGTAGCAGGATATTCGATCAGAAATCCTAATCGATAAAATGTTGACAATCAAAGTAGCACTTGTTCAGTATTTTGTCTCGCATTTAAAAAAAACAAACCGAAAAATCAAAAAAAAAATTTTTCTCATGTATTATTAATGGTATAATTGAAATTCACTTGGGATTTTATTCTTTGCAAATTTAATTAATAATAATAAGGTGTTCTTCATTAGCCGAAAAATTTGACATTGTGGGGTAATAAAGAACAGCATTTCAAGTAAATGAAAAAACGTATAGGAGGACGAACTTGCATTTATTTGACATCTAGACAGTTCTCGCAGTGTAAAACTACATTTAAGAAAATTTTTTGTATTTATTGAAAAATATCCATCGTATGTAGGTATGTAGGCATTATCATTCAAATGGTTCAAGTATCATATACCTACTATACATTTTTTCAAGTTTTTGCATCCCTTAATACAGTAGTATACTTAAGGTAACTTTGTTCTTACATTCGCCTTAGAAATAATTTTGTTCTTCATTACCCCAAAATTTCGCAACTTTGTCAAAATCGTAGGGGTAATGAAGAACACCCATTTCTGGCTAATCAAAGGCATCTATATATTCTGCTAACCCATGAAATTATTCTAGGGATGTGACGTAACAAGAGGATGCAAAAGAAAATTGAAAGTATTTCCTTTTAAAATAAAAAAACTTACGTCATTGGTGAAAATTGTGAATTCTGTTCTTCATTACCCCACCTGACCCTATAACACTTAAATGTCATTTATTTTTTACAACTTATCATTGTTTGTATCATATTTTGATTATTTTCGTCAAGTTTTAAAATTTAAAAACATTTTTCAATTATTTTCCAAAATTTATTTCCTTCAATTTTTAATTCTTTACATTTGTTTCATAATTTCAAAAATTGTTAACTATTTATCTGACTTTTTAATTCTTTTATTATTTATATTCAAGATTAACCGCATCTTTACGTCAATATTTGTTCAACTAAGTTTTAACCCGTCAGCGGTCGCGCTGTTTTTAGTGTCTCTCTCGCACTACACGAGCGCCCTATAGGTTGAGTAGTGTTGCGTGAGCATTTCTCTCACGGCGCGACCGCTGACGGGTTAAAGGCATACCTAGTGTAACAAATCATTCACATTACAAAATTAAGTTTAGTTACCGATTGTAACTTCTAGCAATAGTTAAAGGGCTTGACCCGTCTACTTGTAAATAAATAAATAAATAAATTATTTTTTATAGTATTTTCTTCAATTTTCAATTACTTTCTTTTTTTTCTCGTTCTTCTTCATAATTGCCAAAAAGTTTTTACTTATTTCTCTTTAATTAAAACTTGTTCTGTTCAATTTTTAATTATTTTTATCTTTTTTAATTTATTTCCTCTAATTTTTAATTATTTTCTTTTATTTTGATGAACTTCTGAAAGTTTTAAGTATTTTTCTCAAATTTTGTTTAACTTTCATTTATTTAAAATATTTTATGTAATTTGTTTAATTATTTTTTCAAATATTAATTTTTTTTTTTAATTTTAATTTATTTATCTCAATTTCTAACCATGTTTTTTTAAATTATTTTATCTAATTTTTCATTATTCATTATTAAAGTAAAGTTAACATTTTGCAAAAGGGACACGCCACGGAGCTTAAATTTCAGCAGTTATAGTGCAGTATAATAGAAGTTATAATATATATATTTATGTATATTTGGTTTTTAGATACTCTCATATATACCTTTAAAACTCACTAATACACTTTAGAATATATTTTTAATTTAGGTGTATTTTTTCAACACCGCCAAGTAAGGCAGTTACGTAAGAATCGCCCATATATAAATAATAATTCAGAATATTGATTGGTTTATTTGATATTTATTTCGAAATTATTTCAAAATTTCGCACATTAATCGATTAATCGATACCCAGTGTCACTGAAGCAATCGTCAATGATATCAATATTGGCAATTTTGCGCTAAACTAGCGATTTCTTTTTAAAAAGGGACTTCTTTTTGGAATTAGACAGAAAAAATATCTGTTTAAAAATTATTTCCAATTTTTAAAACAAAAAACAGGAAATTAACTTCCTTTGAAGCCCCACTGGCGAGCAAGCCTATTATAGACGGTGCGGGCAAACGCGAGTACTCCTAATCGTGGAGTCGTTCTGTGGACGCAAAGTTGAGGTTGTGGAACGAGTCTTAAAAAAAGTTGTACACCTTGGCAGTAGAAAATGACGTCAGAAAGGGATACAATGGGGAGAAAAAAGTGAGGGCCGGTTTTAGGACTATTAGCGCCCTGTGCAAAATATGAAACGGCGCCCCCCTTAATTAATTTTTTAATTTTCATTAATTCTAGATATTTAAAACAATATTTAAGTAATACTATATTACACGGAAAAAAATTTTTTCTTAAATATTCATGAACTCGGTACTTAAGTTTGGGACAAGGAAGGAAATTTAATACTAATTCAAACCTAAATATTTTAGGTATATAATGAACTAGTTCCTGAAAAATTCTTAAAGATTAGATGAAAAATACAATTTATATTTTGACTTCTTTCGACCCGATTTGAAACATGCCATTTACCTGTAGATTGGTGATTGAAATGAAATATTTTAAAATTTAAAACAGAAAAATCCGAAGCTGGAGGACTCTAACTCGCGACCTCTTCGGCTTCTATTGACAACCGCAGAGCTGCGATACGCCATCTGCACGGAAAAAATAACTCGGTAGAATTTCTTTAATTATTAAAAAACGGTGGATATGACATTTCTGGGAAAAATCTACAGATATTTGAAGAGGTCGCGAGTTCGAGTCCTCCAGCTTCGGATTTTTCTGTTTTAGATTTTAAAATATTTTGATTCCCGGTCATTCTCCCGAATGCCTAATCCCGAATGACCATTTTCCCGAATAGCACTTTTCCAGAACTAAAATTGTCCCGAATAATTTTTTTCCCGAATGATCTTTTTCCCGAATGTATTATTTCCCGAACTGAAATGCAAATACAAATTTAGTGTATTAACGTTGAATTTATTGTAAAATAAAATTTAATGTCAAACAAATAAAGTTTATAGAAAAGAATGTTTATAAGAATCTTGTCATTCGATTGGCTATGAACATTGGGACAGTATTGGAAGCCAGTTAATGTACCAATACTTGTCATGCCAATAGAAAACCTATAAATATATTATTTAGAATCCGATTTCTCTCTTAGCAGCCAATAATGAACCATTGTTGGCTGCCAATGACTGGCAAACCCGTGATCATCCTAATATTTCACCAATTGTAACGCGATCTGAAGAAAGGGACCTTAGAGGCAAATTAGTAATTTTACAGGAGAGCGAAAAGAAAAGACGAGCGCACATGGTGCTCTGTACAAATCGTTGATGATTGAATTGTCATAAGTTGAAAAATAATTAATACAAACATTTTCTGACTTCAAATAATGAAAAAGGAACTTTTATTGAAGTTAAATCAATCATAAACCGAAAATCGATTTTTTGCCTCTAAGGTCCCTTTCTTCAGATCGCGTCACAATTGTGAAATAAAAAAGTATTCTGAAATTTTTTGATTTATAGCTCGGTTCAGTCAGTTCACTTTACGTACAAAAAAAAAATAGGCGCCAAAACATAGGTTTTAAAGCCTGAGTTATATAAAAGTGATTTGTGTAACCTGTTATTAAATTGAAAAAATGAATTTCGGCAGAAGAGGTATTCGGGATAGTGAATTTCGGGAGAAAAGGTATTCGGGAAAATGGGCGGGTACCATAGGAGCCCTATATTTTGAAGAAAATTTCGAGTTAGTTAACTCGTTAAAAAGGATATACTACCTTCACAATCTTTGTACTTTCAGTAAGGTAAAAGGAATTTGACGAATTTGAAATGTAGCGCATTACCCAAGCAAAGTCCGACCAAATTAAATAGAACAGAGTCAGACTAGGATTAGGCGATGCGTTTCATCCAGCATCGAAGAATTGTTTCTTTTGCGTACTGTATGTCCTGGTAACCTATTTTTCATTCATGAAAAATGTAAATGTACGACATTAAATATAGAATGTTGTAATGTGTAATAGTATTACACACTAGTGACTTTTACTGGAATGGCAGCATTACCTTCTGATGGAATACGCTGAACAAAGCAATGTCAGTTATATTTGAGGCATAAATAATACAGTAATGTAGAGTTTTAATAGGTTTTCACTAATAAATTGTTTGATATATAATACAATAAAATCATTAAAACAGCTGAAAAATTCAATTGAACTTACAAGACAAAAAAACAAAAGTTACATTAAATAATCGAGAAGAAAGAATATTGAAAAATATAATTTAAATTTGAATTAAAAATATTAATTCAAGAAAAAAAACATTTTAAAAAGTTTACATGAAAAGAAAAAAAATTCAAGTTAAATATATTAATGTTCAGGAATAAGAAAATAATTCAAAATCTGCAAAAGGATTTAAAAAATTGTAAAAATATAATCACTTAGTAAATAGATGAATTGAAAGCAGTAAAGAATATAATAGTAATTTGAAGAAAATATTTGTAAATAATGTAAAAATGGCAAAAGAAATTAACATACTGAACATGATACTTAAAAGAAAAAATTATATATACACTAGAACTCCTATCGAGCGGACAGCTCGGGTGAGTGTCTACTCGATATGGAAGGTCACCTTGACGTGTTAAATGAATGGAACTCAACTTCTTCCTTCTCCCCTCATCCCGTAAATTGCCTACTGTTTCCGGTCGATAGGAGTTCTAGTGTAATTTAGATTTGAGAAATTAACTTAAAAATAAAGAAATAAATTGAACAAGAAAAAAATGAATCAAGAAGTTACAGAACATAATTCAAAATACAATAAAATAATTCAAAACGTAAAGGGAATCGATCAAAAATGGACAGTTGCATGCAATAACAGTTTTATAAGAATAATTGAATCATAAATACAATACAACTTCGAAATTACTAAAATCAATTATATTTGAAATAATGATAATCGAAAGCAAATAATTAAAAATATTGTAAGTGATAATTGAAATATGAATGAATAGTAACAAATAAATTAAAGTAACTGTAAGAAGACAAATATAATTCATACGGCCTTGTCCCAGAAGTTACATTTTTTAATACAAAGTTTCATTGGAAAATTTCACTTCTGGAACGTGGCCTTAACAAAATGAACTGAAAAAAATTGCAGAAAAAATAAGAAAAAAAAGTTGTGAAAAAACAAAATAACAAGAATTTAGAAATCAAAAACAATTTTAGAATGAAATAGAGTTATTGGAAATATTGAATGAAAAATGTAAAAATTGTAGGAAAAAGTTTAAGAAATTAAAGAATATTATTGGAACTTGAAAAACAAAGTTAAGATTGAAAAATTCAATAGAACATTGACGACAGTAATTGAAAACTTAAGAGAATAATTCGAAAATAACTTTCATAAGTTAAGAAAAGTAAAAAATATTATTGTAATTGTAAGAAAATCACTGGAAAGTTGTAAAAAAAAATTAAAAAATCGAAGACAACAATTAAAAAAACAGTTATTTTAAAACAAAGTAATGGAAAATTTTGTAATTAAATTTATAAATTGATTGATAAATTGTTTTTTTTTTTTATAGTAAAATACACACAGGAGTCATGTTCATAAAAGCATGACTGCTTAGACACTCTGTCAAGAAGAAAAGGATCAAATCATAGGTGTGAGATATGTATACTACAATGTTTGACAAAAAAAGAAGTTAAAAAAGTTCTTTTCATAGCCAGCTATTGTAATACATTGAGGACGGTTATACCGTCTACCTTAAGATACGCTTGGATACGCTGCTTGAGATAAATTATCTTATGACATACTGTTTCCTTATGTTGGCGACTACGCAGATTGCCATGACCTATGGAAAATGACAATCGGCTAGAGCTTGGCTCAAGCTTGGCCAATATTAGACCAATATTAGCCCAAGCTTGGGCCGATCTTGAGGATCGGCAATTTTCCCATTGGGTGGCGACGAACTTCTGCGCAGACGCCGTAATACATAAAAGCTAGCTTATAGTAAGGTAAGGTGCGCTTTTTAGAAAGTACCGTATCATAGGATAGACGGTGTGACCAGCCTCATTGTTCCTTTTCGGATCATTATGATAACAGAAATTTTTGTACATATTCATACTCATGCAAGTTAAAAAATTTTCTGTTTCATACCAGTTTATTGCAATTGCAACAAACCTGACACTGCAAAAATAGTAGTAGTTGACAATCAACTCCAGAGCAGATTTTTGAAAAATCTCTCTTTTATCGGAGTTAAAGAATACGGAGTTAAAATTACGATACAAACTGTTTTGAAATACAAGAAATGTATGCAATTTTTTTCATTTGGTCTATTAACAGGGTGGACACTTTTTTATTACATTAAATTCCCAGTCAATTTTTTGTACTTCATGGTCACAAATTTTCGAACAATTTAAACAGTATTCTTAATTTTGCGAAATCCGCCTTAATATTTCAAATATAACTTTATATTTAAATTTAAAATCTACACATTCTTATAATCTTATTAATTATAGTTAAATCTTAAAAAGTTTTATTATCATAAAATATTAAAATCTAAATTGTTGGACAATAATTAAATCTTAAACATTTAAAAAGAGTTACGTGTTATAATTTCAGTAGCAACATGCGACAAACTTTTCATTGTTGTTTATCATTTAAAACTATATATTTTTGCAAACTCAAATAATGAGATTTACGAAATTGATGAATATATCTGAGTAATGACGAAAATAATTAAAAGTTGAGAACAAAATTTAAAAACTGGTTACTAATTACAAAATTTAAAAGAATAGTTAAAAAGAGTAAACGATAAATATTAAATTTAAACAATGTAGTTGGAAAATTATAGAAATAACTGTTGGAAATAATCGCAAATTGAACAACTGAATTGAAAACCAAAAACAATAATTTAAATTGAAGAAAATAATAAGCAATTGAAAAAATAAAATGAAAGGAGCTTAAGATAACAAATAATGACGAAAATAAATGACAATTTAAAAAAAACTGTAACAAATTAAACAGATTGAAATAATAATTGACCAAATTAAAGAATTTAATTGAAATAAAAAGAGTAATTGAAAATAGAAGAACTTAATTGAAAATATGGAAAAATATAATTCACATTTCAAGGAAATAAAAAAAAATGCAAAAAATAATTGGAACGTAAAAGAAATACATTTTTAAAATTGAATAATGGAAAAAATAATTTAAATGAAAATAATTGAAAATATTTAAAAATAAATAATTACGATTCAGGTGAAAATGATTTTAAATTAACAAAATAATTTGAAAACAGATAAAAATAAAATATAATGAAGCAAAATAAAGAATAATAAATGTAATTGAGTATTGAAGAAAATAATTGAAAATTAACGAAAATAATTGGAAAAAGAAAAAAAGTGACGAAAATTGAAACGATTTGCCAGATTGAGCAAAACAGTTGAGTATTGAAGATAATAATTGGAAAATATTATTCCAATTAGAAGAAAATAATTGAAAATTTATGAATATATTTGAAGTATAAGAACATTGTTGAAAAAAAAGAATAAAAATTAACAAATGTAAAACAACGAATTTGTATGATAATAATTGAAAATATTGAAAAATATAATTGAAATATGTATAAAAATATTTAAAAATTAAAATTATGATTGATAAAGAAAAAAATGACGAAGATAAATAAAAGACACAAATAAAAATAAATGAGTATTAAAGGAAATAATTGAATAAGTTAAGAATACAATTGTGATGTAAAGAAATTAAAATTGATGAAACTGAGTGAAAAATGATGAAGAGATGGAAGAATAAAAAATTTGACAGATTTGAGACTAAATAATAATTTTAAATTGAAAAATACATTCGATATTTGTAGAAAGTAGATAAAAATTTTAAAAAACAAAATAAGCAAAAAAATTAAATAATTAAATTGAAATTTCAAGAAAATAATTGATAATTAAAAGAAGAATTACAATATGACGAAAATAATTATATATTGACGAAAATAATTAACTATTAAAAAAAAAAAATAATTTAACAATAGAAAAAATCGGAAAATGGTGAGAATAGTCGGCATTTGAACAAAAAAATGTTTATAATTAATAAATAATCATAAAATTGAAGGAGAATAATAAATTGTCAATTGAAAACTGATGAAAATTATGGAAAAATTGTAGAAAATCCATGAAAATTGAAGAAATCAATTGGAAATTGTAGATTTGTTGAAAATTGAATAAAAAAATTGAAAAACGAAAAATGCAACTAAAAATTGAAAAAAATAATAGAGAATTAAAGAATCTAATTTAAGTTGAAAAAAAATTGAAAGATAAAGAATGAAATTGGACTTTTCAGAAAATAGTTGATAATTGAACAAAAAAGTACAAAAACATGAAAATAATTAAATATGAATTAAAATAGTGGAGAAATGAGGAAAGTAATTGACAATAGAAAGACAAATTTGAAAACTATCGAGAATAATAGACAACAGAACAAAGTAAGTTAAAAAAATTAAGAATAATTATAAAATTTAAAAATAATAATCGTATATTGGAAACTGTTGAAAATAATAGAAAAAATTATAGATTTATTTATTAATCAAATTAAAATGATTTGAACTGATATTTATAAATTCAAATTGGAATCAATTTAAATGCATTTCTTAAAAACTATGTAATTTAAAACAAAAAATATGTTTGTGACAAACTTTAGATGCGAAACGACAAAAAATGAATGAAAGAACTTGCGGATTATTATTATTATATTATAGATTTGTGATATATGAAAAAAATTGATTTTTAATATAATTTCTCAGAACTTTTAGATCCATGAAGAAAATCCCGGTTTAGTAACAAATTGTCCGGTTTCCCGGTCAAGTGGCCACCCTATATTAAATTAATTGTTTTATTAAACAGGATGGAATAAATAAAGCACGTGAACTGACAATATAGAAACTGTTGCAATTGATGGTACGTTAAGTTCTCTCCTTTCGGGAGTAATTTAATCACTTTAAAAATGTAACTTCCGTTAGCTTTAACTTCGCGAATTTTGTACAGTGCATCACCACATTTCTGAAATGGTGAGGATCTTGACATAAAGTGAAAAACTAATTTAAAATGTAACATACATGAAGTTTGCATTAAGTAAGAAAAAATGTTCCTATACCTTTCATCTGAAGAGAAAGTTTGTATTTCTTTTACAAACTCTTTTTGCTTTATAAGGAAAGAGACTCACCTTCTGGGAAGCAATAATATTTACAAAATGCTTTCTCATTTCTGAGGCATTTTCAGAGTAACTTTGACCAGAAGGATCCTTGCCGAATACAATAGAGGTAGCAATAGCTGCTGCATAGACTCCACAACTAAATTCATCAGGCTGGCTTGCAACTTTCTTAAACTGAATATTTGCTGGGGACACTTTTGGATATCGATTAAATATATACTGCTTCTCACTGTCGGGAAGCTTTGCATAATTTAAGTCGTCATGTAAACTTTCAAAGATGACTAGTCCTTGTCCATGGAAGTGGTAACAATGCCAGTGATCACTTCCACAACCGCCAATAACTTGAACATCAACACTTTTTGTACATTCTTTTTGATAACGCGCTGCAGATAAAGAAAGCACACTCAGAATTTCGAATGCAGGATTACATTGTGCTAACAACTCTATATAAGTATTGAGATCTTCATCCTGCAACTTATAGTTGGCTATTAAAACTCTTTGTAAGATATCCTCAGTTTTTCCACAAGCTATAGCTGGCAATGAATATCGAATTGAATCGTCATCATCGTCTGATGTTTTAACTTTTTTTTGTACAGTTCCCATGTAAACTGTTTTTGCTTTACAAGGAAAGAGACTCACCTTCTGGGAAGCAATAACATCTACAAAGTGCTTTCTCATTTCTGAGGCATTTTCAGAGTAACTTTGACCAGAAGGATCCTTGCCGAATACTATAGAGGTAGCAATGGCTGCTGCATATACTCCACAACTAAATTCATCAGGCTGGCTTGCAACTTTCTTAAACTGAATATTTGCTGGGGACACTTTTGGATATCGATTAAATATATACTGCTTCTCACTGTCGGGAAGCTTTGCATAATTCAAGTCGTCATGTAAACTTTCAAAGATGACTAGCCCTTGTCCATGGAAGTGGTAACAATGCCAGTGATCACTTCCACAACCACCAATAACTTGAACATCAACACTTTTTGTACATTCTTTTTGATAACGCGCTGCAGATAAAGAAAGCACACTCAGAATTTCTAGTGCAGGATTACATTGTGCTAACAACTCTAAATAAGTATTGAGATCTTCATCCTGCAACTTATAGTTGGCTGTTAAAACTCTTTGTAAGATATCCTCAGTTTTCCCACAAGCTACAGCGGGCAATGAATATCGAATTAAATCATCATCGTCGTCTGATGTTTTAACTTTCTTTTGTACATTTCCCATGTAAACTTTTTTTGCTTTACAAGGAAAGAGACTCACCTTCTGGGAAGCAATAACATCTACAAAGTGCTTTCTCATTTCTGAGGCATTTTCAGAGTAACTTTGACCAGAAGGATCCTTGCCGAATACTATAGAGGTAGCAATGGCTGCTGCATATACTCCACAACTAAATTGGTCAGGTTGGTTTGCAACTTTCTTAAATTGAATATTTGCTGTGGACAATTTTGGATATCGATTAAATATATATTGCTTCTCACTGTCGAAAAGCTTTTCATAGTTCAAGTCATATAAACTTTCAAAGATGACTAGTCCTTGTTCATTGAAGTGGTAACAATGCCAGTGATCACTTTCAGAACCGCCAATAACTTGAACATCAACACTTTTTGTACATTCTTTTTGATTACGCGCTGCAGATAAAGAAAGCACACTCAGAATTTCTAGTGCAGGATTACATTGTGCTAACAGCTCCAAATAAGTATCGAGATCTTGATCATTTAACTTATAGTTGACTCTTAAAACTCTTTGTAAGATATCCTCAGTTTTTCCACAAGCTATAGCGAGCAAAGAATGTCGAATGAAATCGTCGTTGTCTGATGTTTGAACTTTCTTTGGTACAGTTCCCATGTAAATAACGTCATCACAACTTTTTCTTTTGCAAAGAGTTTTTTTAATTTCAACTGTGCAATGGTTTTCTTTCAACAACGCTGTTAATTCATCAGTAGATTTTCTTTTGTTAAGATGTTCTTTTATCTTAACTGTATCATGTCTGTTTTCCTGGATGTGAAGTAATTCGTCACTGTTTCCAGTCTTCTTAAGATTTTCTTCTATCTTAATAGCATCATTGTCCTTATCATGAATCGATGAGGTTGCGATATCAAGAAAGTTATTATTAGTTTCCTTGTCCTTAAGATCTTCTTGCATCTCAAGTATATTATTTTCCTCTTTCTGAAGAAATACCTCATTTCTTCTTTTGATGGGTTTCAACATCTTTTCTCGTATTTCCATTTGCCTACAGTGCCGGCTATCGACAATTTCTGGAAGTATAGTTTCTTCGTAAAATTGTTTCAATTTTTCTACCATTTTTTTGTCCCAGAAATCATCATCCCTCCATACAAAAGTAACCTTCATACCAAGCGGAGTCCAAAATGCAAAGAGGCAATAAGATCGCTCAGTATGGTGCAATTGACCCTGAACTTGATAATAGAAATGATGATTAGTATTCATATACAAATCTGGTTCGTCTTTATCATAAATTCGTCTCAAGTGGTTGCACGTTTTTAGCAATTGTTGAGGTGTCATATCTTTTCCCCTTAATGGACATTTGATTTCAACAGTACCACCTTCAACAACCTTGTATTTAAATGAAGGATATTTCTCAGTAATCTTCTCCATTTCCGGAGGAAGTTTTAAAACTTTTAAAGGATAATTAATCAGTCCATCTGGAGATGCTCCTAAGAAAATGATTTCAGGATCAATCCAAAGTCCGGTGATTTCTATTGTCTTACCAATCATAGTTCCGAGACTCTGTCTGGCATCTTTCTCGTGTTCTAAACCGTACTGCATGGCAGTAGATGGATTGTAAAAACGTGGATACAAAATCCTCTTGGTAAGTGGAATGCGTGAAGTAGTGTCACGTCTTCGGCAAATTTCACCGTACACAGAGGCAGTAAGTATTTTCTTGTGTAATCTTAGCCATTCATTATTTAAAGATTGATTACGTGTGCGGTATGCTATTTCAATCCTGTTTATTTTATGACCTTCCAGAGTGTTCAAAGTTATTGTCTCCAGTTCATCATACATATCATCAGAAATATCAGGATTTTGTGCCTTGGGGCCATAATGCTTGTCAGTATTTCTGTAATGTATGTCATTTCTTCTTTTGTGACTTCTGTAGGTTCTATTGCGTTCTACCTTTGCAACCTTCCTTTCTTCCATTGTGTATAATGCATCAGGAACTGGCTTACCAAATGAGGTAAGCAGAGTTGACTGACAGGCTTGAGTAGAACACTGGATTGCAGCAACATGACACCTGGCATCGTAGGAACCGCTCTGAGATATGTTGACTGCTTTATGAAGATTGTATTTACAAATTAATGAATTGAAGGATTCCGCCATGTTTGTAGTAACGTTTTCCAGGAAACTCTGTACATCTAGAACCCATTTTTTCATTACGTCAAGTACCTCATCCAGGAGTCCAGCTTTGATCAGAAGAGGAATGTAGTTTACTTCGTCAACCGTGTCAGATTCATTCTGATCCTGAAGCCTCTCAATTCCGGTATCTTCATCAGAATCATGAGTTTCATCATCTCCGTTTAAGTCATCAACATCGCGAGCATAAAAAAATTCACCATCTTCATCAATTTCAAAATGCTTATCGAGGAAAGCATCTTGTTCCATTTCATCTTCTACATCGACATCGTCAATACCTTCCTGACAAGGCCACCCACCAATTTGGGAACAAGCTGTGTGATCCCCAAAAACGTGATAAGGCACATTCATTATGTCTTTGCTAAGAAGTCGAAGCTTTTCCTGATAGGATGTTTCTTTGTTAATTAATCTTCTTTTTGAGGCCTTTCGAATTTCAATTCGAAGTTTGTTTGCATTATACCGTAATATATTGTGGGCTTCTTTGAAGCTTTTGTCCTTAGTCTTCTTGTTAGCAATGGCTTTAATTTTTTTGACACCATTTTTGCCGGAATGAGCACTGCATCTTAACTTTTTAACAGTTACATTGAACTGAGCATACGGATCAGCAGCATGAATCCCAGCAAGTGCTGAACTGTCGCCATCACCAATGTAATATCGGAAAAGAATCTGATTTTCATCCCAAGAACTGAGAAAAGCTTCTACAGTGCCTTCGGTCTCCATAGAACCAGAACTTTTGCTTCTGTCAAAGTTCTTATAACAAGTATGCTCTTTGACATTACCCCCTCTGTCGCATTTAGCACATGCTTTTTTTTTAAGTACAAGCTTAAGAGGCTTTCTGGTTTCATACCCAAGAACTATTACGCAACCAGCTAAAGAATCGTAGGATCCTCCAGGAAAGGTTCTTTGTAACCATGAGCCATCACAAATAACTGTTGTCCAAACGACCTCATAAACTATTCCTTCTGGAGTAACCGAAAAAAAGAAAAAGTTTTTTTCTCTCGCTATTCTCTTTTCCTCCTCGATATTCTGCTTCATAATCTTTTGGCTTGTGTCTATCATTTTTGGAATTAAAAGTTGTTGGCAATCCTGATATGTTTGAGGACACATTGATCGAATACCAACTGGAGCTAGTAATTCCTGCATATTAGAGTAACCACTTCCAGAGGTCATAGCTCCAAAGGTCATAGCTTGATTAATATCAAAAGTATTTGAATCGACGGGATGGGATTTGTGCTTTACGTGAGCGTTGCAATTGGCACAGTAAAGAGTAACATAAGTTTTGAAACCTCTAGAACTGGACTCTTTTATTTCCCACTTCTTCAACTGACAATGCGCCTTATGTTTTTGATGTTTGTCGTTAGCCAATGCCAGAAGGTCATTAATGACGTAGGTATAATCAACAATTCGATTGCCATTAATGACATGCGGCGAAGGTGGTGGCTCATCTTTTTCAGCATTATTTTCGGACCTATTTGTAGTTATTTGACAGGTATTTTCAGTTGTCATAGAAGAATCTAATGCTTCTTCTTCAAAATCAGCTTGTTGGTAAGGGAAGACAAGAATTTCATCATTGCTCAAACTATCTTCAGGAATTCCTATTTGGGTTAAAATCTCCTGAACATAATCTTCCTCTACATGTTTGTCAGCTATTAGAATAACTTCTACACTTTCTTCCACAATTTCCTCTTGCAGGTAATCAAAAGTTTCAAGAGCCTCTTCCAAACTTGAAGTCGATCTGCTAATGCAATGTTCCTGTACAACATCATCGATTTCCAAGAGGCTGTCTTCTTTAAAATCACTTTCATTATAGGCGAAAGATTTACTAGTAACATTATCAGCAAGAAAGAGGAGACGTTGTTTCTTTTCTTTCTCTTCTTTTTTTAATGAACGTCTGCAATAATAACAAATTATTTATAAGAACATTTAAATACAAATATGAATGACATTGTACGTTTCATAACGAGGGACAATTTACTCCTGTAGTCAATGGTATACTCTCCTGGTAATATATCTGTAAAACTTATGTAATATCTGTAATATCTACAATAATTTCTTATCGGAAAAAGTAAGAAGAATCAAGAGTACATTGGAGTACAGCCAGTACCGTAAGACGGGATAACTTCGCTCAACTCTTCTTGTTTTTTCTAAATATAGGAGAAAAGTTAAAAATAAATATTGGTACTGAAAATATATAATTTCCGACTCTTCCTCTTTCATTCCAGAATATAAGAAAATTTAGACATATTGTGAAAACCTATTTAATATACCTTTATGCTAAAAGCGAATTTACACCTCAATATTGTGTGAAATGGCTCAATTGTAATTGACAACAAAAATACTCGAATTTGCCTGGACCACCCAATATTGGGTTTGCTCGCCAGTGGAGAGGGAAAACTGTAGAAAACCCTCTCCTGAGTACAACCGGTTTATCGACAGTCGAGTTCTAATTATCTGCACAGGTCAGTTACCGACAATGCATTTCATTATTCCACAATGTCAAACCTTCCACTGAAGTTATCTCACGAGACAGAAAAATCCCAGACTTGTCGGGGCGCGAACTAAGCAAGCTTGACTTGGTGCGACCGAAAAGTCCAGGACCTTAACCAACTGAGCTAACTCCGTAGTTATAAAAATTAACCTTAGATTTGATAAACAATTGGTTTATACATTATACCCATAAACTAAATTACCTAACAAACCTTTTTTTTTTCCTCACTGATTTTTTTAAAGACCTATCTAAGTTTTCATGAATTTCAGTTCATTATTATACTATTATAATGTATTTATATTTTTTTATTTTTATTAAAAGATGATAATTCTGCTTGAAAATACATTTCAAACACAGTTGGACACTTTTATGAACAATAATAATTGCAAATCTTATATTTTCATCCCTAGAAATAATAATTATTGAATTCTGAAAAAAAAGGTTACGGTTGAGCAAAATTTTACCCTACTCGAACGAAATTAGCCCGTCTTACGGTAGCTGCTCCGAAAAAAATAGGTTGAATTTTGTACTACCCTATGTTGCCCCCAGGGGGTACCCCATCTAACCCCCACGTTTGGTAAAACGGAAAATTTCAATTTTGTTACTTCATATTTCATTAAGAAACATATGTTGCATTAATACTTAGTCATGGAAGACCGATTACCAAATATTATTATTATAATAAATAATTTATTTTTGAATCGATAATGTTAGTTTTATTAAGCTTCAAACCTTAGGTACCCCGTCTTGCCCCACCTCCCCTATAAAAAAATACGCAATATTTCCTGTCAATAAATAATGAAAAAACAATATGTTTTGCCGAATTTAAAATCTGCATGTAGGGGAGACCGAGGTGAATTGAAACGATTTTTACATTATCACGTATAACTCAGCCAAAAATAGTCTTATTTTTATGAGCTTTATAATTTAAGATAGCTGTTTTTATGTAGTATGTGAATCAAAAGTAAAAAAGTTAAAAAGTTATAAGAGTCTATTAAAGAAATTGCAAAATGTAAAACAGTTCACTGCGTTTCAACTCACCTACTATCGAGGTGAGTTGATACACATGCCGAGGTCAGTTGGAACAGTTGTGAATTTTGGGATTTAAAAAAAGAAAATGTAATTTAAATAATTCTATTAGTTAGTAAAGAAATTAAATTTATTACGATGAATTTTACAATTATTTCTACTAATCATTTATTAAAAAATAACTAATTATTAGTCAAATTTATTTTTCGATTATGTAAAAATAACTAATGTTTTAGTAAAATTCTGTTTACTAATGCAATTAGTCAGATCGTAACTATTTTTTAGTTATTTTTTACCAACAATTAGTCATTTTTTTACTAATAATTAGTTATTTTTAAGTAATTGTTGAAACAAAATCTGAGCCACGATTTCACTAATAATTAGTTATTTCTGAATAATTCAAATTTAGAGAGTAAAGTGTATCAGTGAATTTTTTTTTGTATATTTTTCGTCAGATTCTGTCTAGGAAATAGGTTAAAGTTCATGCTTGAGAAAAAGTCCTAAAAAACGTGTTGTTTGGGACGTTTTGAATTACAGTTGGGAGAAAATTTGTTTAGAAGGCATGATATACACTTTTTTTAATTCTCAAACTTTCAAACTGTTATAATTTGTTTACATAAATGTTTGGAGATTTTTTTTCAATGAGATATAGGAGAAAAAATCCAGAAGCCTTTCCGATCCTTCAAAATATGTATATTTTTGCAACTGTATAAAATACTTTCCCAGAAGAAAGAGTTTAATTAGATATAATTTATTATTTAGGGTTGTAACGAGAATGCGATATTATGAAATTTTAATTACATTCAATGGTTCATTTGAATCATCAGCTCAACGTTTCTGTGGAGATAAATAACACTTTGAGAATAGAAAAATTATTTCCGATTTTGATATCGTATTCATGCTGAAGTTGAATTTTCTAAAAAAATTGATCTGCAAAATTTTTAATTGTACGTTTAATTCTGAATAAGAATGTTACAAAATAGTGCGTTAGTTCTATGTCATTTAAAGTAATTGATAAAACTTTTTACCTATTACATGAAAATCCTTTCATACCAACGTTCTGTATAGTGATAATTAACATTAAGTGAATTAAATTGTTATTATTTTTAAAGATTGAATTTTGATTTTTTAAAATTTTAAACCTGGAAGTCCTTACAATTATGAATATCTAAAATGTATTTAAAAATTATTATTATTTCTTCTGTTGTTTATTTTTTTTTTTATCTGAATGTATAATATTTCAAGACTATTGTGTCAAAATTTCAAGTCACTCGGAGCAAAATTGACGAAGTTATGAATATTTGAGCATCTGTTGGTCCAGACTTCAAAACTACTGCACCGATCCTTTCGAAATTTTAAACACTATTTCTGTACATAATTGACGAGGTAATGACGAAGCCTTGTTTTAAATTTGTTAATATTTTTTATTTACAATAACAAATTAGCCGATTTTTTTTCGTAAAAATCGCGTTTTTCGCTTCAGTGTTCCCAAAAATTGAAATATTAAAATTTTGAAAAACCACCTCGACATTACCTGGGGAAATCGATATTCGATAATCTAACGAAAAAACTTTGATTTATGATGATTCTGCACCTAGTTATGAGGGGCACCGTAATTCTACTTTTTTCTGAGACGAATTAACCCTACCCTCCCCCCCCCCACTCGCCTTAAACACTGTAACGTGGAACAATATCTGAACGTCAAGTGGACAAAACTGAAACGCATAAAATCTCACTTTTTTCTTATTACTGACTGAAAATTGAGGTGATAATTCACATCAAGCATTCAAGCTTACTAAAGTTTCCAATTGGGAGACGACTTTCGAAGTCCCCCTCAATTATATTCTATTACCGTCTCGTTAATAAATTGACTCTGATTTTTGTTCTAAATTTAATTTTTTCTAATTCACATTGCTTAACAATATAAATTTTTATTTAGAATGTCAACAAAAAAAAAAAAAAAAGAAAATGAAATAAAAAAATTAATCCCTCATATTGAAGCAAAAATTCGGCTCTATTTATATTCTCCTGTATGAGTTCACAATAAAGAAAATTCAATAAATTTAGCTCTCTACCTATGCTCAATTCTACACAATGTAGGTACCGTCGAACGAGGCTATTTTGGTACACGGGGGGCTATTGTGGTGCAAGCTGGTTTTTTTATTTCTAAAATATTTATTTTGAATTCTATAAGTATGATTTTTATTTGTAAATATAGTGTGATATTTTACAAACAAAATAACAGTATTGTTCCTAATAAATTCTTTGTAAAAAATCCGGAAAAAAATCATTTATACCCTGCCGATAGAGAATACCTAAAAAATGACTGGCCAAAATGACTGAATGGATTCAGTCATTTTTGAGGTACGATTTGAATGATTTCGTACCTAGAAAATGTCAAATGATTTTTTCTTTTTAAAATTGCTTTTAGACCATTTTAAATGCCACCGAGCTTCGTGATTCTTTATAAAAGTGTTCAAGTGCACTTCAGAAATAGTTTATAACATTAAAACAATAAAAAAAATATTTAACAAAAAATTTAAATAAATAATAAAAAAATTAAAAATTTTTATTAATTATTCTAAAAGAATGAAGCGAATATAATCCTAAAAGCACATTAAATAGTATTCAACAAATTTATTATTAAATAAATTATTTTCCATATATTTAAAAATAAAAATGACTGAAAAATGACTGACTAGACATTTTTCAGTCATTTTCTAGTCACTTTCTATCGACAGGGTACATACAAATTTCATTAAAAAATTGGAAGTTCTCTAAAAATCTGCTTCGATCTTAATGTTGACAAATTCAATGTAAAAGATATTTAAGGTACGTGTTGAAAATTTATAGTTGGGACTATATTCACGCAATTTTTATTATAAATTTAAGAAAAAAATGGTTAAAAACTGAAAGTTCAGCACGTAGCGGGGCTATTCTGGTACAAAACTATTTTAATTATTTTATGAAATTCGTTTTATAAAAGCAGTAAGAAAGGTTTCTGTGCTTTAGCTTAATTGTATTTGTTACACAAATGTTTTTTTTGTCTGAAAATTGGAAATAAGTCAAATTTGTCAAACTTGACAAAGGGTGCATCATAAACCACTTATATTAATATAATATTATTTACAAGGGTCTTAAGCTAATTTCAATATTGCTTGACATAAAATAGCTCATAACGTTATTATGGACCACATTTAGTCGTATCATTATTAAAACAACATAAAGTACAAATTTTGAACAATTTTATTATTTAACTTTTTATTTTCATAAATAATTTCTTTAATAATAATTACTATTTTGCGATGTTTAAAAAATTTTCTCTGGGATATCTATTAAAAGGTTCTTACATAGTTGAATGAAAAAAATAAAATGTTTTCTTTATTTTATAAAGAAAAATAAATTTTGTACCATAATAGCCCCGACTGCGAAATTATTATAATACAAACTTTGAGTTCTTGTAAGTGGAAAAAAAAAAGTTTTGTTATGGTCAAACTCACAGTAAACATTCAGAAGGATGTAAACAACGTAACTAGTTAGTTAAAAAAAATGTTGTTTAAAATTCTGATTTTTGGTGAAGCATAGAATACACAAAAATGCGGTTTTTCTACCATAATAGCCCCGTTTGACGGTACATTTAATTAAAAAATGTGACTTCTAGTCACATATTTACATTTAAAGTTTAAAGTTATTTAAAGTTGTAATTTAGAAGAAAAATTTTTTTTCAGAAAGTACGTGATAATTCAAAATTAATCCGGAATCAGACACACATGATACAAATAAATTTTCCAAATGTAAGGAGATCAATGGGGACATTTGATGATTTAGGAGGATATAGAGAAACCATATTCATAAAGTTTGAAGCATTAATTTCGAAGAATTTATTTTCCATGGAAATATTTTCAAAAATGACTTTTTTAACACAAAATATAAGAAAGGAATGCAATTTTTAAAATATTCAAATCAATTTTTTTGCATGGGGTCTTCCATGAACCACGTAGCCCATTTATTATTTGTTTTTTCAAAATATTTTATTGCGTGGTGATATGTCTAGTCCCTTCCTCAGTTCTAAGGAAAATAATTTATATTTTAAATATATTGGTGTCAATAACATTTTAAATACATCCTATTAAGCTTTTACAAAATTTATCCATTAAGAGGCGGCGACTTGTAAATTTTTGCCATCTGCACACTAAATACTGACCTTGTGAGAGAAATAAAACAATAATAAATTAAAGAATTTCTTAATTAGCGTAATTATTGCAACGCAAAAGTTGACAATTTTATTTGATTTCGAGTATTCGAGTACATTTTCGGAATTAAGAACCAAATAATCAGAATGATATGACATTTCTCAAAATCATTGCAAATAAAAAAGAAAATAATTAAAAACTGCAGAGCTTAATTGAAATTTTAGGAAAATAATTGAAAAATGATTTAAACATTGTAAATTTGAAGAACAAAAATCATTTTTTTTAAAATAATTGAAAAATGTCAAAAGAAATTGAAAGTTAATTAATAAATAATGAAACTAATTTGATATTGAAGGAAATAATTAAAACTGGAAAAGTTAAATTTGAAAATTTTTTTAAAAATAATTGAAACTTGCGTAAATTGAATTTAAAATTTAGGGAAAAAATTGGCAAATAACTAAAATCATTGAAAAATTTTTTTAAAAATTATAAAAATAGCAGTTTAAATTTGTAGATATTAATTGCAATTTTAAAAAATACAGAAAATTTGTAAAGTAAAAGAAAGTATGTACCTACATTATTACAAAATGATTTAAAGAATTTTAAATTTAGAAAAATAATTGCAATATTATAGAAATAATCGAAAATTGAAGAAAATAATGGAAATTTGAGATAAATGATTGAAATTTTCGAAATTAATCAACAAATATTCAAAATACCTACGATTTACAAATTTTAGGTATAAAGATTGCAAAGAAGAGTATTACACTTTTATATATTCAATTCATTATAATCATATAAATTCCAAACGTCAATTGAGTCATACTCCAATCTGTTCCAACTTTAAAATGTAAATTAATTCAAATTTAAATGCATATTAATTAATACAAAATAATGAAATCATATATTAATTATTTTTCATATTCACATTAATCCTTTTTTTAAAATTCTTACAAGATTTATAAAAGATTTCAATTTTTCGAAATTGTTTAATTTTTATATTATAATTATAATTTTTACAAAATTTTAATTCTTCTTTCTACCTTTACTTTTGATATTTTTTCTTTTTATTTTTTTTTATTTGTCTTTTTGTTTTTGGATTTTCTTTAATGTTCCTCTTTTTGTGCAAATTATTTAATATTACTTTACACAATTTCGTTATTATAACATTCACTAAAATTTTTATTTCGTTGATTTTCATAATTATTTCGCTATTTTTAAAAATAAATACCCTTATTTTTTGTACATTTATTCAATTTATTTCACATCTTGTTTATTTTTTGCGAGATTATTTGCAAACTTACTTATTCTTCCATAAAGATTTTAGATTTTCCTTATTTTTTAAAATTTTTTGTTGGACTTATTGTAAGTGTAATATTAGAAAAATATGTTTGATTTAATTTGCTTAAACTTTTTTATTTTTCATATGATTTTTAAATTTCTTTTTGGACTTTCTTTTTATTTATCTTAATATATACTTTTTTCATTTTATTTTTTATATTTTTACATTTTTTTAGTTTAAGAGAAAAAAACATTTCTCTATTTTCTTCCTATTAATTTAATTTTCTTGATGTTTCACTATTTTGTTAGTTCTTCCTTACGTTTTAAATAATTCTATAATTTTTGTCATCATTTTTCCATTTCTAAAAAGCAATTTTCCTTCTTTTCAATTGTTTAGTTTTTATCTTATAATTACAAATTTTTGAAAACATTTATTTGGTGATTTTATCTACATTTTTAAAATTTCCCAATTATCTACTTTTTTAAAAGCTTTTATTCTTTTATTTTATACTATGTGAATTTAATCTTACACTAAATATTTTCACTTAAAAGTAGTTCTTGCACTTCATAGAATTTCTTTTTTTAAAACATTTTTTTAAATCTGACATACTTTTAATGATTCTTTTTTTATACAATTTGTAAAGTAATTGTTTAATTTTTCTTATTTAAAATTTTTTTAAAATATCTACTTATTTATTATTTTAACTTCAAAAAATGTCCATAAATAGTTTAATTTTTTGAAAAGAGTTTCAACTTTTTTATATATAATTATGTCCATGTTTCATTTGTTGTATTGTTTTTTAAAATTATTTCTTCATTTCTTTAATAAACTACTTACAAATAAACATTTGGAGATTTTAAATACTGAATATATTTTAAAAAAATCAATTTTTGATTTAAATCAAAAAAATCCGATTCAAAACAAATAAATCGGATATTTTTAATTTTTTTAAAAAAATCATGATTTTTATCAGCCCTGGAAAGGATATAATTAAGGAAAATTGAAAAAAATAATTGATAAATAAGATACATAATTGAAAAATTAAGGAATTTAATCGAGGAATGAAGAGTGAGAACAATTAAGAATTTAAGAAATTGATTGCATAATGATGACAATAATAATTGAAAATTGAAGAAAATTATTAAAATTTGAAAAAAATATCTTAAAATCTATGAAATTAATTGAAGAATAATGAAAATAATAAAAAATTCGAGAAAATACTTGCTAAGTAATAGAAGTAATTAAAAATGGAAGAAAATAATTTTTGTTTGTGAACAATAATCAAAAAATAATTGAAAATGACAAAAAGTAGGTAAATAAAAATTAATTGAAAAATAAATGTTATACAAAAATGATTGACAGAAATAATTGTAAATTGAAGAAAATAAAAAAATTAGAGAACATATTTGAGATAAATTGCAATTGCAATTATATATTATAATTGTTAGAACTTTAATAAATTAGAAATTTCATTGATTAAAAAATTAATTAATCCACTCTTTGAGAATAGTAAATTTTAAATAATTTAAAAATGTCTTTAGTTTTTAAGAATTCTTTTCTTTTGTGATTTTAATTATTTACTATAATTTTCAACAATTTTTATCATTTATAAAAAAAAACTTTTTCAGTTTTAATTATTTCCTTGAATAGCAAATTAGTTTCATTATTTATTAATTAATTTTCAATTTCTTTCGTCATTTTTAAATTATTTTTACAAAATATGATTTTTGTTTTTTAAATTTTTATCTTTTTTTTCGAATTGTAAATTTATTTATCCCCATTCTTATTGAAAAATTTATTTTTTATCTGTAATTTTGTCATATGGAATTCACAGGGCGAGTTTTTTGCTTTACGGAACACACAAGTCGCCGCCCCTGTCCATTACGTTACGTTTTATAATATGTATGGGGGGGGGGGTCAAAAATCGTAAAAATAAATAAATATAATAAAATATAGCTGCGCTTCATGCCAACAGGACCTGGTTTATTTGACGGTTCTGGAACAAAATCATGGAAAAGTGTAGCATTTGAAATAAATATCTTGTGTGTGCATTCATACGGTATAACTTTAAAATGAAAAAATCACATTAGCATCATAGTGACGTGATGTGATGTGAGAAGTAACACTTGAATTATTTAACGTAAATGTCGCACTGCATTCAAGCCATTTTCACTTTCTAATTTGTTATTCTACTTTTACAAGCAGGTTTTATTACTACTAAATTGACTCATAACAATTTATTCTGTCAATCGAGAGAAGAAAAAGCATGATTGAAATCAGATGATAGGTTTTTAATCTGAAAATTGATAAATTACGTAACATAAGTGACGCTCAAGGGTGAAAGGGACCTTTGCTGCAAAACATTGGATTTTGAATTTTTATTATGAATCGATAGAATTTAAGTTCCTCTTTCACATACAGAAACAAAACTTGTTTATGTCTATTAGGTTTTGTGTTATTAGCGATCAAACATAGACATAACATAAGAATAACAAAGGCAGGCTCATCTTCAAACGCCCGTCTTGGAAAATTCAAAACATTCGATTTTAAATTTTTATTATGAATCGATAGAATTTGAGTTGCTCTTTCGCTTACAGAAATAAAAACTTTTTTATGTCTAATAGTTTTTAAGTAATTCGCGATGAAACTTAGGCACATCCTAATAATAACATAGGCAGGCTCAACTTCAAACGCCCGTCCTGTAAAATTTATTTTTTGCAGCTAAGGTCCCTGTCACCCTGGAACGTCACTATATAAAAATTACTTACTTCTTAATGTAAATCTTTTTTCTAGAAGGAGCTTTTCGAGACGTTCTAGGACGTCCACTTTTTCGAAAATTATGTTTATTCTGTGAGACAACCATATTTCACAAAAATAATATGAATTATTTTAAAAAATCAATGTCACATTTCAAATTATGATAAATTTATTTAACCTTGTAACAGATAATAAATGCAAATTTCCTTTTTTATTAGGTAAGCTCAGTAAATCATAAATAGATCTATATATATATATATGTATATACACAAATTATCAATAGTCCTAAGCACAATGAAAATCGCTAATCGTAACAAATGAGAGGAAGTAGGACAGACATATATCTCTGTCCTGCTTCCTCTCACTGTTTCGGTTAAAGGCCTAAGGGTACCGTCTCATGCTAGGAATTAATGGATCAGGGATTAGAATAGATCAATCAGAAAATGCTTTCCAATGTGACCAATTATCTGATTAGTCTATTCTAATGCCTAATCCATTAATACCTTGCTTGTGACGGCACCCTAAAGGCCTAAGCAGATAGAAATATGGTTACGGGACCAGAGCATGAGACAGAAAAGGACAGAGACTGTTTCTGTCCTTTATTAACTCATGCCCTGCTCCCGCAACCGTATTCGTTGTGCTTTAAGGTTAAGCAGATAGAAATACGGTTACGGGACCAGAGCATGAGATAGAAAAGGACAGAAACAGTATCTGTCCTTTATTATCTCATGCTCTGCTCCCGTAACCGTATTCGTTGTGCTTTGGACTTAAGGATTAGCGATTACGATTCATTGTGCGTTAGGCTAATGGCGGCGGACAAGTAATTGCCTAACGCACAATGAATCGTAATCGCTAATCCTTAATCGTAAGAATGAGAGGAAGTAGGACAGACATATATCTCTGTCCTGCTTCCTCTCATTCTTACGATTAAGGATTAGCGATTACGATTCGTTGTGCTTTAGGCTAATGTTACTAATATTGACAATTTCTCAGGATAAAATCCCATGCGAGCAGAAAGTGCAAAACCCAAAGCAGAAAATCATAAGAGTGAGAGAGACAGACATATATCGCTGACTTTCTTACTCTCATATTTTCTGCTTTCGGATTTACTAGAGTTCCTATAAAGAGAGTTAGGACACGTGCCCCCTTTCACTAGCCTGTTGACAAACCGGAGATGGAAGTAACGATGAAGCAATGTGTGATTGGTTGAAAAGGGCGGGCGAAATTTAAAAATGTCGATTAAGAAAGCATTTTAAAATCAGCGCGCTCTTTTAAGCCAATGAAAAAACTTTCAATACACTTCCGTCTCTGGTTACGCTAAGCCAATCAAAAGTTAAACCTCACGTGTCCTAAGGGTCAAATCACATGGGAGCGTCAAACGTAAAACGTTTTCTGCTTTTTATGAGAGTGACAGCGCTAGTGATATCTTTCTATCTCTCTTGCTTTCATGAAAAGCAGAAAACGTTTGACGTTTGACGCATTCATCTGATATCACCCTAACTCTCTTTATAGGAACTCTAGGATTTACGTTTTCTGCTCACATGAGATTTTACCCTCATCAGACTTTACTGAAATTTCATGCAAGACATAAATTACGTAAAATAAAGTTGTCATTAATTAATAAAAAGTATACATTCACCTTCTGTGTATGATAAACTTGAATTTCAAGTAATTCTGAATATCAAAACTGAATATTTTGTCACGCAAAATCAAACTTTCAAATAAATAATAATGAAATTTGTTATTTTCACTTTACATAAATCAAAAAAGAATAATAAAATATTTAAAAAGACACAAGGGTAGTGTAACGAAGTGAAATTTTGATATGCTCCGAATTTGCTCGCCGGAGCCAAGGTTCTCGGATTATATTCACTTATGCTGGAACAACTAGATTTTGACCATAAATATTTTACTTAATTTTCTACTGTCGCTTTGAGGTTAGGTATAGTCAGTAAAACTCACAGGATTTCTATTAGTAAGAAATAACAAAAGAATATATTGTTCAAAATAAAGTGTACAAAAAAAATAATATATTAAAAAGTAAATTTGACTGATAAAGAATAAATAACAAATGAAGAATTTAACAATAAAATATAATAAATAAAATACAATAAAAATGCTTGAAGAGCCGGCGTTTACAAAACAAAATATAACAGAAATCCATTTGTTTACATCAGGACTTCGTCCTGCCAAAACTCTTTTTGAGTTTGATTTTCCGGAATCTATAAACAGATAAAAAAAATACAATGTAGATTACAAAAATAAAATAATATATATTTTATTCAACTAGCATTATCCGGTATATTCGGTCGCGGATTAAGTCGGTAAACTCCGTCTCCAAAACAATATAAATTACGGACGAACCGCTAAAAAATATTGCCGCCGTCATTCACCGTGATGTTAAATAAAATTGACCATCTAGACACGTATGATCAATTCGCGGTTACGTAAAATGACATTAATTATCAGGTAAGACAAAAAATTAATTAATTCATTACTACGTTAATTACGCGCTTCAGTCCAGTAAAAAAACAAATAAATCTGAACGCGTAATTTCAGGAGCGAGGTGAATTTATCTGGAGAACAGTTAAACAACGCGGGTGTTCACCTAGCAAAGTCTATTCTCCAATGACATAGCACTAGGAAAAGCCCATGTGACAATCTACGTCAATGATCCGGCGCGGGAGATTTTAAAATTGTTTCGAACACTTTCCTACGTCATAAGTGTTCTAGCAATTTTTCTCGAATTCTCTGATCATTCGTGATGGACCACGACGATGATCAGGAATTCGTCACAGAGTAACTTTACTCAAGTCAGGATTCCTTAGTCTACGAAGTAGATGTCCAGAATTTTATCGTGTCTGAGACTTCACGGCGGACCGTGACAAATCTCAGGACGATCCTGGCTAGAGGAAAGCAAAAGTTTTCCTTTGATTTTTCATTGAAGGGCCAATGCTAAAATCTCCGGAACGGTTTCCAGATATCATTTCTTGAAGGGCCAAGACTATTATATCTGGAGGAGTCAGAGAGACTTGTCCCGATCTACAGGCGTGCAGGTCCATATATAGACGCAGCTTATGGTAGGGGCTGGCGCGATCATATTACTTAGCGCCATCTGCGCTGTGTCTGGCGTTCCGCGCCATCTTCCGGCGATGCGCGTGTCAGGATGCGCGGCTGTCTGGCAAATATTTCTGCTAGACCACGTTTTGACAGTTTAAAAATAAGCCGAGAGTGTAACTTAACCTCAAAGTTAAGTTTAATTTATTTTTCTACAAAATAAATTATCAAGCGGAATTAAAAGTCATGTGCAATTGTGAGGTTCGTCACAGTAGATTTAAATTGATATTTCATATTTTCGCGCTAAAAACCTATCTGATTACAGTCGAAACTCCCATGAATGGAACTCCAATAAATGAAACTTTCCCTTTCGCAGCATCCTACAATAAAATTTTTTGTAGTCATGCGTCTGCGCACTAGCGCCAAGATGCCTAGAAATGTATTACAGAGTTTAACAGACTCTCTTATATGAAGCCCCCACCAAAATCCATTCATGGGAGTTTCGAATGTAGGTATTTTTTCTTGACGAATTGAAATTGTATATAGTAAACGTCAACGATGCCTTCCCGGTTTCCTCTTGTCTTAAGCCCAAAGCACAACGAATACGGTCACGGGAGCAGAGTATGAGATAATAAAGGACAGAGACTGTTTCTGTCCTTTTCTGTCTCATGTTCTGGTTCCGTAACCGTATTTGTAACTGTACGAGACCAGAGCATGAGACAGAAAAAGACAGAAACATTCTCTGTCCTTTATTATCTCATGCCCTGCTCCCGTAACCGTATTCATTGTGCTTTGGGCTTATGCCTATACACATAGAGATATATGAGTAATGCCACTTTCATACCTTTTCCGGAACTTTACTTTTGTCTCATTCTACTGCACAGCAGTGGCATAAGTTTGTCTCGTTCTCGCACTAATTATGTGTCCTGGACTGTCGGGGCACATAACTAGTGCGAGAACAAGAAAAACTTATGCCACTACTCTGTAGTAGAATGAGACAAAAGTAAAGTTACTGGACAAGACAAGTGCAAACTGGGAAGGCATTGATGACGTTTACTGTACAGTACTTTCTTATAACTGAAAATTTTTATTTATAGAACGTAAGATGATAATAATGGCATTTAATTGGCCAAAAATGTTAATAATATCAGTTTTTGAAAGAGTATAAGGGTTAAATCAGATGAATGCGTCAAACGTTGTGTCGTAATGAGAAAGAAAAATACACAGGTATACTTTTCTCTCATTCTTTCCCATGGCAACGCGTAAAAACGCGACTCTTTGCGTGTCCATGGGATTTCACCCTAAGCGCGGTTCCACACCTTCACGTCAAAAGTTAAGCCAAAGCCGGTGAGGTGTGAAAGCACGTTCTAACCATGGATACGCAAATTTTGGAACCTTGCCAAGGGAGGAAAACTCGAAACTCCCAAATTTGCGCAAACATTATTAGAACGTGCTTTCACACCTCACCGGCTTTAACAGTAAATACGGTAACGGGAGCAGGGCATGAGATAATAAAGGACAGAGACTATTTCTGTCCTTTTCTATCTCATGCTCTAGCCCGGTATCCGTATTCTATCTGCTTAGGGTGCAATAGATCTTTTCATCTCGAATAATTTTGTCTCAAAATAATTCGAACTTTCGATCAGTCATATTTTTTTCACATGTTAATAACATGGCGAATTTTCGAATATGACCGACTGTCATGGCGGACTGAGCATACGCATTCATTACTTCCTATTCGAGATGAAAAGGTCTATCAGAAGAATGCGTCAAACGTTGCATCGCAATGAGAAAGAAAAAGACGCAGATATGTTTCTATCTCTTTGTATCGTAACATACCTTAAGTAAGGGCTTAAGAACGATCGATGGACAAATCCGACAGTGGTTGTCCAAGACTTTCCTCTCCTTTGGTAAAAATTTGCATTTTGACAATTTATTTAAAAAAAACAAAACACTTTTTCCACGATTCAGACCTTTTTATTTTAGACCGGAAATGTGAAGTGCTGTAAATGGCAACATGGTTTCGAGCAATTTTTTTATAGTGGGTCCTATACAAAAAGTGCTCGAAACCATGTTGCCATTCACATCAATTCACATTTCCGGTCTTAAATGAGAAGGTATATCGCTCTGGTTGACAAAATCGTAGGTAATAAGGAATTTAAAAATTATAAGTTTTTCACGATCGGATGTTTCCACTAGCAGAAAAATAAAAAACGGGTGTAAAACTGACAGACTTGGTGCAGACAATGGCCGCTGTACGTCACACGTATATCTCAAGAGACACATGTGACACGTCGCGGCCATTTTCTGTAGCAAGTCTGTCAGTTTTATTCCCGTTTTCGTTTTTTCTGCTCCTGGAAACATCCAATCCCGGAAAACTGTGAATTTTTAAGTTCCTTATTACCTACAATTTTGTCAGTCAGAGCGATTTCGTGAAAAAAGTGTTTGGTTTTTTTAAATAAATTCTGAAAATGCAAATTTTCACCAAAGGAGAGGAAATTCTTTGACAAACACTGTCGGATTTGTCCATCGATTGTCCTTAAGCAGATAGACCAGAGCATAAGACAGAAAAGGACAGAAATATTCTCTGTCCTTTATTATCTCATGCCCTGCTCCCGTAACCGTATTTATTGTGCGTTGGGCTTAATTCTTTACCCTGCCCCAGCGATGGGTAAATGTAACAAACTCAAGATTTTCTACTTAGGGTTGTAAAATTTCATGAAACTTTGACATAATGAAAAATTTCATGAAACTTTAGAAACGTTTGAAAATTTCCAATATTTCAAAATGGCGGAAATAGATAGGTAGACCTAACCTTCTTTCAATTGATAGAAGAAAAGCGCATGCGCAAAAATGTATTTTTACCTCCTCCACTTAATAAAACACCACCAATTTTGAAATTCTGAAAGTTTCAATGAAACTTTTCATTGACACACAACCCTATTTCCACTATGAAAACTTAAATGTACCTACATCAAGAAGACTATATACAGGAGAGAGAGATTCGCTTTATTTGTATGGAAAGGAGTGGGGATAAGGGTGGTTGTGCCAGTAGGCAGAAGCCTTCAGTTCGGCCAGTGCGCGGTCATGTATTTTATTACTCTGCGCACACTCAGCCGTTTCTGGTGTGCGCAGAGTAATAAAGTACATGACCGCGCACTGACCGAACTAAATGGCTTCTGCCTATTAGCTTTGCCGTTTTCCTTGTATACCCCACTACCGCGATGTTTCTCCTGCATATAGTCTTCTTGACCTAAATGATGTTACCTACTGTAACAAACTGTCACAAAACGTAAGGGTAAAATGTAAAATCCCATGTGAGCAGAAAGCGCAAAAAACCGAAAGCAGAAAATCATGAGAGTGAGAGAGACAGTGATATCTACCTACTTCTCTCACTCTCATGATTTCTGCTTTTGGTTTTACGCCTTCTGCTCACGTGGGATTTTACCCTAACATATACTGTAAAAAAAATTACTTGCAAAATTACAATGCAAAGTATTTTTCCGTCCCAAACATTAAATTCATGTTGTAATATTCCATCGTAATGGCCTATTTACACCTTCGAAAAAAAAAATTTTTTGCATGAGAGTAAAGAGGACAGATGCACAGTCTGTCCTCTTCCCTCCAATGCGAAAATTTTTTTTTTTCAAAGGTGTAAACAGGCCATAATACGTGATAAAAATACAACGCCACTGTAAAACTACACTGCGAGTGCAGAACTTCATCGTATTGCGATGAAAATATTTATTCGTTTTGAAAATAGCTTGTAAATGTTTCACGTATAACGTTGTGAAATCACAGCGCGTTGTAAAATTACTACGTTACACGATGGAAATATTTCGCTTCACGTATCACGTAGTAATATTAAAATGCATTATGATTTCTCTGCATCGTCTGTGATTTCACGACGTCGTACGTAAAATTGTTGCATGTCGGTCGAATATTTTCATCGTAACACGTTGTAAATTTATCACGTGTCACGTGAAGCTATTTATTTCCATCGTGTCACGGTGTAAAAATACAACGAAATTTTTTACAGTGTATACATAATAAAAAAATGACGCCCAACTTCATGTGGTGTGCGTGTGATATGGTGAATGTAGGCCTAATCACATAGACATACGATTACGGGACTAGAGCATGAGACAGAAACATTCTCTGTCCTTTCTTATCTCGGGCCCACCTGCTTCCCGTAACCGTATTCATTATGCTTTGGGCTTGTCGTGACATGCGTGAAAACAACCTACCATAACCTCAATTTTTGTGTATACTTATTACTATGACTTATATTATCATACAGGTAAGTAGCAAGAAATAAACATTTAATATATTTATACATTAATATAATAAATTAATTAATAATTAAATATATAGTTTTTAGAATGATCCGTAAACCGAATGAAGGCGATAACACAGTTATAACTGGAGATGGTAATATGACAGGAGAGATTGTTCGAACCACTGAGATGACAAATACTGGGAAAAAACTAAAATTCCTTGGGATGAGCTACAATATCTTCACAACGAAGTAAAAAAAAGTCAATTGCTTAATTTGCCAGGAAATAAGAAAATATTTGAGTTACAAATCTCTTTCAACTCGTAGGTATATTCTAAGAAAACTAATTATTTAACGCTACTAACGGGACGAATAAGCGACGGTTCTTATTTGTCCCGTTTCGAAAAATAATTCTCCAAATTAATTTTATTAAAAATTATCAATTATTTTTGTTATGTCTCAATTATTTTTTTAAGTCTCAACTATTTTTTGTCAATATTCAAATATTTTTGAAAGTTTGGAATTATTTTCCTTAAATGTCATATTCTTTAATGTTTTTATTATTGTCAGGAATTTATTATAACTTTTGAAGATCAGTTTTCAACTATTTATGTCATTATTCAATTAGTTTCTTCACATTTTAATTATATCGTTAATTTTTTAATTATTGTATACAATTTTGCAAATAGTGAATTCAATTTGTTATTTTTTACTTCATTTTTGAATGCTAGTTAAAGTAACAAAGTTTACTAAAGAAAATAATAATCTATAATTATAATCTACAAATTTATCTTTAAATTCTCATTTTTCAATTTTGCGCTACTTTTCATAAAAGAATTTTGATTGTCTGACGTTTGATAGTGGATTTAAGGAAAAGTTCGGACTTGAATATTTGACATATTTGGGTACTCGGAATGCCTGTATTTTGAGGTTAAATAATTGAGTTATATTTAAAAATATTTAATACTTTTTTCATTAGAGAACATTGAATTAGTACATTTATTGTGTGACGGGACGAATAAGCGACGGTTTTTATTTTTCCCGTCACCCCACTCGTTTATTTTTCGAAACGGGTTTTGTGTTCTTTAGAAAATTGAACGGTTTTGTGTTCTTTTGAAAATTAAATTTTGAAACAACTGGATAATTCCACTGACTTTTGCCTGAGGGCTGTTGCTGACATATTTTTAAAAAATCTTGTTTTAATGTATGTAAAACTCGAAGAGTTTCTTCATTCAATAATTCAATTCGATGATATTATTAATCAAAAATGGGATGTTCAAGTCATGATTTCGTACCCTCCAATTTTTCATTTTTTTAAAAATATTATAAAAAGACTACTTAACAATATGTACTATTACTTACATAAAACACAAAACACTTTATTATATCCATAGAAATTATGAAAATTATACCTAAAATTGTTTTATTTTATGATTATAATGAAATTTAAAAATGTTTTCGTTTACAAAATTTCTTTTTTTTTTAAAACTTGTAACATTTTTGTAAAAGCTCAAAAAATTTTGAAGCTCTGCAGATAATTTATTCTAATTATAAGTTACCTGCTATTAAAATTTGACGAGGGTATTTTTCTTTGTTTCGGAAATATTAAATTTGAAAATTTTGTACTTAAAAAGGGTAATTCGAAAACTTATAGCAAAACAATTTCACATCTTTCTGTTCTCTTATAAGAGAAATTTAAAATGTTTTAAATTTTCAAATTAACCCTTTTAAGTACAAGATTTTAAAATTTAATATTTCCGAAACAAAGCAAAATACCCTCGTCAAATTTTAATAGTAGGTAAATTATATTAATAATAAAATATCTGCAAAGCTTCAAAATGTTTTGATCATGTTACAACTTTTAAAAAATTATAAAATTTTGTAAACGAAAATTTTTTTAAATTTAATTATAATCATAAAATAAAACAATTTTATATAAATATCATAATTTCTATGGATAGAATGAAGTGATTTTTGTTTCTTGTAAGTAATAATACATATTTTTAAGTATTTTTTTTTATGTAAATGAAGTTCGCAACGTTTAAAAAAACGAAAAAAAAATTTTTTCAAGACCAAAGAATTTTTACTTAAAATTGCTTAAAAATGATCTCAAAAACATAAATATAAAGTTTCAGAACGATTTAAGGTCCGGAACACCCTCAAAATGTCGAAAAACCACCCCTATGGTAATACTAGTATACACACAAAACATAAAAAATTTCATAATTACGAGACCAAAAAGTTAATTGAATTTTTACACACTTATGGATCCCAATTGACACCAAAAAAAGTTTTATCCTACTATCGGCTCCGGAACACCCCCAAATCTACCCCCAAAAAGCGAAAAAGTCAACATTTCAAGATATAAAAAATCCGCAAAACCACCAAAGTACCGAGACCAAAAAGTTAATTGCATTTTTACACACCTATGGATCCCAACTAATACCAAAAAAAGTTTCATCCCCATATCGGCTCCGGAACACCCCCAAATCCACCCCCAAAAAGCGAAAAAATCGACATTTCCAGATACAAAAAATCCGCAAAACCACCAAAGTACCGAGACCAAAAAGTTAATTGCATTTTTACACACCTATGAATCCCAACAAATACCAAAAAAAGTTTCATCCCCATATCGGCTCCGGAACACCCCCAAATCCACCCCCAAAAAGCGAAAAAATCGACATTTCAAGATATAAAAAATCCGCAAAACCACCAAAGTACCGAGACCAAAAAGTTAATTGCATTTTTACACACCTATGAATCCCAACAAATACCAAAAAAAGTTTCATCCCCATATCGGCTCCGGAACACCCCCAAATCCACCCCCAAAAAGCGAAAAAATCGACATTTCAAGATATAAAAAATCCGCAAAACCACCAAAGTACCGAGACCAAAAAGTTAATTGCATTTTTACACACATATGGATCCCAACTAATACAAAAAAAAGTTTCATCCCCATATCGGCTCCGGAACAACCCCAAATCCACCCCCAAAAAGCGAAAAAATCGACATTTCCAGATACAAAAAATCCGCAAAACCACCAAAGTACCGAGACCAAAAAGTTAATTGCATTTTTACACACCTATGGATCCCAACTAATACCAAAAAAAGTTTCATCCCCATATCGGCTCCGGAACACCCCCAAATCCACCCCCAAAAAGCGAAAAAATCGACATTTCCAGATACAAAAAATCCGCAAAACCACCAAAGTACCGAGACCAAAAAGTTAATTGCATTTTTACACACCTATGGATCCCAACTAAAACCAAAAAAAGTTTCATCCCCATATCGGCTCCGGAACACCTCCAAATCTACCCCCAAAAAGCGAGAAAATCGACATTTCCAGATACAAAAAATCCGCAAAACCACCAAAGTACCGAGACCAAAAAGTTAATTGCATTTTTACACACCTATGAATCCCAAAAAATACCAAAAAAAGTTTCATCCCCATATCGGCTCCGGAACACCCCCAAATCCACCCACAAAAAGCGAAAAAATCGACATTTCCAGATACAAAAAATCCGCAAAACCACCAAAGTACCGAGACCAAAAAGTTAATTGCATTTTTACACACCTATGGATCCCAACTAATACCAAAAAAAGTTTCATCCCCATATCGGCTCCGGAACACTCCCAAATCTACCCCCAAATAGCGAAAAAATGGACATTTCAAGATACAAAAAATCCGCAAAACCACCAAAGTACCGAGACCAAAAAGTTAATTGCATTTTTACACACCTATGAATCCCAACAAATACCAAAAAAAGTTTCATCCCCATATCGGCTCCGGAACACCCCCAAATCCACCCCCAAAAAGCGAAAAAATCAACATTTCAAGATATAAAAAATCCTTAAAACCACCAAAGTACCGAGACCAAAAAGATAATTGCATTTTTACACACCTATGTATCCCAACTAATACCAAAAAAAGTTTCATCCCCATATCGGCTCCGGAACACCCCCAAATCCACCCCCAAATAGCGAAAAAATCGACATTTCAAGAAATAAAAAATCCGCAAAACCACCAAAGTACCGAGACCAAAAAGTTAATTGCATTTTTACACACCCATGGATCCCAACTAATATCAAAAAAAGTTTCATCCCCATATCGGCTCCGGAACACCCCCAAATCCACCCCCAAAAAGCGAAAAAATCGACATTTCCAGATACAAAAAATCCGCAAAACCACCAAAGTACCGAGACCAAAAAGTTAATTGCATTTTTACACACCTATGGATCCCAACTAATACCAAAAAAAGTTTTATCCCCATATCGGCTCCGGAACACCCCCAAATCCACCCCCAAAAAGCGAAAAAATCGACATTTCAAGATATAAAAAATCCGCAAAACCACCAAAGTACCGAGACCAAAAAGTTAATTGCATTTTTACACACCTATGGATCCCAACTAATACCAAAAAAAGTTTCATCCCCATATCGGCTCCGGAACACCCCCAAATCCACCCCCAAATAGCGAAAAAATCGACATTTCCAGATACAAAAAATCCGCAAAACCACCGAAGTACCGAGACCAAAAAGTTAATTGCATTTTTACACACCTATGAATCCCAACAAATACCAAAAAAAGTTTCATCCCCATATCGGCTCCGGAACACCCCCAAATCCACCCACAAAAAGCGAAAAAATCGACATTTCCAGATACAAAAAATCCGCAAAACCACCAAAGTACCGAGACCAAAAAGTTAATTGCATTTTTACACACCTATGGATCCCAACTAATATCAAAAAAAGTTTCATCCCCATATCGGCTCCGGAACACCCCCAAATCCACCCCCAAAAAGCGAAAAAATAGACATTTCCAGATACAAAAAATCCGCAAAACCACCAAAGTAACGAGACCAAAAAGTTAATTGCATTTTAACACACCTATGAATCCCAACAAATACCAAAAAAAGTTTCATCCCCATATCGGCTCCGGAACACCCCCAAATCCACCCCCAAAAAGCGAAAAAATCAACATTTCAAGATATAAAAAATCCGTAACACCACCAAAGTACCGAGACCAAAAAGTTAATAGCTATTTTACACACCTATGGATCCCAACTAATACCAAAAAAAGTTTCATCCCCATATCGGCTCCGGAACACCTCCAAATCTACCCCCAAAAAGCGAAAAAATCGACATTTCCAGATACAAAAAATCCGCAAAACCACCAAAGTACCGAGACCAAAAAGTTAATTGCATTTTTACACACCTATGAATCCCAAAAAATACCAAAAAAAGTTTCATCCCCATATCGGCTCCGGAACACCCCCAAATCCACCCCCAAAAAGCGAAAAAATCGACATTTCCAGATACAAAAAATCCGCAAAACCACCAAAGTACCGAGACCAAAAAGTTAATTGCATTTTTACACACCTATGGATCCCAACTAATACCAAAAAAAGTTTCATCCCCATATCGGCTCCGGAACACCTCCAAATCTACCCCCAAATAGCGAAAAAATGGACATTTCAAGATACAAAAAATCCGCAAAACCACCAAAGTACCGAGACCAAAAAGTTAATTGCATTTTTACACACCTATGAATCCCAACAAATACCAAAAAAAGTTTCATCCCCATATCGGCTCCGGAACACCCCCAAATCCACCCCCAAAAAGCGAAAAAATCAACATTTCAAGATATAAAAAATCCTTAAAACCACCAAAGTACCGAGACCAAAAAGATAATTGCATTTTTACACACCTATGAATCCCAACAAATACCAAAAAAAGTTTCATCCCCATATCGGCTCCGGAACACCCCCAAATCCACCCACAAAAAGCGAAAAAATCGACATTTCCAGATACAAAAAATCCGCAAAACCACCAAAGTACCGAGACCAAAAAGTTAATTGCATTTTTACACACCTATGGATCCCAACTAATATCAAAAAAAGTTTCATCCCCATATCGGCTCCGGAACACCCCCAAATCCACCCCCAAAAAGCGAAAAAATCGACATTTCCAGATACAAAAAATCCGCAAAACCACCAAAGTAACGAGACCAAAAAGTTAATTGCATTTTAACACACCTATGAATCCCAACAAATACCAAAAAAAGTTTCATCCCCATATCGGCTCCGGAACACCCCCAAATCCACCCCCAAAAAGCGAAAAAATCGACATTTCCAGATACAAAAAATCCGCAAAACCACCAAAGTACCGAGACCAAAAAGTTAATTGCATTTTTACACACCTATGGATCCCAACTAATACCAAAAAAAGTTTCATCCCCATATCGGCTCCGGAACACCCCCAAATCTACCCCCAAATAGCGAAAAAATGGACATTTCAAGATACAAAA
Organism: Ganaspis brasiliensis; assembly: GCA_037103525.1. Lineage (NCBI taxonomy): Eukaryota > Metazoa > Arthropoda > Insecta > Hymenoptera > Figitidae > Ganaspis > Ganaspis brasiliensis. Next base: position 2,143,717 of record JAZKLR010000235.1, read on the forward strand.
AATCCGCAAAACCACCAAAGTACCGAGACCAAAAAGTTAATTGCATTTTTACACACCTATGAATCCCAACAAATACCAAAAAAAGTTTCATCCCCATATCGGCTCCGGAACACCCCCAAATCCACCCCCAAAAAGCGAAAAAATCAACATTTCAAGATATAAAAAATCCTTAAAACCACCAAAGTACCGACACCAAAAAGATAATTGCATTTTTACACACCTATGGATCCCAACTAACACCAAAAAAAGTTTCATCCCCATATCGGCTCCGGAACACCCCCAAATCCACCCCCAAATAGCGAAAAAATCGACATTTCAAGATATAAAAAATCCGCAAAACCACCAAAGTACCGAGACCAAAAAGTTAATTGCATTTTTACACACCTATGGATCCCAACTAATATCAAAAAAAGTTTCATCCCCATATCGGCTCCGGAACACCCCCAAATCCACCCCCAAAAAGCGAAAAAATCGACATTTCCAGATACAAAAAATCCGCAAAACCACCAAAGTACCGAGACCAAAAAGTTAATTGCATTTTTACACACCTATGGATCCCAACTAATACCAAAAAAAGTTTTATCCCCATATCGGCTCCGGAACACCCCCAAATCCACCCCCAAAAAGCGAAAAAATCGACATTTCAAGATATAAAAAATCCGCAAAACCACCAAAGTACCGAGACCAAAAAGTTAATTGCATTTTTACACACCTATGGATCCCAACTAATACCAAAAAAAGTTTCATCCCCATATCGGCTCCGGAACACCCCCAAATCCACCCCCAAATAGCGAAAAAATCGACATTTCCAGATACAAAAAATCCGGAAAACCACCGAAGTACCGAGACCAAAAAGTTAATTGCATTTTTACACACCTATGAATCCCAACAAATACCAAAAAAAGTTTCATCCCCATATCGGCTCCGGAACACCCCCAAATCCACCCCCAAAAAGCGAAAAAATCGACATTTCCAGATACAAAAAATCCGCAAAACCACCAAAGTACCGAGACCAAAAAGTTAATTGCATTTTTACACACCTATGGATCCCAACTAATACCAAAAAAAGTTTCATCCCCATATCGGCTCCGGAACACTCCCAAATCTACCCCCAAATAGCGAAAAAATGGACATTTCAAGATACAAAAAATCCGCAAAACCACCAAAGTACCGAGACCAAAAAGTTAATTGCATTTTTACACACCTATGAATCCCAACAAATACCAAAAAAAGTTTCATCCCCATATCGGCTCCGGAACACCCCCAAATCCACCCCCAAAAAGCGAAAAAATCAACATTTCAAGATATAAAAAATCCTTAAAACCACCAAAGTACCGAGACCAAAAAGATAATTGCATTTTTACACACCTATGGATCCCAACTAATACCAAAAAAAGTTTCATCCCCATATCGGCTCCGGAACACCCCCAAATCCACCCCCAAATAGCGAAAAAATCGACATTTCAAGATATAAAAAATCCGCAAAACCACCAAAGTACCGAGACCAAAAAGTTAATTGCATTTTTACACACCTATGGATCCCAACTAATATCAAAAAAAGTTTCATCCCCATATCGGCTCCGGAACACCCCCAAATCCACCCCCAAAAAGCGAAAAAATCGACATTTCCAGATACAAAAAATCCGCAAAACCACCAAAGTACCGAGACTAAAAAGTTAATTGCATTTTTACACACCTATGGATCCCAACTAATATCAAAAAAAGTTTCATCCCCATATCGGCTCCGGAACACCCCCAAATCCACCCCCAAAAAGCGAAAAAATCGACATTTCCAGATACAAAAAATCCGCAAAACCACCAAAGTACCGAGACCAAAAAGTTAATTGCATTTTTACACACCTATGGATCCCAACTAATATCAAAAAAAGTTTCATCCCCATATCGGCTCCGGAACACCCCCAAATCCACCCCCAAAAAGCGAAAAAATCGACATTTCCAGATACAAAAAATCCGCAAAACCACCAAAGTAACGAGACCAAAAAGTTAATTGCATTTTAACACACCTATGAATCCCAACAAATACCAAAAAAAGTTTCATCCCCATATCGACTCCGGAACACCCCCAAATCCACCCCCAAAAAGCGAAAAAATCAACATTTCAAGATATAAAAAATCCGTAACACCACCAAAGTACCGAGACCAAAAAGTTAATTGCATTTTTACACACCTATGGATCCCAACTAATACCAAAAAAACTTTCATCCCCATATCGGCTCCGGAACACCTCCAAATCTACCCCCAAAAAGCGAAAAAATCGACATTTCCAGATACAAAAAATCCGCAAAACCACCAAAGTACCGAGACCAAAAAGTTAATTGCATTTTTACACACCTATGAATCCCAACAAATACCAAAAAAAGTTTCATCCCCATATCGGCTCCGGAACACCCCCAAATCCACCCCCAAAAAGCGAAAAAATCAACATTTCAAGATATAAAAAATCTGCAAAACCACCAAAGTACCGAGACCAAAAAGTTAATTGCATTTTTACACACCTATGGATCCCAACTAATACCAAAAAAACTTTCATCCCCATATCGGCTCCGGAACACCCCCAAATCCACCCCCAAATAGCGAAAAAATCGACATTTCCATATACAAAAAATCCGCAAAACCACCAAAGTACCGAGACCAAAAAGTTAATTGCATTTTTACACACCTATGGATCCCAACTAATACCAAAAAAAGTTTCATCCTTATATCGGCTCCGGAACACCCCCAAATCCACACCCAAAAAGCGAAAAAATCGACATTTCAAGATATAAAAAATCCGCAAAACCACCAAAGTACCGAGACCAAAAAGTTAATTGCATTTTTCCACACCTATGGATCCCAACTAATATCAAAAAAAGTTTCATCCCCATATCGGCTCCGGAACACCCCCAAATCCACCCCCAAAAAGCGAAAAAATCGACATTTCCAGATACAAAAAATCCGCAAAACCACCAAAGTACCGAGACCAAAAAGTTAATTGCATTTTAACACACCTATGAATCCCAACAAATACCAAAAAAAGTTTCATCCCCATATCGGCTCCGGAACACCCCTAAATCCACCCACAAAAAGCGAAAAAATCGACATTTCCAGATACAAAAAATCCGCAAAACCACCAAATTACCGAGACCAAAAAGTTAATTGCATTTTTACACACCTATGGATCCCAACTAATATCAAAAAAAGTTTCATCCCCATATCGGCTCCGGAACACCCCCAAATCCACCCCCAAAAAGCGAAAAAATCGACATTTCCAGATACAAAAAATCCGCAAAACCACCAAAGTACCGAGACCAAAAAGTTAATTGCATTTTTACACACCTATGGATCCCAACTAATATCAAAAAAAGTTTCATCCCCATATCGGCTCCGGAACACCCCCAAATCCACCCCCAAAAAGCGAAAAAATCGACATTTCCAGATACAAAAAATCCGCAAAACCACCAAAGTACCGAGACCAAAAAGTTAATTGCATTTTTACACACCTATGGATCCCAACTAATATCAAAAAAAGTTTCATCCCCATATCGGCTCCGGAACACCCCCAAATCCACCCCCAAAAAGCGAAAAAATCGACATTTCCAGATACAAAAAATCCGCAAAACCACCAAAGTACCGAGACCAAAAAGTTAATTGCATTTTTACACACCTATGGATCCCAACTAATACCAAAAAAAGTTTCATCCCAATATCGGCTCCGGAACACCCCCAAATCCACCCCCAAAAAGAGAAAAAATTGACATTTCAAGATATAAAAAATCCGTAAAAACACCATAACACGGAGACCAAAAAGTTAACTGTTTATTTTCCTAAATCCACCCTCGTATCGTCATATATATCATTCCGAAATGTTTATTTATTTTTCGAACATTTTATTTTTTATTTTTTTTTATTGTTTCAATAGGTAATAAAATTTTTATGAGATCGTGGAACATTCTTAAAAGAGACTGAACAAGAATTTCTACAAATATAATGATAATTACGAAAATTTTACATTGTTTGGAAAATGAAACTTTGAATGAAAGCAATTTGTAAATAGTCATATATGGCATTCGACATGACATTTTCATTCTAAATTTTTTTTTGTTTGGAATAATTTTTTTTTGATTCTCTATGAAAAATAAAGAAACACTTATTTTTTAATTTTTTTTTTGAATGAAAATGTCAGAAGTTATGAACTTTTGAAATTTAACGTTTTTTGAAATAGAGCATTTTTAACCTTCGTTTTTCTCAAAACCGAAGATCTCGATTTTTTTCTTTTAAAGCAGTTACTGATTAATAAAGAAATTTTTCTCGTAAGTCTTAAAGTGGTGCTCTTTGATGTTTCAATGATATTTTTAATAATTCCTTGTTGCAAAGAGTTTAAATTATGAATTATAGAAATGAAACAACTTCAACTTACAAATTCATGTGTTTAACAGTGTTCTTTTGTTTTGTAACAGAAGGTTAAAATTTAAAAAAATGTATAAGTAAACTATATAAATGCAAATATGATTAAAACTCTAAAGAGCACCACTTTTAGACTTACGAGAAAATTTTTTTATTAATTGAAAGAAAAAAATCGAAAATCGAGACCTAATCGGTCACTAATAACGGAGAAAAACGAAGGTTAAAATGCTATATTTCTAAAAACGTTAAATTTAAAAAATTCATGACTTCTGCAATTTGCATTCAATAAAAAAATTGTAAAATACGTGTTTCTTTATTTTTCATAGAGAATGAGAAAAAAATTATTCCAAACAAAAAGAAATTTTGAACTATCCCATGGTAGTTGAACCTCTCGACTAAATTTTTTTCAGTGTGACTACACTGTAAAAATAGGTGTCTCACTTATGTTTTAAAGCTAAACAATTAAATGTTTCGTACCTTTGAGGCATTGATTGTGATTTGTTTTGAGTTGTCTGGTGTTTCACTTTGAAACAGGCATAATATCTAAATTGAACCAGAAAACAATTTTCGTGTTTTAGACATGTATTAAAACACGAAATCCGTCTTTAATTAAGATTCATAACTTAATTTTAGTCATTTATGATCTTTTACTATCTTAAAGTGAGTCAGATTCAGCTGTGCATGATCACATGGTAACACTTGTTTTGTTTTATAAATGAGGACACAAAACACTTTAAAAGTTTTAAAAGTGAGGACAATCTATCTTATAATAAGATACTTATTTTTACAGTGTATCTAATTATTATTTATGTTTAATTCTAATTTTATTTAATAGGTGACGGTCCAAGGTTTCAATTAGTATGTTTACCGAACCTTTTCGACAAAAAGTTTTGACGCTATTATAAAAAAACTGATTTTTGTTACTTTTCTCCTCGGTCTCCCCTACTAGATACAGAAATCATTGATTTTACTGTGGAAATTTGTTGACCGATAGTAAAGCTTTGTACTAAAACATAAAATGATGATGTTAATGCATTAATTTACTTATATTATAACTTACAAACAAATGTTAAACCTAAGATTTCTCAAAATGTCTTAAGCCCACTTAAGCCGTTTTTCGAGTAAAGGATTTGATATGATAAATTTGCATTTAAAGTTTTCCGCGCCAAAGAGAGAGCAATATAGAGTGAGAGAATAAGAGAATGTGAGACTTGATACGTGTTTGTGCGAGGCCCGTTTCAAGAACATAGTATGGGTCTTTAGGCGGGGAGCGGGGTGACAATGCTCCTCCCCACTTGTCGCCCTGCTTCTGGCTAGCGCGCTCGTAAGGCAAAATACGAAAAGAAGCCAATTTTTGTATTTCGGTATTTCCAAACGTCGAGATCGGGAAATTCGTTTTCCTTTACATACTTAATACACTCAGCGCTTCCCTCGCTCCGTCCGATTTACTGTTTATTTTCATTATTTACTTTTTAATTCAATTTATAATAATTTACTTTCTTCTTGTATTCTTGTCTTCTTATCGCTAATACATTTCTCTTGTAAAGAACAACCAAAAATGCTAAACTAGGTGAGAATTATGTCCACTTCATGGACATTTCGCTTCCAAGTAAGCAAAATAATTCACTTCCTCATAGAGGAAGCAAGAAATTAATGATATATAAGTTAATTGGGAAAGGTGTTATAAAAAAAAATTTAATGCAAAAAAATGTAAAAATATGAATTATTTTACAAATTCTTGATCAATTATAAAAGTTATATAGATCAATCGATTCGTTTTGAGATAAGGAATATGATTTTTATATTCTTTAAGTTGTATTTTTAGCATGAAAAAAATTTTTGTCAAAAAACGATTTTTTTCGATGAAAATAAGTTGATTTATACAATTTTTGGAAAATCAAAAATCTTAACGATCACAAAGTTTCCTCTATGAGGATGCAAAAATTAACTTTGCTATTTTTAATTTACCAAAATAGTGTACTTTTTAAATTAATGAATTATATATTTTTGTCTGTTAATTACAAATATAATCTCCGATTTTTTAAATTAATTTCTTGAACTTTTAATTAACTTCATACAAATATAAATTATCATTTTTAGTATTTTTCATTATTGTCTTTTATAATAATCTATTTGTTGTCGTACGCCAAGCATATCGTTTTGTTATACCAATCAAAATATTATTGTTATAACCAAGAATGGTCGTTCAAAATTCGTCGAAAATTGCCTCATAATTATCCACATAATTTCCGATGAGCTTTCCATGTAAATTTTCATAAAAATAAAAATTACTGTTTTTAAGAGTGGGTATTACTGAGATGTTTTAGCACAGCTTTAGAGAAACTAATTCAGACGTGAAAAGAAGCAAACTACAAGATCCTAAAGAAGATTTTATAAAATAATTACAGCAAAAAAAAGTATACTTTTCACGAAAATGATTAAAAATTTTACAAGTATACTTTTTTTTGCTGTAATTATCTTATAAAATCTTTCATGTTTTTAATAAACCGACAAAAATATACAATTTATTAATTTAAAAAGTACACTAATTTGCTAAATTAAAAATAGCAAAGTTAATTTTTTAGCATTTTTGGTTGTTCTTTACAAGAGAAATGTATTAGCGATAAGAAGACAAGAATACAAGAAGAAAGTAAATTATTATAAATTGAATTAAAAAGTAAATAATGAAAATAAACAGTAAATCGGACGGAGCGAGGGAAGCGCTGAGTGTATTAAGTATGTAAAGGAAAACGAATTTCCCGATCTCGACGTTTGGAAATACCGAAATACAAAAATTGGCTTCTTTTCGTATTTTGCCTTACGAGCGCGCTAGCCAGAAGCAGGGCGACAAGTGGGGAGGAGCATTGTCACCCCGCTCCCCGCCTAAAGACCCATACTATGTTCTTGAAACGGGCCTCGCACAAACACGTATCAAGTCTCACATTCTCTTATTCTCTCACTCTATATTGCTCTCTCTTTGGCGCGGAAAACTTTAAATGCAAATTTATCATATCAAATCCTTTACTCGAAAAACGGCTTAAGTGGGCTTAAGACATTTTGAGAAATCTTAGGTTTAACATTTGTTTGTAAGTTATAATATAAGTAAATTAATGCATTAACATCATCATTTTATGTTTTAGTACAAAGCTTTACTATCGGTCAACAAATTTCCACAGTAAAATCAATGATTTCTGTATTATTATTATTTTGAAAAATAAACAAACTTGGAAAGAATCAATCCGTTTTTCGAAACATCTAATAAAATATTTAAAAAGCAATTACTTTTACTTAGAAATAGTTAAATATGCATGGTATAAATAATTTTCTGTAACTTTCTTGTACTCTTTATTTAAAATTTATTTATATGAACAGCTCAGTGAGGAAAAATTCTTGGTGGTCAAAATAATTAATTTTTAGCTCACAATGTATATAATTTTTTTTTTTAATCGAGGTTTCTTAAAGTTTAGCTAAAACTTCATTAAACTTAAAAACAAAATGTAAACTATAAACGAATACCCTTGCTTATTATGAATGACACTCAACAAATGTGCAATTTTAGCATTTTTACGGAGGAAATCTAGTAGGGGAGACCGAGGAGAAAAGTAACAAAAATCAGTTTTTTTTATAATAGCGTCAAAACTATTTGTCGAAAAGGTTCTGTAAACATGCTAATCGAAACCTTGGACCTTCACCTATTAAATAAAATTAGAATTAAACATAAATAATAATTAGATAGTCACACTGAAAAAAATTTAGTCGAGAGGTTCAACTACCACGGGATAGTTGAGTGCGAAACAGTTAAAGTAATGACTTTTTTTGTTAATTTAACTGTGTTCGGGTTTTTAATTTTTCTACTTTTCTTGTAGTTAAACATTAGTAGGTCAACTTACTACTTTAAGTAGTTAAATTTCAAAGACAACTACAAAATCTCATTATACCAACTACTTTCTAAGTAGAAACAACTACTTTCGCAGTTATTTTAACTACCTTTTTGAAGTCAATATAACTTATAAATTCAATTGAGGAACTACTGAACTACTCCGCGTAGTTAAACAGTTTTACATTCATTTAAATGAAATGTTCTATTGTTATTTCTACTCCTAAAATCAAAAATCCGTCACAAAGGTTTTAAAAATAACAATTAACAAATTTTAATTGTATAAAATACATATTTTATATAATCAAATTAAAAAACAAAACGAAGTTTAACCCTTTAACGCCCAAATGTACAAATTTTTGTCATGAAGTTTCACGCAAAATTTTATTGATTGAACCTTATAAAGAAAAATTTGCTATAGCCGTCTCATATGGTCCAAAAATCGCTCTTTCAAATGGCGCATTGAGAAATCTTGTAAATTTTTAAATAAACAAATTATATATGTTTTTTTAAACAAAAACATGAAATTTTTAGGTTCTTTTGTCAAATTATTACATTTTTTTATAAGCAATGGCATTGCAGTATCTATAAAAGTCATAAATATGGCGTCAAAAATAAGTAGGCTGTAAGATAGGAGTATTAAGAAAAACAAAAATTCAAAATGGCGGATACAAAATGTCGATTAAAGTGAATTTTTTAGATAATGTACATAGCCTTGTGAACAAAATCGAAAAAAGTAAGGGACTCTTATAAAACTTGTTATACACGGGTTTTTGTGGTTGCTGATTACGCATCTAAAGTTCATTTTTAAAAATTTAAAATGGCGGATCCAATATGGCAGACGAAATATTTTAAAAATTTGATGGATTCGATTTAAACTTGTTACTTGAGGGTTTTTGGGGTCGCTGATTACGAATCTAAAGTCACTTTTTAAAATTGTACATTTGGGTGTTAAAGGGTTAAAAAACTTGAAATTACCAACATTTAATCATTAAAAAATTGCTTCCACCATAAGGATTGGAAAAATGGAATCTCTTTCAAACGTGGAGTGAAAATGTTTGAAAAATAAATATACATTTCGTTATGATAAATATGACGATTTAGAATTTGTTTTCATTCAAAGTTTAAATTTCCAAACAATGTAAAATTTCCGTAATTTTCATTAAGCTTGTAGAAATTCTTGTTCAGTCTCATTTAAGAATGTTCCACGATCTCATAAAAATTTTATTACCTATTAAAACAATAAAAAAAAATAAAAAATAAAATGTTCGAAAAATAAACATTTCGGAATGATATATATGACGATACAAGGGTGGATTTAGGAAAATAAACAGTTAACTTTTTGGTCTCCGTGTTATGGTGTTTTTACGGATTTTTTATATCTTGAAATGTCAATTTTTTCTCTTTTTGGGGGTGGATTTGGGGGTGTTCCGGAGCCGATATGGGGATGAAACTTTTTTTGGTATTTGTTGGGATTCATAGGTGTGTTAAAATGCAATTAACTTTTTGGTCTCGGTACTTTGGTGGTTTTGCGGATTTTTTGTATCTGGAAATGTCTTTTTTTTCGCTTTTTGGGGGTGGATTTGGGGGTGTTCCGGAGCCGATATGGGGATGAAACTTTTTTTGGTATTAGTTGGGATTCATAGGTGTGTAAAAATGCAATTAACTTTTTGGTCTCGGTACTTTGGTGGTTTTGCGGATTTTTTGTATCTGGAAATGTCGATTTTTTCGCTTTTTGGGGGTAGATTTGGGGGTGTTCCGGAGCCGATATGGGGATGAAACTTTTTTTGGTTTTAGTTGGGATCCATAGGTGTGTAAAAATGCAATTAACTTTTTGGTCTCGGTACTTTGGTGGTTTTGCGGATTTTTTGTATCTGGAAATGTCTTTTTTTTCGCTTTTTGGGGGTGGATTTGGGGGTGTTCCGGAGCCGATATGGGGATGAAACTTTTTTTGGTATTTGTTGGGATTCATAGGTGTGTAAAAATGCAATTAACTTTTTGGTCTCGGTACTTTGGTGGTTTTGCGGATTTTTTATATCTTGAAATGTCGATTTTTTCGCTTTTTGGGGGTGGATTTGGGGGTGTTCCGGAGCCGATATGGGGATGAAACTTTTTTTGGTATTAGTTGGGATCCATAGGTGTGTAAAAATGCAATTAACTTTTTGGTCTCGGTACTTTGGTGGTTTTGCGGATTTTTTATATCTTAAAATGTCGATTTTTTCGCTTTTTGGGGGTGGATTTGGGGGTGTTCCGGAGCCGATATGGGGATGAAACTTTTTTTGGTATTTGTTGGGATCCATAGGTGTGTAAAAATGCAATTAACTTTTTGGTCTCGGTACTTTGGTGGTTTTGCGGATTTTTTATATCTTGAAATGTCGATTTTTTCGCTATTTGGGGGTGAATTTGGGGGTGTTCCGGAGCCGATATGGGGATGAAACTTTTTTTGGTATTAGTTGGGATCCATAGGTGTGTAAAAATGCAATTAACTTTTTGGTCTCGGTACTTTGGTGGTTTTGCGGATTTTTTGTATCTGGAAATGTCGATTTTTTCGCTTTTTGGGGGTGGATTTGGGGGTGTTCCGGAGCCGATATGGGGATGAAACTTTTTTTGGTATTTGTTGGGATTCATAGGTGTGTAAAAATGCAATTAACTTTTTGGTCTCGGTATTTTGGTGGTTTTGCGGATTTTTTGTATCTGGAAATGTCGATTTTTTCGCTTTTTGGGGGTAGATTTGGGGGTGTTCCGGAGCCGATATGGGGATGAAACTTTTTTTGGTTTTAGTTGGGATCCATAGGTGTGTAAAAATGCAATTAACTTTTTGGTCTCGGTACTTTGGTGGTTTTGCGGATTTTTTGTATCTGGAAATGTCGATTTTTTCGCTTTTTGGGGGTGGATTTGGGGGTGTTCCGGAGCCGATATGGGGATGAAACTTTTTTTGGTATTTGTTGGGATTCATAGGTGTGTAAAAATGCAATTAACTTTTTGGTCTCGGTACTTTGGTGGTTTTGCGGATTTTTTGTATCTGGAAATGTCGATTTTTTCGCTTTTTGGGGGTGGATTTGGGGGTGTTCCGGAGCCGATATGGGGATGAAACTTTTTTTGGTATTAGTTGGGATCCATAGGTGTGTAAAAATGCAATTAACTTTTTGGTCTCGGTACTTTGGTGGTTTTGCGGATTTTTTGTATCTGGAAATGTCGATTTTTTCGCTTTTTGGGGGTAGATTTGGGGGTGTTCCGGAGCCGATATGGGGATAAAACTTTTTTTGGTATTAGTTGGGATCCATAGGTGTGTAAAAATGCAATTAACTTTTTGGTCTCGGTACTTTGGTGGTTTTGCGGATTTTTTATATCTTGAAATGTCGATTTTTTCGCTTTTTGGGGGTGGATTTGGGGGTGTTCCGGAGCCGATATGGGGATGAAACTTTTTTTGGTATTAGTTGGGATTCATAGGTGTGTAAAAATGCAATTAACTTTTTGGTCTCGGTACTTTGGTGGTTTTGCGGATTTTTTGTATCTGGAAATGTCGATTTTTTCGCTTTTTGGGGGTAGATTTGGGGGTGTTCCGGAGCCGATATGGGGATGAAACTTTTTTTGGTTTTAGTTGGGATCCATAGGTGTGTAAAAATGCAATTAACTTTTTGGTCTCGGTACTTTGGTGGTTTTGCGGATTTTTTGTATCTGGAAATGTCGATTTTTTCGCTTTTTGGGGGTAGATTTGGGGGTGTTCCGGAGCCGATATGGGGATGAAACTTTTTTTGGTTTTAGTTGGGATCCATAGGTGTGTAAAAATGCAATTAACTTTTTGGTCTCGGTACTTTGGTGGTTTTGCGGATTTTTTATATCTTGAAAT